>SSNS01000122.1:605560-1019992 GCA_006937985.1 Aphyosemion australe
ATGACCATATTTGGGACAGCACAGCCCAGCTGCTGGGAGGAGAAATATTTTAAAACCTTTCCAAACTAGTTAACGCTACGACCACAATTTTTGGAGTACGTCCATAAATTATAGCTCAAAACGGAGGAAAATCCGTCAGCTTTCATCCAGCGCAAGTTTCATTTCCCTCGGTTCTACGGTTCTCTCAGGACACGGCCTGAAGTCGAGCAAAGTCTGTTTTTGGCCCTATTCTTTTGAATGGGGGGAGGAGGAGACGTTCCTGAACTTTCCAAAATCGTACCTCAAGTTTAACCTGTGATTGTAGAAAAACCGTAAAAGATATCAAGAAGCTGAAAAAATTTGAAATAGTTGAACTTCTTTTGAGTTTGTTAAAAGTTGAATGAAGTCTCTAGGTTGAAGTTAACCCTGGCAAGTAAGAGGTCAAAAAGATGAACGATTTTGTGCAAAATTGAGCGATTTTAAGCCTTTTCCATTCATTTCAATGGGCTGAAAATTGCAGAAAAAGCTGAATTAATCGGAAACGGTTGAAGATATCAATACCAGGAGATATAGCCGGAAAGAGCTGAATGAGCTGAACGGTTTGATACCAAACTTGCTGAAATAGCTGAAAAACTGTAGAAGGAGATACAGTTCAAAAAACGTACGGAAGCAGAATAATAAGAAGAAGAAGAAGAAGAAGAAGAATAATAAAGAGAAACAGGAAAACAATAGTTTGAATGCATACTGCATTCAAACTAATGATTCCCAAATGTCTCAGCTCCTGACACCCTAAAAGCAAATTATTAATGATTTGTGATCCCAAGTATCACTGGTTGGACTACAAATATGGCTGAAAAGCTGAATGAACAAGAGGTTATTGGAATATAAACTAATCTTGTACTACCTGGAGCAACATCTGTCTGATGTTTTGGGTTTTTACATGAATTATAATTAGGGGTGCAACGATTTTGACCAATCACCGATCTTGAGAAAAACCTGACTTGCCGATACCAATTTTTGCCAATACCGATTTCATCTTAACTAAAAGCATATTACGTCAATGTTTCAATTTCCTCTTATTGAGAAAACCAATATGAATACTAATGAAACAATACCAGTTTCAACCGGACATGAGGTAATGTTCTCAAATATAAATGAACATATTTTGCATTGCTGCTTGAACTACAAAATCATATTTGTTCCTTTAGACTTTCATTTTTCTAAAAAAAAAAAAAAACATTCTGTAGCAATGATTTGCTTTAACATTAGCTAGGAGTGCACCGATTGCAGTTTTTGGCCGATCACAGATCTTGAGAAAAACCTGAGATTGAGGCCGATAGATCGGCTGATCTATCGGTGCACCCTAATAAGAATCATTTCGAGTTGTGTTTTTCTTCTGGGAGACCATCTCAGTACCCCAGCTTTGTGTTTTGCCATCCACTTTGGGGTCCCAATTAGGGGTAGACTGCATACATCGGTTGGCCAATTTGTCATGCAGATATTCACCATTATTTATCAACATTGTAAGATATACCTCTGTAGTAGAGCCAGTTTAAAGTCGGGCACATCAGCGGGCAGCCTAGCCTTATTTTAAAAGTTGTATGAAAGCAGTAAAATCCATAATTACATTCCTGCAGGGAATTCAGGGTTATAAGTTACTGGAATGGGGATTAATCCAAATAAAGGCCACTGAGGTGTAGCTGAACATATGGCTCCAGCAGATTAAAATGGACTAAATTGTTAATGTTAAAGAAAAAAAAATTTAAACATAAAATTATTCATCTAGCAGTTTCATAGGTTTGTTGTTTGGGTGTTGGGTGTAAATAGTTGCAGACACAAAATTACAAGAATTAATGCTGATTTTCAGTTGGAATTACACTGAATTGCTGCAGTCTCAAAATGTTTGTCTTAAATGGGTCGTTTTATTTTATTTGCAATTTTGTTCTTTCATCACACTCTTTTGGTCTCCTATCGGTCCTAATTAAAGCTGCAATGGCAAATCTGCAAAACAAGCTAGCTAAAACATTTTTTTCATGCCATTTAACAATGTTCTAACATAGTACAGCTATAACTATTTTTGTTTATGAATTAAAAAAACAAAGAAAAAAAAGTGGTTCTCTCGCATTTGCAGCTAATAACACAGCTCGGTCTGATACCAAGGATTGGACCGTCTGGCTGACGGTTTTGCTGAACTGCCTGCACTTCCCTGGGTCCTCCATTCATTACACACTCACATATTTAGCAACAGAACACCACTGGTGTGAGAGGTTCTCCGCTCAATAATATCAGAGAAGGATAAACAGTTGGCTGCTACCACTTCAACTTTAGGACAAACTACCAGAGTCCCAAAAAAACCCCAACATTTGAAGTCACGGACAACAACAAGAGATGTTTGGATGTAGAAAACGGCAACTGGTGTTTAGCACTATCTCGTTTCTTCTGGCATTGCGGGTTTCTGGTTTTGGTAGAAGTGTCTCAGGGAAGATAACCAAGGGGAGGGGTGAGTGTTTCATCAGTGTGTTTGCGTTCAAAACGTAGCTTTTTTGCAGATTCGCCTTAACAGCTTTAAAGATCAACTACTTATGTTTTTAATAGATTTGCAGTGGTCTCTAGTAAGATTGAATGTCTTGTAAGTCGTTCTCTGAGGAGAAAATCTCCGGTGCACCTGTTTGAGGATGTAGAAGTCAACCAGAGGAAAAAGTAGCTTCATACGACAGGATTTAGTCTTATTTCCTCATATCTGGACATCTCTCCTCTGATTGGCAAACAGCAACGTGACTCTACCACTGACTCTGTTTGCTCTGCAACGTTGATGTTTTATCTCCACAAATAACACAAGCCTGGAGGAGTTCTGCTGTGTGGTGGAGTTGCTAATGCTAATGGTTAGCTTCTACTAGTTGAGATGTTCTCTGCTGTTTCCTGGACGCTAAACCAACAGCAGCCTTCCCCGTCACGAGTCAAGATGGGTGAGTCCATGAATGTTAAATGACAGTGTGACGTAGATCTGTCAGGCTTTTCTGAACCAATCATTTCACCGTCTATTTTCTGCCAGAAGCTAATTCAGGAAATAGGGGTAGAACACTATTTTCATATTCAGCCTGCATGTTAAACTCAGAATGATCATTTTCAAAAATAAGTAAAACATGGTTTCTCAGTGAACCTGGCCTTTAAGATTTGATCATAATCTCATTATCCCTCCTAAATATCTTGAGTTTGTTTTCTTTTGTTTAAATAACTAAAAAAAACGTTGATCGCAGTAGGTATGGTTACCACCAATTATTTTCAAGTTTATTGGCTGTAAATACTGGTTTTGTAGGACCTTGTTGAGTTTAGAGTTATCTTACATCAGAACCAGATCAAAGCTGTGACCTCATGATTTGGCACTAAATTTGGGTCCTTTTATTGAGGATGGCCTCAAAAGAACAAGGATAATTTAATTACAGACTGTAAACTTCTTCCCCCCTTTGTGTTTGTGCCTAGTTTTTGCTAACAGAGCCGTCCTCTGTGTTTTCATGTCCTGTAAACACGTTTGGCAATGAAACAATAACCTATTCTGATGACACAGCATGTTCCTGGTAACCTCTGAAATCCACAGACTGGCTGCTCGTTTGAGTTTATCCTCACATTGAGAGCATAAAGTTATTTATTACTGTTCTGTGCTGAATGGTTCTCTGTTGAGGAGGAAAAAAAGAAAACCCCTGAGTAATACATTCCCTGCATTTGTGCTCTCCAACTGATACCACATGCCTTAGTAATCCGAGAGGAAATGACACAAATGTGTTTACAGCTGGCCTGTCCACTCATGTCAGTGTGGGCCTCGGCTAAATTACGAGGGGTTGAATATAGCCTTTCGCTCCGAGGGACAAATAAAACTTGTGAGAGCAGTTTGCAGGCGTGTGTGTGAGTACCTATTTCTGTGTACCTGTTGCCTACAGGAATGTCTGAGCTTTCTTTACTCATCCAGATCACATTTCTTTATAAAGCTTTAAGTGTCAGTAAAATCCCAACTCAGTTGGACTGAGCAAATCTGCAGGAGATTAATTTAGCGAAGAAAGCAGGAAAAAGTGCACTAACAGGTTTATACTGGTTTTGACTAGGGATGCACCGATCCACTTTTTTCACATTCGATACCATTATCAGAAGTTTAGTATCGGTCGATATCGATCTGATACCGATATGGACAAACAGTATTAAACTATATTACATAATGAACTATTTGTTACTATATGAAAAAGACTGAGATCATCCTTTTGTGCAGGGGCCCAAAAGTTCCAAATTGCTGGTCTTTTTGCTCGCTCCATTTTGAAATCAACGTGAGCTTCTGCACAGCGTGGGACTGTAGCGCATGATGTCGTCACTGACAGCACATAGAAATATACTGAATAGATCAATTCTTATGGATCGGGCCCATAGTCTCCGATACCCGATCTAGAATTTTCTTCTATATCTACCGATACAGATATTAAGATCGGATCGGTGCATCCCTATTTTTGACAGTACGAACTGTCCTGTCTGGTCTTCTGGAGACATGCTTCCTGGAGTCATGTTTATGGAGTTGTTTTCTTTTGAGGGTTCGCATCCTGCAGCTCTAAAGCTGATAGACATCTATGTGTCTAGGGCCAAAAACGTCCAATTCTAAAACTAGAATTGCAAAGGCAAGACATTAGCTACGTTTACATGCGCCAAATTTCCCCAATCCGATTCAAATCTTGGTTGATCGGAAATCCCAAATCTCTGTTTACATGGACACTAACTGGAATGATTTGATCATGCCGCGATGCCCGCACCATAGCTTGCGCATGCGCAGAGTCGTCTTTCCCGGAAGATAAATTGTAAACAAACACCATCTTGTCTGCACGTCTTTTCCCTTGCATTTTATTTGCTTATTCTCTAGCTTCGGTCAATTCCCGCTTCCTGTATAACTGTATAAGTGTATAACTCGCCATTTTTAGCCGTTCAGCCATTGAGACGTTCAGTAATATTGAGCTCCCGTAGTATTTCCAGTAAAAAAATAGCATCGGCAACAGATCACTTCTGTTGACCGCCTGCCATGTTTTCGATCTGTCCTGAGCATGCGCAGAGGCGAAAAGACGTCACGCTGAAGTTGCACACATGCGCAGTGGGCTTTATTTTACCCTAACGATCCGAATGGCTGTGTACATGGACGCCAATCGGATTGACGATCGGACAAAACCACCTCTCTCAATCGGAATGAAATGTCATTCGGATCAGGCGGAATCAGATCAGAATATTCCGATTGACATGACGAATTTTTGATCCGATAGGGCGTTCAATCCAATTACTTGTGCCCATGTAAACGTAGCTAATGACTGTTGCACATCTTGTCCATTTGCTGCATTAAAAAATCCAGTTGAGCTTTGATATTGTTCATTTGGGTTTATCCATCTATCCATTTTCATCTGCTTATCCGGGGTTGGGTCGCGGGGGAAAAAACCTAAGCAGAGAGGCCCAGACTTTACTCAGACCGGAGCCTTTAAATCAGTTTTTTATATAGGTTTTTGTCATTGAAATTCTGTGGTTAAATTCTTTCTACATTTTTATGGTGAAAAATTGGTTGGAAAGGCTACAGGTTAAGTGATGAGAGTAGCAGGTGCTCTTTTGTTTCCCGCTCCAGCTCAGATGGATCTATTACACTGACATATCTTTTGACCCATTATGCTTCTTTGGAGTCCATTTTCTTTGGTATTAAAGAATTATTTTTTAAATAAAAATATCCTAAAATTAAAATCAATTGAGGATTAAGGAAGAGCTTCTAACTTGAAAAATGGAAACACATTTTTTAATCACATTTCCATCTATTGTAGTTAGACACTTGATTGGTAAATGTTTTTAAAAGATCTGCTGAAGAGTTGCAGATCTTCATATTTGGAAATCTTTTCACACAAAAGCCTAATGACCACATTTTGGGAGGGCTTAACACAATTTTGGCTGTCTCGGGATATGGTTTATATTTTTACATATAAATAAGATTAATGCTATATCATGTCATGTTTACTCACCTTCAGATGAAATCTAGGTTAATGTTTTACAGTAACATGGTGTGGAAATTTTGTTTTGAAAGGTGGCTCTTTCATAAACTTCACAGAGATTTATGTCTTCTGTTTTAGCAGACAGGATGTGAGATTTGGTCGGATCCTTGTTTCTTTTTCCTGGCTCAAACTCCAGCAGATTTTATTTGCTGTAGGCCTCAAGAGAGGAGCTACTCCCCTCCTGAAAAGTTAAAGAAAACAAATCCACAGACCTGCTTATCTGAAGACATAAGACTGACGCAGAGAAGCAGAAGGTTTAACCTCAGACATCCCGATTGTGGATGAGATGCCGATGGTTAATTGACTCTTATCTCTGATCAGATTTGACCCTTTGCTTTGTATTACTTGTATAGACATGTTTTTGCACTAATGCAGCTTGTAATGAAGACTTGGCTTTGCAGTCACAATGCAGTCATGTCATGAGGAAGAGGAAGGTGTGGATAAGACAAGTAAACATGTATAGCTTGAGGGGTGGGGGGTGGAAAGAAGCCAAGTAAAGGCTCATGACTTCCAGGAAAACATTGTTTAACAGATTTATTAACAGCAGAATCTCAAAACCTAAAAGGTGAACTAATGCAGCCAGACTGAAATGCTTTCATAATCTACTAACTAAATCTAATTTTATTTTTTTCTGTGAAGATAGAAGCTTATTTGGCATTACAAGTTACTTTATGGCAACTATTCTAGGGACGCCCTCTAGAATTTAGATTTTGCTCAGTATACCTTCGTAATCCAGCAGTTTTCTGGCAATGACGTTGATTCTTGGATATGCCAAATTTTGTTTAAACATTCATATACCAATAATTCATCTTTATGGAATGCGGTTTTGGAAAGCCCACGCTATACGTATAGTCTGTGTAGTTGCACCATCAAGAATATTTTTTTTATTCAGACACAAAAACATCCATCATTCAATAATGAAAACTTGGCCCTAGATTTAAATTGTCCTAGATTTGCTTCAGACCCTTGACTGAAAGCAGAGGGAGACGAGCTCAAAGAAGCAAGACTTTTAATATTATGTGTCGACAAGTAGCAGTGTAGCATCCTTCTAGAAATTAAAAAAAGACACTTGATCCTATTGATTCTATCATAACATTTAATTAACACACATTCCTCTCTGATGTTTTGGACTCCATGGCTGTTTTCTTCTAAGGAATGTTTCGTTTTCTTCCAGATCTAAAATTGGACCCGATTCATGACGACTTGACAAAAACAACTCAAATGCTTGAAGCGTGCTGCTTAGCAAATCATGTTTTAAAACTTATCAAACACAGCTGTTTTTTACTTTTTAAAAATATATTTGAATTAATGCACATTTCTTTCTCTCCAGACTTTTAAACAACAACAAGATTCAAGAACTCAGAAATGGATCCTTCTTTGGACTATCTGCTTTGGAAAAACTGTAAGTACAGCCAGCAAACATCTGGATGGATAGGTTGGTAAATGTATGGCTTAATTGATTGGTAGATGGAGGGATGGAAAGGTTGATGGTGCATGGAGGAAGGGATTGGTTTATGGTAGTTAGAGGGATAGATGAGTTGATGGTCAATGGAGGGATGGATGAGTTGATGATAGATTGTTGGTTTTTGGTCCGTGATCAGTGATACACAAATAATCCAACAAAATGGAGGGATGGATATGTTGATGAATTAGTTGGAGGATGGGTGGGTAGGTTGGTGGTTTTATGGAGTAATGAATGGGTAGATTTGTAGATGAAGGTATGGGTTGATGAATGAATGGATTAATTCATTAATGATGGGTGGGCTTGTTGTTAGATGGATTGGTCTAACTATGTTAACTAGAGCTACACGATGTAGCTAGTCTAGCCTTGTAATACGCCGCTTTCAAACTTTTCTAGCAGTTTTTGATTTGGTCAGTACTTCGATGAATTCCTGCTTCCTGCATCTTTAGATGTACTTGAGTATATAACTCAGTTTTTCTAGCCTTTCAGCCATCAAGACGTTCAATAATATAGAGTTCCCGTAGTGTTTCCAGTAAAATAGTGTCGTCAACAGACGACTTCTGTTTACCGCCCGCCATGTTTTCAACTTGCCCTGAGCTTCTGCAAAGGCGGAAAGACGTCATGCTGAAGTTGCACACATGCGCAGTGGGCATTATTTTACTCCAATCCGAATGGGTGTGTACATGGACGTCAATCGGAATGATGATCGGACAAAACCCCCTCTCTCATTTGGAATGAAATTTCATGCTGATCAGGTCGTATCGAATCAGAATATTCCGATTGACATGTTTACATGAAGAATTTTTGATCTGATAGGGCATTCATTCCAATTACTTGTGCCCATGTAAACGTAACTGCATAGTATTTGATACCTCAATCAGTCGTTACTGTGCTGCAATTGGTTTGAGCTACACATGTGAGAATAGGGAACGTTACTTCTGACCTCCTGGCCAATAGCTGACAATTTTGCCCCAGAAAAGAAGGGTACCTGTTGGATCAGGTAAAATATTGATCAAACATTTGAAGCTAATATATGTATGCTAATTGAAGGTATGATGAAAAAGAGACCCATTTGAAAGAAATGTCAAAGGTTTTTAGCTGTATATTATGTTAGAGTGAATGTAAGAGTTTTTATAAATTAGCAATTTTATTAGAGGACATCAATTGGACCCTTTGGGATGTAAAAATACCTTATTTGTTTGAGATAGCTCTATTCTGTTATCATTCTATTTGCTCTCAGTGATTTCTCATTTGCACATTTCTCCATTCATGTTATCACTCCATATAATAATCTACTAGTCTTTTCACTGTGTCCCAGCCCTAAAGTCAAACCTCAAGTACAGGATAAGGTACAATATAATAGAGTGTAAATATATCTAATACTCAAGAGTGATATTCATAGTTTTGTCAAATAAGAAAATGAGAACACTAGTTTTTTAAATATATCTTTCTTTTTTCGCAAAGTAAATATTTTACAAGATCCCTTACCAGAGCCCTTCATGCATATTTGGTTACCAAAACCTTTCCTATTTACTTTTCCTTTAGCCGAACCCATCCATCACTCTACAAGTGAAGCTTTGACTTGTTGAGCAGTTAGGTTTGTAAAACACACATTGGCATCGTGCCAGTGGAACATCCAGGTCCCAGAAAACACGAAGGCATCAGCTCAGCACTAAGCCTGTGCTGGAAGACCGGAGATCGTACTAGAAGGGTTTAATTATAGGAATAGCCCTGAGGGTTAGTAGTTTTCTTACTGGGGGCCCGCTGTTGACATAGAACTGCTGAGGTATTCTAGGATTCTACATTTGTTTAGAAATGGTGACATAAACTCACATTGCTGCTTTTCAAATATACAAATCCCAGCCGTCATTGGTAAAGAGATCTCAGTCTGTGTGCATATAATGATTTCTCTCAGTATTTCCTCACTGATGATGAACAATAAACCGTGCAACACGATTCTGTCACAGAGACTAGAACATAATAACCTGTATAGCCTTCCTGCTCGGAGTTCAGAATGTGGCTCGGGGCCTGCACATATGGGCCACCAGTGATTTATCATTCAGGAATGGCTTCATGCAGATAAAATAACCAGACCATTAATGGCCCTGCTTTTACCCAAGGCTACAATAACACATGACTGCATGGATATGGAATTTTAAGTGCACATTTCTCCTCCCTTTACGCTCAGGCTGCTTTAAAAAATATAGCAAGATATATGGTGCAAAACTGGATGTGGTTAGCCATGTGGTGTTTATTTAGACAGAGAATTTAGAATAAATTATGTCTTCATGGTCAAATATCATTTAGCACTCTTCATCACGCCATTTTTCTGTTTTGAGGTTTTGGTTTTTTTGCATCACTACCACTTCCCCATTTTCCCCACTTTTTATCATCATTTGCTTCTTCTTGCCTGAATTTTAAGGAGAAGCATCTGGTTAGCTTATCAGTTTGCAAAAGAAAATTTGCTAAGCTTTCATAATTAGGCTTAGAGCTCAAACCTCGAATATAAAAAGATGTATGCTCAAAAGAGTAAAAAAATAATCTTTGATCTTTCTCTGCCATAGTAGCCTTAAAGGCTCCTGTATGCTTTGTCTGTGAATGGCTGCCCACTTTGGCTAAAAACTTCTGCCTGTTGTTGCATGAATCCACATGCAGTACTACCCCTTCCATTGTGTGCCCCAGAGTCTCCACCCCCTTTAGTCTACTCAGCCACCCAGCTCAATTGCAGAACAGCCTGCTTGCTTTTGTGATTGTAATGAGGCCAAGCAGAGGCCAAAGGTGTTTGTCGTACCACACACACTTGCTGACATTCATATGCCGTGCCTCTTCCTCCTCCAAAATAGCTCTCCCACTTTAAATCACACTCTTTTTTGCAGAATCTTAAGAAGGAATAACTGTATAATAATAATTATAATTTATATTATTATTATTAATAATAATAATAATAATAATAATAATAATAATAATAACTGTAATTTATTGGGGTGAGAAGTGTTTCTACCTGTTTATAAACAGAATCCTTATCATTTTTATGGGAAAAGAAGCCAAAATAGGCAATTGTCACGTGTCGATTTCCTTCTAAATGCAAGGCTGTGGTAGCCTGGCAAGCCATCCTATATATGTGTATATATAGTCTGGCCACGAACCATTGACGGCTCTCAGTCGTGAGGCGGGATCTACGGTTGTCTTTCAAAATGTCAGCACGCAATTGGATAGCGCTAGGACCAATCAGAGTAACGAACAACGTGACGTAATCACAGCGATGGAAAAGCGGGACCCACTAATGGCGTCAATGATTTCTGTCGTTTTTGTATAAAAACATGTGAATATCAGGTGTACTGGGACATTGCACTACTTTGTTTGATAAAAATAAGAAGCCGCTAAGTATATCAGACAGACTTACGCACGTTGGAGTCTAAATATATCGGCCGGCCGATATATCGGGCCGATATTTAGCATTTTTTTAATCATCGGCATCGGCCTATAAACCTCTTTAGAAGAGCCGATATAAAGTCAGGCACCTCCGCGGGCAGCCCACTGCTTTGGGAGCTGAGGAAGGACCCCATTCCAAAACACAGAGGAGTATTTTCTTCTGAGTAAAAGGTAAGGCTTCTCTTTTGGTGTTTTAAAACCCTACAGCTGTATATTTAGTGTGAATTTAAAGTAAAATATGAAATAATACTTCGCTGAGTGAAAGAAAAAAAACGAGCCGTCAGAACCGCCGTTAACCGGAAGAATGCTGCTAAAGTTCGCTAGCTTGTTGTCAACTTTACTGTCTTAAACTATCAGCTGCTTGTTTGTTCAACATATTAGCTCCAGGTTTATAGATTAAATTGTTTTCCTGTATGGAAGTCGGAGAATTTCACTCTGAGTTCGGAGGAGAGGAGGAGAGGGAGGAGACTCTCGGAGCCGCAGCTTAGCCTGCACTCCCCCCCTCCTTCCCCCGCGGACACCGGTGTTCAGAGTTCGGGACTTCTCTCGTGGGTCGGTGCGGAGCACGTAGTTTGCGTTTGCAGTCTTTATTTGAATGACACATTGAACAGAAAAAACACAGAAAATGATCGCTATATAAATACAGCCTCTCTGTGTTTTTCTCTGTTTAGCGTGTAATCTGTGATCAGACACAGCCGAGAGTGTGACTAGAGACTAGTTTTAATTTGAACGGTTTGTTTCCACATAAAATCTGTCCATCAACAGTCAGTAACACTAGTGAATAGTTAGGGTGCACTTTTAATTATATTATATAATTAATAGATGAGTGTGATTGTTCAAACGTTTCTCTAATATTTATTATATTATAGACTGTAATGTGCTGAGTTCTTTGTTGCTGGAGTTCTCCTCTGTTCTTTCTGACTGAACTGATGATGGATGCTCTACAAAAATAATAACATCTGTTTCTCCTGTTTAGTTTCTGTCTGATGGCTGGGGAGAGGGAAGTCTGGGCCTCTCTCCTTGCTGCTGCCCCCGCGACCCGACTNGGTTCCCCATCTCCAGGCTTACAAAGAAGCTGCTGCTGAGACCAGAGCACTTAAGGGTTTCATTTATAGTTTACATGCAGATGTTAAGAAATAGTCAATTAAAAAGGCTGAATGAAGTTTAGATGTTGCTGGTGTGTTTTAGCAGGTGGCTATTGTGTTTTCAGCATTATTCATTATTAAATTATTATATTACACATTTTAGTAGAATTTGTTTATATTCTAAAATTGTATTTATTTTTATTTACATGTAAATGCACATCTCTGAATAACATGCTGCTTAATAAATGCTCTGAAACATTATCAACTGACATTTCTTTTTTTGCTTGTTTTGTATATTTCATACTTGGTCAGTTTATTGGTATTTTTTATTAATCTTGGTAAATGTTTGATTTTAACACTGAGCGGTGCACAAAATTAAGATTAAACAGTTGGTTAAATTCAGTGTTTTAAAGCGGATTAGGTTCAGAAATGTGCATCCACTGTTATTGGTGATAATTTATCATTCCGATAAGGTGCAAAACATCAAAATATTGGCCATGAAATCGGCGCAAAAAATCGGCAGCACTTATCGGCCATCGGCTGACCATGACCGCCTCATATCAGCATCGGTATCGGCAATAGAAAAACCAATATCGGTCGGGCTCTAGTCTAAATAATCCAATGTTGATGACAAAGCCGTTTCAAAAGAACGTGGCTCCGGCGCTGCCGCCATCTTGCTTGGGTTCGCGGCCGCAGCGCTGACGTCATCGGCTACTCCCGCTCTGTGATTGGCCCACAATATAGAGCGCTGTGATTGGCCCAACCAAAACTATAGCGAGTTGTGATTGGACAGCCACAGCAGTGGTTTGGGCTGCGAGGGTTCCAATGAAGCATGCCTAGACCAAACTCTGCAAAGCAAGAATTGGTCTAGTTCACTAGGCTAAGGCTGTGGAAGAATACTGAGAAATCTTAATTAGACTGTTCAATGGCTTCAGCAATATCTTAAGCTGCAGGCAGACAAGATGTTTACCCCACTAAACCCAGTTGCTAATGAGTCACGCATGTGAGAAGCTGCAACTGGTTGATTTTTTTCCTGACAATCGGAGGCTCCCACTAGTAGGTAGGCGTGAACTTTAGCCAGCCGATTGGTCCGTAGTTGGGTGTGTATGGTCAACTCAGCACAAGATGAGCTGCCCCGAGTGTAAATACGTCCAAAATTGAACGAAAGTTTTTTGGGTTTAAGTTGGAATTGGTCTGAATTGATACATGTGACACTTGCAAGAAGTTTTATTTATGGTCAAGTCTAAAACTGACGGTCGAGCAGATTTTAGTTTAGTCAGTGTCTTAATTACGTCACGTTTGTTCTCTAATTTGATCACCGATTTTGGGTATTAGAAACAGGAGACTCTCGTGATCGTATTAAAAATTCAGGTCCGAGTGAAAAGTCCAATTCCCTCACACTTTTTAACTCGCCTAATTGAAAAGCGTTTCAGACACTTGTGGTGACAAGTGACTAGTTTGGGAGGACATTTGTCTTACGGACATGTTTAAAATTGGAGTGGCTTGAGAATCCCAGTGACGTTTGAGGATGTTTTTAAGACACCCTTATGAATGCCATTTGCAATTTGTTGCTAACTTTCATAGTTAAGTGAGATTTTAGCTTTAGACATCTCAAAAGTGACCGTCAGAATAACTGCATATCCTGTTCCTTGTGTCTGATACTTTGTACGTATACTGTTCCCATCTCAAAAGCCAGATTAGGAAAAACTAAGTTGAGGGGAATCTTAAATTTCAAACATGTGCTTGGCTGACAAAACAATAAATGTGACCTTTTAAAACCTGCACCATTTACAACTCCTTTTTTCTTTTTGGGACCAGTCCATGAAAAGTTCTGGAACACACCTTGAAACACTCCACCAGCCTTTTCCACTATTTGGGCTGGGCGATATGGCCTAAAGTTAAAGTCCCAAGTCATCATCACACGCTGGTGAAATTACATCTCCGCATTTGACCCATCCCCATGGTGGGGAGCGGTGAGCTGCAGCTGTGGCTGCGCTCGGGAACTATTTGGTGGTTTAACCCCCAATCCAACCCCTTAGTGCTGAGTGTCAAGCGAGGAGGCATTGGGTCCCATTATTGAATTTATTGACATGGGAAAAATTATATCGATTAAAGTCAGAGATTTTGATAACAATAAATTTATTGCCCAGCCCTATCCACTATGTCCAGATATTTTGTAAAACTGTCTGATCTGAGATATTTCTGTGTACCCTATTGTATTTAAAACCATTTTTCATTAGCTACAAGAGTATTTTTTATTTTCTTCTCCTGCCTTGTTATTTCTATCTCAACAACACCGCTAACTCTGCTAGCTCACATCAGAAGCCTGAACAAGCCATAGATGTTTTATCTGACTATCTGAAGCCACAGCTCACCTGTAGACGGTTTCTCCACATCAAACAGGCAGAGTTACCCACTGGTCCTTTGTGAGGGTTCAGGTGGTGAGCAGAAAGCCTCTTGAATCTCCGCAGTAATGAGTGACAAGGCAGTGCCAGCGCAGGTGGAACGCCGTAGGAATTCTGTGACCACAAACCTTTGAACTTCAGTAGAGGGTGTGTGTGTGTAATGGACCGTGTGAGAACCAGAGAATGCCTTTGAGGTTTAGATCGTGGCAGCAGTTTTGCAGTGATGATGGGTGATTGAGTTGGAGAAGGTCTGACAGATGTTTTTGGATTAAAAACATGGGGAGAGACTGTTCTGAACCGTATAATTATAGGTGTCTGTTTCTGCATTCTGTCACTGAATTTTTCAAAGATCAGTCTGTAATACATCTACGTTCATATTTTCCTAGGCATGAACTAATACAAGCTAAATAATCTTTACGAAAAGTTAGCAGAATTTGTGTTAAAGCAGAAATCCAGAGTTTTTTTTTCTCAGAGGGCAACATTTAGAGGCAGAAAACATGCATTGTATCTTAAGCCCCTCTCCCTACTTCCATGATTATGGCTGGAAATAATGCCTCTCGCTATTAAAAAAATATCTTCTTCTCCTCCTCCTCCTCAAATGTGCACCTCTAGCTGGCCAACAAAGCTAAAACATTTTAGGTGCGTTTCCTTTATCGGAACGTCACGGTAAATCTGTGAGAGTGAAATTGACCGGGAGATCCGGTCCTCTCAAGCTGTCCTGTCTCCATATATATTTGGTCCTGTAAGGTATTTGATGAAACGTCAGCACATCACGACCGCTGCGCAGTGAGTTACGTCATTGATCAGCACAAAACGTGCGAAAAGCAGTAAACAAAGATCGACACAATGGAGGAAGCAGCAATAATCAGCACGTTTATGTTTGCTATGTTGTTATATGCATGTTCTGGTGTAATTAGTGATCTTTGAGCAGAAACAATGTCTCCTGCCTGCAGTGTTGTTGTTGCAACAGGCGCTGTGACTTGACGTGACGACGTCGCGACGCACTGCACCGTTCCCCGGATTCTTTTTTTTTTTCATTTAGTTTTACCCTGCTTAATCAGCAGATAGTGCTGTCAGCCTGCCACCATACAAAGGGAGGTGTCATGACCACGTGATGAATTAATGCCGAGCTCCGGCCCGGAACTATATTGAAAATGAAAGTAAACACGAGCTTAAGTTTTGTTTTCGAACCAGCTGAGATGATAAACTGGAGCGATACGGAGCTCCGGGAGCTTCTCTCCCTTAGAGCTGCAGCTCAGATCATCTGACTGTTCACAGTGATGGTGGAGGACACACACCTGTAGAGAAATGTGGAAAAAAAAACTCAACGAGCGCGGCTTTGATCGCAATAAAAAGCAAGTTATGTCCAAGATAAACGGAAGTCCGTGACAGCGCGGAGACCGCCCCCATACCTCTTTTGTGCTACCATTGCGTAACCTCTTTTATAAAACGGACATGATTCCGCAACATTACCGCCACGATCTGAGCTCTTATAAACGACCTTAGGCTCCCAGATGCCTCATTGACATTGCGGCAAATTGGTGGCATTGTTTTATAAAAAGGGCTTTAGACTGTATGCCCGCCATACTACTACACAAATCATGATGCAGTGCCATCTAGTCTTTATTTCGCGATCCATTTTTTTCAACTCTATGCATTTTGTCACGTTTTGTATCGCAAGATTTTGCCAAACGATATTTCGTCCCATCCCTAGTACATAGTTGTTCCTTAATAAGATCTCCAACTCCTTTACACCTGTTTGTTCGTCTGAACATACTGGATAAAAGAGTGGTTGGTTATCATTTGGAACCAGTGTGCTGAAAGTTAAATTTTTTAAGTATTTTATGCTACACATTTGTTAACTTTGGATTTCACTTTTCTGGACGTGTCCCAGGCTTCACAGAAGTGCTAAATTAAGCTGATTCTGCCAATAGCGCCTGTAAATAACCATAATATTTTATGTTAATGGACTGTGTGAAGTGAAATTCACTTCAACATAAAAGCTCGTAAAATAACTTGTGTGTGAATAGCTATGAAACCTTTGGTCTTAGACCAACTTAGACTAGTCGATACCTCGTTAGTCTGGGCAGAAATAACCTCAGTTCCCCTAAAATGAGTTTGTTCAAAGAGCTATTACTAAAATGAAAAATCATCAAAGCTGTTGGGGAGTGTGTTGATGCATTTTGAATGATTTTTTTTTTCTCCACAGGGACCTGCGGAGTAACATGATCAGCCAGATTGAGTCAGGAGCTTTTTTGGGTTTACCAGCACTAAAGAAACTGTGAGTATCGGTGGAGCTTCTGTACCTTGGATTTTTTTAAAATTTCTCTTGAATTTTCCAATCACATAATGTTTCCAGGTTTTTGTGTGGTTTTGCATTTTTCCTCTCACTCTTTTTTTTTTACAAATTCTAAATGAGACTAATATGAAAATGGGTTTTGTATTTAGTGATAAAAGATATTAAAGTGGAATTTTATTAAGAGACGGTGGTTGTGGTTTGAAAAGTGCATATTTTTAAATTATTTTAATTAAATAGATTAATTTCAGTTGGTCAAAGCTAGTAATGGTGTTTTTAAATGTTCAGATCAAAGTATAAAATCAATATATTTGAAATAACTGGTTTAAAAAATACATTTATTGTGATACCTTCAAATGTGAACTTTTTTCAGATTTCATATACTGTGTATAACAGCTAGTGGTTTAAGTCCATTTTTGTACCATCTTGTGTGATTAGAGAGGATCTAGTTCCCATGAGGGAATCCTGATGAAGCAGCTGTCTGTTTCTATGCTTTTGTTTAACTTGGCATTTTACCAAAGACTGCAGCCGACAACATGAGGCCTGACTATTTCTGCAAACTCTTTGGGGAGAAAGGGAAAGGAGATGTGTATGGTATATTTAAGTCTTAGGTGAGGTGATATGAGGGATATATGAATTCAAATCCTTCTGGGTTATGTGGAAGACCAGTTTGAAGTGTTCACTTTCCTTTGTGAACCTGTGTTCATCTAACACATTTGGAAGGGGTGTCAGCCGTCAGTAATCAATCACTGCCAACACAAACTTAGAGCTTGGCCATTGCCGTGGAACTACAAGAGCACGGTAGGATGGTAGTCATCTTCTCCACTCAGATCTGGTCTCATTTCCTTCTTGATGTATAGTCATGCCACACTCCAATCGAAGTCACCTCACATTTGTTAAAAGTATAGTTTGGTTTTGCCTAAGAATAGCAACATTTAACCATCTCTACCACCCATCTATGTTAATTTAAAATTAGTTGGGGTCGTTTGTTGAGCTTGGAAAGCAAAGAGAAGAGAGGAAACAAGTCCTGAACCCTGGGAGTCCAAACACAGAGCTTTACATCAAGCACTGGGAACTCCATGTTTATGCTACTTTTTCCCTAGTTATTGGAATGCGATTGTACAAAAAACAAGCAGCATAGAGTGCACAAAAAGTTTAAACCATATTGCAATCAGATACCATCTGAACCCCCCCCCACACACACACACACACACACACAATTCCTAAATATGTTTAAAAACTGAATCATTCTAATTTTGACATGGATTTCCTGGATGGAATGACTAAAGACCATTTCTTCTTATTAATTATCTCAAAGACAACCCTCCAAAGTTGACTATGACATAATCAGCATTTTTAAAGAGGTTTACTTTAAAAAAAAATAAATAACTGAATATACCTCTTATTTTCCCCCCTGAAAAATACCCCCAAAGACAGGTAAGCTTAATATCTAAAATATGTGCAGATAGGTTTATCTAATTATTTCTGTGTTGACATAAAATGAATTTTGTGATTAAAAACATGAACATCAATAAACAGAAATCAGCCTTCTTATTCACAGAAATATGCAACACATCCCAAAGTAAAATCACCTGCCTGTAAAAACTGTATTTGTTGTTAGATCTTACATTAAACAGGCACAGTCCTGGCTGTAGCATAAAAATGCAATTTCAGGCCCATTTTATGGTAGATCATCCATTTAAACTGTTATATATTACGTTTGAACATCAACATTGCAATGCATGTGTGTATGAAAGTCACATCACAGGTCCTGCTGTGGTATAGTAGGCAAATGTTATTCAATGTGTTTTCATCTAATTTCAAGGGTACCTGAAACACACCACACGCAGCGATTCACCAACGACGATCGTTCTTAATCAGTTTAAGAAGCAGACCATGCCTCTGCACTTGGAGTGAGTTGCTGTAACAGCATTCAAAAGTGAGCAACCTTAGTTTGTATTTTCTACCTTAGTGTACCTTTAGCTTACAAAAAAAATTTCCCAGAGTTTGAGACGTCTGAATGTATTTTTGACCACCATTAGTTTCAGGTTGCCCAACACAGTGCATTCGTCTGACCCCAGCATTCCCCCAACAGCTGAACAGTCGCTGCTTGGACTAAATCTCATTACACTATATTTGCTTCTGCTTGACATTTTATACATAGCAACCAATGTTCTGCACTGAAACTTCCTGTTAAATTGCTTCATGGCTTCTTGTTCGAGGCTCAGCTCATTCAGAGAAAGTGAATTCATTTTAAATTTTAGTCGTTATAAACACAAGTGTTCTTAACAAAGTGACTCAGAATGGTAACCCTTCTCTAGAATTGAGTGAAATGAGATGGTGCTCATAGACTAAAAGAAAAGGTTCTTTCCTGCACCCCCTTTCTTCTGCTGCAATATTCTTCCCATGGCACACAATACTCATTCAAATTACAAGCCTGCAAAAGACTGTTATTTATTTTCCTTCAAGTGGAACTAATAACCTCACACACTGAATTCCCCCTTCTGGCTTGTACCTTAAGAACAAACACCAACAATTAGATAAATGCATGAAATTGGCATATGACTGCCAGTCATTTTCCAGGTATCACTTTGTGTTAGGATCACATTCCTCATGCACCCTAGCATAACATTTTGCTGGTGGGTTGGGTTGAAAATAAGGCCTCTTTTCTCCTAGGCTTATGTTCTTTTCTTGGCAAGGATTTGTTAACTCTCAAAGGGAAATTTATTATTACTGACAAAGTACTAAAACTTAACCTTGGGTCAAAGGGAATAGTTGTGTCAAAAGTTATCGCTTTGGAAGCTTTAATGATATATTGGCTAGGAATTATATTTATTGGATCCAAATTCAGTATAAAGACTCTGAGTTACAAAATACTGTTTCCATCAACACCACCACCACCCGTTGAAACGTTCTATAAAGACATAGATAACTGCCTTGGACAAAAGTTGGACCCTGCAAAAATTGTACTCTCAAGCCGGCAGGCATTTGTTAAGGAAATTTATTTCAGTGCTAGATTATATCTTAAATGGTGCCAAAGTTTCTTCACCCATATTTATTTATTTCTGCTATAATAACATGGTATTTGGCAAGTTTTTGTCTTAATCATTAGACAGTATTTGACTTTTTCTGCTATGACGGAAACATTTTGATTGTGATTATATCTGTACATAAAATGTCAGTATTAAGAAAAATAGGAATGATAGCTGAGACACACTCTGCTCTCTCCTGGCTGCGAAATCAGTACAGCCTTCTGCGGTTGCAAGCAAAACTGAGCGAGGCCATGAATGCTAAGTTTACAGTGTGACATAGACTGGCTTTTCTACCCTAATTGTATTTGTGTCTATTGCCTTTCTGCGGCTAATGCAGGCAATGGTGGTCAAAGAAAATGTTCACGTTCAGCATGCATTTGCAACTCAGAGTGACCGATTGTATTTCAGAAAGAAAAACTATTACACGGTTTCCAAGTGAACGAGCCATTTAAATGTCAACTTTGCTCATATTTTTAATACACTTGCAGTGGTCTCTAGTAGGAACGAATGCCTTGTAAGTCGTTCTCTGGGGGGAAAAGTTCCAGTGCTCCTGTTTGAGGACGTAGAACTCAGCCAGATGAGAAAGTAGCTTCAGGCGACAGGATTTGGAGTCTTATTTCCTGACATTTGGACATCTCACCTCTGATTGGATACCAGCGACACGATTCTACCACTGACTCAGTTTGCTTTGCAATGTTGATATTTTATCTCCACAAATAACACAAGCCTGGAGGACTTCTACCATGTTGTGGAGTTGCTAATGCTAACAGTTAGCTTCTACTATACCATCTATTTTCTATCAGAAGCTAATACAGGAAATAGGTGTAGGAGACTATTTTTATGTTCAGCTTGCATGAAAAACTCAGAGTGATTATTTTCAAAACTAATAAGTAACAAATGGTTTCTTGGTGAATCTTCTCTTTAACAAATAGATTAGATGTTAAAAAAAGCTTCCATTTACGACACTTGGTTATAGCTTAATTTTCAATAGTTGCAAAACAGAAACGTTAGTTTTTCACTATGCACAGATGAATGCATTTTCTTATATGCAGCCTTTTCACTGTCCTCATACAAATTGAACCAAGAAAATATAAGCATACAACACAAGTGTTGGCTTCGCTCCATTAGCTACCTGTTTTGACAAAAGATTTTGTTGTTAGTTTTTAAGGCTTTGATGGTCCTAATGGCCCCATCTTATCAGGATCTTCTGTGCTAAAGAACCAGAGTTGTCTCATCAGTAGGTTTTGTTAGCTGTGCTTGTCTTTCTATTGCCCTTTAGGTATGAAGAACTTTATTTTTGGTAACTGACATGTCCCTAAACTCAGGACTGGTTAAGAAGTCAGTGTGCTAATGTTACTGTAGAGCCTCCAATAAATATTTAATCTTTCCTGGCACTTTTAAATGTTAGTGCATACAGTAACTGGCAGTGGCAGCATCCATCATTTTCTGTGTTTAACCCTGAAATTATCCGTAATTCCTTCTGAAAGGCGTTTGGCGTGTTGGACACTTCCCTCTGATGTTTTCCAGAGACATCATGTCAGGTCACATCCAGAGTAAAAGCAGACACTTTTTGATGCATTTGACAGTAATCATAGGTGATTAATCACCTCCCACAGTGTTGCTCTGCCTTTCATGTGTCTGATTGCCTGCAGGCCCACACAGACATTATCTAATACCATCTTGCAAGTTGTAAACCTGTCAGCTAAATTTTTAAGATCTTTGCCTCAACCTGCCTGTTAAACTTGGACTTTTTATTCTTTTAAACCTTCGGACTTTTTATTTCTAACCTTTTTGGATCCTTTTATCTCAAGACAACAGGACTTGCATACTTTCTTTTGCTGGACAACATTCCCGATCCTTACAAAAATTATAAACTGACTTTATTGGGCTTTTTGTGTGTTGCAGAGACCTGTCCAACAACAGCATTGGTTGTCTTAATGGAGACATCTTCAAGGGCCTTGGCAGTTTGATCCGATTGTAAGTCTTTTTGTGAAGTCCAGATCAATGATGCACCAGTCACTGTTCTGGTTTATGTGAAGCTCTGACCTGCCAAATCTTGTTTTAACCCATATCAGTTATTGCTAACACAACTTTACCACTCACTGATGATGCATTCATGAGCTGAAAACTGTTTTCTATATGAGGTCATTGAGCATAAATATCAGCGTTTGGAGATTTGAGTAGAGTGCTTGGTTGATACTTCATCCTTTTTTTTTCCTTTTCTTATTCCAACAGAAATGTTTCGGGAAACTTGTTCTCTTCTTTGACCCAAGGGACATTCGACAGGCTACTGTCTTTGAAGGCACTGTAAGTACGAAGAGTAGAGGGGAAGTCGTACATTTATTAAATTGATCAAAACACTGTTTATATATTGCATAAAGAGTGCATCCGATGAGTTTATGTTCCCTGTCCAGGGAGTTCCAAACACCATATCTGCTTTGTGACTGCAACCTTCTGTGGCTGCTGCGCTGGATCAAAGAGCGAAACATTGCTGTGAAAAACACAAAGTGCTCGTACCCTCAGTCCCTCCAGGGTCAGCTCGTAACCTCCCTCAGGCCGGAGCTCCTCACCTGCGGTAGGAATAGAAAACATTGTGTCCTCCGGAAACTGCTGCTACTTTAGCACTTAAAGTCACCATTTTTGAGGAGCTTTTTTCTGTGCTGTCTCTTTAACGTTCCTGTTTTGGTATCAGTGTAGCCTGTGTTTGGGGAACAGGGGGCTTCTGCAATGACATGTTGAGATAAGACGAGGGCTGCCCAGGCCAGTGCTGCCTTTGTTTGTACTTGCTCATGTCTTATCAGTTTGGCACTTGTCTCCTGTTGGGATTATAAAACACATGGCATAGGTTTGCATGGAATGCCTGACTTGAATGACAAACAGCAGAGAAATTAGGACACATTTGAGCCTATTTTACTTGTCTAAAATATGCAAACTGTGTGTAAATCTTTCCTCCAGATGCTCCACTGGAGCTGCCCTCCTTCCAGCTCACTCCATCCCAGCGCCAGGTTGTCTTCCAGGGGGACAGCTTGCCGTTCCAGTGCCAAGCCTCCCTAGTGGCAGACGACATGCAGGTGCTCTGGTACCAAAACGGACGCATGGTCAAGCCTGATGCCACTCAAGGCATCTTCATAGAAAAGCGCATTGTGCAGAACTGCTCCCTGATCGCGAGGTGTGACACACATTTGGCTCTTCTCAGTTTATTCATGCAGCTGATTTAAGTGTTAACCCTAATTAAGAAAACGTCTCGTGTTCCATGTTTTCCATCAGCGCCTTGACCATCTCAAACATCCAGCCTGGTTTTACGGGGAACTGGGAGTGTCGGGTACGAACGAGCAGGGGCAACACCACCAGGACGGTCCACATTGTGGTGCTGCAAAGTTCTGCCAAGTACTGCGCTCCCGATCGGGTTTCCAACAACAAGGGAGAGTTCAGGTAGATGGAGAACCAGACTCAAAATCAGCATCTTACTTGAAAAAATTAATTTTATCCTACTTTTAAAAAACATTCTCATAACTATCCAAGTGTAGTAAGACCTCAAACATCGATTTTAAGCATTTAATAGTTAAAAAAGTTCAATCAAACATGTTTTATCTTAAAATAGTCAAAGTCTCTCTAACAACAAATCTGAGTTAAACAAAATAAAATATTAAAGAAGTGTCTTTTGTGGCTTCTTGCTCATAGAAAACATCAATACTAATAATTACTAAATAAAATCGGATCAATTCTTGTCATTTTTTCTTTTTTCAGTTTTAAACAAACTATTCTGTTAAAATAATCAACTGGAAGAAAAGGAATGTTTTAGTGCAGTCTTGTCATTGTGCATGCAGCACCGCCACCTTGTGGTTAGACATGGAAATGACAAATTGATGCCCAAAATAATCTATTTTATTCATTTTTTTTACTATTTCTTCACAGTTTCTTTTTATTTTCACACACTCACAGTTAATGTGGTTACATTATAAAATATGTTGTATAGAAAAGTGAAGACGGGGAAAAAATAATTCCGTGGGGGAAAACAAAGGATGAAATGAATCTTAAATGACCTGCAAATAGTAGAAAGACCAGTAAAAGGAATAAAAAGGAAAAACGTGTTCTGGAATAATTAACGGAGACTTTTTGAAATCGTCCAGATGGCCTCGCACTCTAGCAGGGATCAGAGCCTACCTCCCCTGCAACAGGCTGCCATCCAGCGCCGGCACCTACTCAGGTAGCTCTGTCGAGGGACGCCAGGCTTGGCGCTACTGCAGCCGGGAGGGGCTGTGGGCCGAGGAGGACTACTCTCACTGCCAGTTCCAGAAAGATGCCACTAGATTTCTCTTCGTCATCAACCAGGTTTGAATCAGACTCTTATGTAACTCATAACTATCATCTACTCTCTCATTCTTTGATGGTCCTAAAGCATCTCACAAAGTTTCCTCACCTTTTATCTAGATGCCTCTAAACGAGAGCAACGTTGTGACCAGAGCACGGCGCCTGCTGCGCTACACTGTCGACGCGGCGAATTTCTCAGACAAGATGGACATCATCTTTGTGGCCGAGATGATCGAGAAGTTCGGGAAATTTGTTGAAAGGTTTAAAGATGTAAGTTCTGATTTTATTTTTGCCTGGATGGATCGCCTGGGTCTGGTCGTTGATGTCCTCAAATGTGTATATTTTATTAAAAAAAAGAGCTTAATATTAAAAAATAAAAATCAAAGTTTTATCTAATAGTTTTAAAGCAATGAATGGAGTCGAAATTTGAACATGAAATTGAATAATTTTGGATTCACCTTGACTGAACTGAGAAATGAAGTGTAGCTCACCTGTTTTCTAGTGGCTTAAAACTTGTTTCCAGTCATTGTTTTGCGTTTTTTTTTTTTTCTTTTGCTGTCGGGTTTCAGCAGTCACTATGAGAATTAATCAGGGAAGGAGGGGATTCACCTTGTTCACAAACTATCTTAGTTTTAGCGTGTCAGTCACGTGTCGTCATTTGACCAATGGAAAATGTTTTATTGCTCAACCTTCTTACAAATGAAGGGCTAAAATCTGTTGTTTCCCATCTTGTTTCCCAGTTGGGCGAGGTGATGGTTAGCATGGCGAGTAACTTGATGCTGGCCGATGAGAGAGTGCTGTGGATGGCTCAGCGTGAAGCCATGGCCTGCTCCCGGATCATTGCCTGTCTGCAGAAGATCGCCGCCTACCGCTTGGCCACGGCTCAGGCCTTCTCCCTGGTTAGTCCCGTCAACAGCACATGGTTGAGTTTATGAGTTTAGTTTTAGAAACACACATTTCATTGTCTTGGTTTCTTCCCAGACATCCCCCAATATCGCGCTGGAGGCTCACGCCATCAGAGCCAATGACTGGAATGGCATGACCTGCATGTTGTTTCAGAGGCCCACCCCTGAGCGAACGTCTGGTCAGGACCGCCAGCTCACGTTCAAATGCAACACCACCAGCTCTTTCTCCACCGCCCTCCACAAGGTCATTAGGATGAGCTTTAGTGTTTGTAACCACAGTGTTGCAGTTTGTCTGGATTTTAACTCCATTTTGTTTCCTGTCCTTCCAGAGCACCGTTGTGGAGGCGTCTTTGCAGCTTCCTCAGTCTCTCTTCAGCCAGGCCGTTCTTCCCGGACTGGCGGACGATACCGTCTACAAACTCCACCTGCTGGGCTTCCGTAACGGCAAGTTCTTCCCCTCCACTGGGAACACCTCCCAGTTAGCTGATGGAGGGAAGAGGAGGAGTGTGGCCACTCCTGTTATCATGACAAGGATCGGTAAGTATTACTCTTTAATTGGAAAAAGAGCAATATGTGAAGTTAGTGCATTTTCTATCATTTCTGAGGTGAGTAATGACATGAATCCGCTGAAACTTTAAAACCCTAAAAGAAAAATCAACACTCTTGTGTTTCCTCATCAGACGGCGTGTCACTACATGTCTTGAAGTCCCCCATTAACATCACTCTGCGACGGTTTGCACACGGCTCAGACGCCGTGTCCGCCAGCTGGAACTTCAGCCTGGCTGGGGGTCAAGGAGGGTGGAGGAGCGAGGGCTGCCACATCCTGGAGCATCACAACAACTTCACCACTATATCCTGCAACTCTCTGGGAAACTACGGTTTGCTCATGGTACCTGGTGCTTCACCTAATCCTTATTGTTCATTTTTATTTCATTGTGTAAAAGAAACACAAACTGATATCTTGTTGTTAAACTATATCGCCCTCTAGTGGCTGTTAGGAATTATTGCCAACAACAAAACAAACAAACATTGTCTGGATTTCTGTTGTAGGACCTGAGCAGCGTTGATCATTTTTCTCCGAGCATCCAGCCGCTGCATCCAGTCATCTACGCAACAAGCATCATACTGCTCCTGTGCTTGCTCACCATCATTATTAGCTACATTTACCATCACAGGTAGGAAAGAATAATAACACATCATGTTTAAAACTAGTGACGCTTATTTGTAAGTTGTGCATCGTTTCTCTGCAGGTCTGTACGCGTGAGCCGCAAGTTTTGGCACATGCTGGTCAACCTCTGCTTCCACATCTCCCTCTCCTGTGGGGTTTTTGTGGGCGGCATCAATCAGACGCGTAACCCAAGTGTCTGCCAGGCTGTGAGTAAACACACACTCACACACCTTCAGTGTTATAACACACAAACGCATACCATAGAAAGTAGGTCAACATTAGAGATCAGGAGCTGAATACTAATGTACACATCTGATACTTATTACAGTCCAATGTCTTTTTTTAGGTGGGTATTTTGATGCATTACTCCACTCTGGCCACTGCTCTGTGGATTGGAGTGACTGCACGCAACATATACAAGCAGGTAACACGCAAAGCTAAATGCTACGAGGAGCTGGATGAGCCGCCGCCGCCTCCCAGGCCGATGCTCAGGTTTGATTCTATCACTTCTGCTCTACAGCTGCTGTTTGGCATTTGTCACTTTGCTTTTGTTGACGTGTTACATTAATTATCAAAAACATCCACTCATTAAACCTCAATAAAGAGACTAAACCTGCACTGCTTTCTTTTAAAGGTTCTACCTAATTGGCGGAGGGATTCCCATCATCGTCTGTGGGATCACTGCAGCAGCTAACATCAAAAACTACGGCAGCCAGATGAATGCCCCGTAGTGAGTCTCCACAGCAAATTAAAACTCCTCACTCTGTACCAGTTTTGCCATTTCTATCAGCATTTAGTAATGAAGTCTTTAGACCACAGAGGACCTGAGTTATGGTTACGACTATCCAGACCGCATCGCTTTGTGAATCATGCATATTTTTACGAGTACAGGAGAACTTTATTCCCTCAAGTTCTGACTATAAAGGCCAGTGATTATATGAGCGTCCAAGCAACACGCTGCTGCTGCCAGTTTACTGTGAGCTCCTCTTGCCCACTTCCTGCCGTGGCAGCTGTTTAGATTGTGTAGCTGACTATTGGAGAAATCTGGAGTCTTAGGAGTTTAATTAGCTTCCAAATTCAGCCGGTGTTCCTAAATCTAATGAGAAATTAACAGTATTTTCAAAGAGACCCTAAGTTTGTGAAGCTGATAAATAAAAATTAAATTCAGACATAAAAAGAAAATCCACTCTCTTTCAGATTTGGAGTTGTTTGCTGGTCTGGAGCATACGGGTGTGAATGCAACATGTTGGAGAGACATCAGAAATGATTTAAGAGGAGCATCTATAGCTAATTCCATTTTTTTTTTACCTTGTTTGCTAGCAGTTTCGGCATCACACAGTCGCCATTATCAGCAGGGAAGGAGCGGGCAGTAGAGGGCGACATCGTCCCCTACTGCCCGGCCCACGGATAAACAGCGGAAGTGATGCTGTCAGCACCGGCGAAGCTCTGATGATGGTGACTGTGTGACTCTGAAACTGGCAGCAAGCAAGGTAAAAAACCAAAACTTTGCTACTCTGTGTACAAGATAAGAACAAAAAAACTATGGAATTAGAAGAAAAACACATAAAGACCTTAACAAGGAGCATCTATAGCTGTCCATCACCCTTGAGAAAGGTTCAGAGTCATTTCCATACTATTATTGTACAACGAGAAGGGAAAATTTTAAGTTGGATATCAGGGTCCCCAAGAGTGGACATCACTGGAAGTTCAGACTGTAGAATGCTCTGAGAAGTTGGAGAAAAACAAAGAGCTTCGTTCCATCCTCTTGTATGGTTAAAGGCAGTTAGAAAAAGACCGAACCAGTCTGGCTTGTTTGGGAAAGTTGCAAAAAAATGTTTCTGCTCCCTAAAAAGAATATGTCGGCATTGTTTAGGTCTGCAAAGTTGCTTCTAAACACACCACAAAACTTTGTAATAATGTTCTTTGGACCAGTGGGACCAAAATTGTAATGTTTACCTATGATGCACCATGTTTAGTGAAAGCCAATATAAACGTCTCCTATCAGTTGTCCACACAATGGTGGAGGGCTGATTTGGTCACTGAGTCGACTATGAACCTCTCTGTAGACCAAACTATTCCAGAGTCAAATGGGAGTTCATCTGTCTCACAGCTGAAGCCTGGCAAGCCATTCTTTATGTGTAAATACCTTGGGAGGATTCAGTGGAGGAGGTTTATGAGCATAAGAAAATGGGGTACGCTGAACTTGCAGCTGAAGCACAACAACGTGGCTGGAAGATGAAGGTTGGACCTGTCGAGGTGGGATGCAGATGATTTATAGTCATTACATCAAGGCTGCTTCGCGAGCTTGGTGTGGGGAGCTAGGGTCATCGGCGGGCAGTGAAGAATCTCTCCAGAGGTGCTGAAAGGGGCAGTCAGTGGCCATAGTTTAAGAGGAATAACTCTAACTGGGCCTCATCTGGGTAGATGACGTCTTGGGGGTGAACTTTGGGGGTCACCGCTGAACCCTCTGGATCTGTTGTGGGTGAAACATTGAGGAAGGAGGGCACCCACTTGAGAACCCAGAGAGAGCTACAGGCCTTATGTTTGCAAGTAAGGATAGTGACGTCCTTTGAAACAAATAGACTGGACACAACTCATAGACGGGGCTCATTCGTAGGGGAGGAGTCTCCAGTTGTCTTTCAAACTCTCCGCACACAATTAGACAGTTCTAGGACCAGTCAGAGCAACGGACAACGTGATATTTTCATAGCTACAGATATCAGTCAACGGGGCAGTCTGCCATACACCGTCTACTCATGTCTCAAAGAAAAGCCCAAGTCTAAATCGTCCAAATTTGATGCCAAAGCTGTTTTAAACGAGCGCCAGTCCTGAGCCGCCATCTTTGTTGTTTTGCTCCATCACAGCGCTGCAGTTATCATAACAAAAGCTCTGTCATAATGATGCTCAGCCTGCCCATGATCTCTATACAATCATAGAGTGTTGTGACTGGGCTGGCCCAAACTTAGCCAAGCCAATGGTAGATCTACAGAGGCTACAAGCGAACGTAAGTAGACCGACCTGCAGAGCAAAATCTTTTGCTGCTGCTGCAGTTTGTTTAGGTTCTATGGTACCAAACGGGGTCGTAAGACAGGAAACTAGCCCAAACAGCAGCAGATCTCCAGTAGAATGGCTAAAAAAGGAAGGTGTTGCAACATTCCAGCCATTGTCCAGACCTCACCCTGATTAAAAACTTGTGGTTGGACTTTAGAAAAGGTGAGAAGAAACAAATATCTGCAAACTTCAATAAGCTGAAGTAACAAAAGAGTTGGACTGAAGCTTCTATGAGCTGTTGGGTCATGGGTAGACTTAATCTAAACGAATTTGTTAGTCCTGAGAAGGACATTTGTTTGACTATGTGAAAAACTGGATTTATGAATGAAAAGTTGTGTCTTTGTTTTTCTAGCTGCTGGATGGCGTGGGAGCCAAGTATCGGGGCGTTTTACGGACCAGCGGGATTTATCTTCTTTGTGGACTGCATGTACTTCCTCAGCATCCTGCTGCAGTTGCGCCGACACCCGGAACGTCGTTACGAGCTAAAGGAGCTGACTGAAGAGCACCAGCACCTGGCGTCCATCAGCAGCGAGGCGGGGCCGGACGGACCCAGCAGCCACCTCCAACCCCTGCAGCCTCAGGAAGTGGCGTCCTCCGTGGCGTCTGCCCCTCACTCGGTTCCCCTGACAGCCCTGGAGAACGAGCACACCTTTGCTGCCCAGCTGATGGGTGCGGCAGGAGCTTTAGGGCTGTATGCAGCTCTCTGGGTGTTTGGTGCCATGGCGATATCACAGGACCACCCCTTAGACTTGGCATTTACCTGCCTGTATGGGGTGACCGCCCTGGCTCTTGGGGCGTTCATGGTGGCGTATCACTGCGTCAACAGACAGGACATGAGACGCTTCTGGTTACAGGCTTGTTGCTCTGGAAGACTAGCGTACTCCGCACAGGAGGATGTCCTCCTGCCTCTGCCGGGCATGGCGCTGACGTCCATGGCGACAACTGACCCTAAAGCAGAAGGGCAGTCCACAAAGTGTGGCAACAGCAGCGCTGACTCTTCTTACACGAACAAGAGCGGCCCAAGTGTACGAAACTCCACCCACGGCAACAAGCTAACCAATCTGCACGCAGAGGCAGCTCAGTGCAAGTCCTCCTCGGCACCGGTGACGGCAAACGGCACAGCTGTTTTGGACAACAGCCTAACCGAGCATTCCTTAGATAACGAAGTGAAAATGCACGTGGCGCCGCTGGAGGTGCAGTTCCGTCCGCTGAACAACATCATCAACCCGACGCCCAATGGACACGCAGGCAGGCATCAGAAAAACAAAACACGCGGGCACAGAGGGAGCCGGCTAACGGTGCTGCGAGAGTACGCCTATGACGTGCCCACCAGCGTGGAGGGCAGCGTGCAGAGTGCCTCCCACAGGCGACACCACTACTACGACATGGCCGCTCGCAACAGCCGGCGGGCGGCTTACATGGCTTACAGGGAGCGCCATCAGAGCCAGCTTCAGCAGGACAGCAGCGACAGCACCAGCCTGCCCCGGCGCTCTCGCTGCTCCGGTAAAGGAACCGGGAGCTTGTTGGGGAACGGGACCGTGGTAACCGTGGAAACGGAGCTGCCTCCTTCCTCTGGATTATCCAGCACCAGTAAAGACTGTGATCCAGTACCGCAGCCCAGCAGCACAGAACTAGAAAACAAGTCCTACGGGCTCAACCTCGTCACGGAAAACGGTGGCACGGCTAAAGAAAACAAACCTTCGGTGCCTTTAAGCAACAGCGACAGCGCCAGTATAAAAACCGGCTTGTGGAAACATGAAACTACTGTGTAGCGACACTTATGGCCCTCTAAACTGTGAAACGTTTTTATTGTACAGTTCTGTCTTACAGAATACTGCCACTGAACAATCCTTGTAGATATTCTTTGTAAATCTTCTCTTATCAGGGCTTTTCCCAGCTTATTTGAGAGTTCTGTACATGAAGCTGTATGACCTTAGCTGTGAATTTTGCGTATCTTCACCGTGATGCTCTGCACCTGTTTTCTTGGTGTTCCTAACAGTTATAATAAAAAATGAACCATTTACTTAATTTAAAGCTTTTTATTGCTACTAAAATAAGGAAGTCATTGGAGAATGGAGTCTGAGCTTCTACCAGTCGCTCTTGCTTGTCAGTACATGACAAGCGGGTAATTGGGTTTCTCACTGACCTTCAGGTGGCCTCAGGTTCCTCTCCATGGTGCTGCTGTGCTTTAATTGCAGCTGGCAGTGACTTTGGGCTCTATAGGCGTTTTCTTCCTGCCTGCTGGTAGATTTGATGAGTGCACTGTGTTCTGGTCTCCTGCTGACTTTGTGCCCCAAGATGTGATTGACGGGTGACTCTCATGGTGAGTACGGCTGCCAGGAGGAGACGAGATAATGAGAGAAGAGTTGTCTTCGTCCTCAAACTCCTTCCTGGTATATGGCATCGCTGTTGGGAAGGAAACCCAGAAGAGAGACAAGGACTTGTTTGGGAAGCACTGGAACGATATTAGCATCAGTTTAGAGATGAGTTCCTTTAGGTTCAGGTAGCTTGGAGCTGGTTCTATGAATAAAGAGCAGAATGTTATAATGCTTTCTTTTGCTGCATGTTAAAGAAATTATGGCTTCAAAAATGTTATAGTGGTTTTGTGCTCCATTATAAACCCCTCTCTAGCCTTGCTTCTTTTTTTAAAGGCATTTTCAACTTTTATCTTCTTTTTGCCACAGATCGTCCTGATTGACTTGAGGGCTAAACAATTTTTTAATTCACCTGCACTTGTCAAGTTGCCATAACTAACATTTGTACTGGTAAGGATTTAAAACAGGATGTCATCAGCACCAAATGTTTTCTGAAAAGTCATTGTTTTATGTAGACTATGTTTCTGTTTCGGTCTCAGTTTTTTATACAAGCAGTTACTGGATTAGGGTTCTGAAAGGGGTCCAGAATTCAACCCCAATACCCTGAGGTGTTAGTACCAACCAAGGGGTAATCTCCAGCTGCCAAAAGTGAAGCCAATGTGCAGTCCCCCCCTCGTCCACCAGGGGCTGGCTCCAGAAAGGAGCAAGTTCCCATTGGCTCCCATGTTAAAAATGCCAACTTCACTGCAAAAATAAACATGCTTACAGCCTGGAACAAAAATAATTTTAGGTTTAATAGGTCTAGTATGCAGTCATGACAACTCTGAAGGAAATCAGTTTTTTGTAACTTACCCATTCAGACGCAGTAATGGGAGTAACGGCGTTTAAAACAACGGCGTTGCTAACAGAAGTTGTTTTTTTCAGGAATGTGTAATTAATTACTGTCTTTGTAACACTTTACAATAAGGGTACCTTTATTATCTACTTAGTGCATTATTAAGCATTATTAAAGTATTAATAAAATATTAACAACTACCTAATCATATGTAATGCATCAATAAGCAGACACACCCCTCAGGCCCTTTGTCATAACCTTAAGAACACTTAATTGTTAATAACGGGATCCTTATTGTAAACTTACTGATGTCTTTTTTTGTCATAACGCCATTTCTGTTACTGATAAGAAAATGCATACGTTACTATGATTCAGCAGCGAGGTGTGTTGAAGCAGTCATCAGCTGATCGGAGCTAAAAGGGCGAATGTTTATATTTTAGCCCATCAGGGCCGGTGAGCAATAAGGTAGATGTGATCAAGCCGCAGACCAGGAGATCCACAGATTCACTCCTGCAGGCATGAATCTGGGTTTTGAGGGTCTGCAGCTGTACCCTTCTTGATGTGACAGCGGGACTTCCCATATAAGGAAGGTCCGCTCACCTCAGACGTCAGATCATTAATTCCACGTCACCATCTTCTACCTTCCTAGATCATCCTCCGGTCATCCAACTGGAACCAGTTTAGTGTTCCTGATCATTTTTTTAGTCTTGCTGTAACACTGCTGGTCTCAGACGTCATGGGTGCTCAGGTGTTACTAGAACTAACTCTGTCTTTACCACCCAGCTTCAGTACTTCCTTGTTTGGGTCTGACCCAAGTTAGTAAATTTAAGTCCTCAATCAGATTTGGGCCTGTTCTAGTGTCATTTTTAAAGATCGTTATTCATAGATGTGCTGTTAGTAGATTATGAGTAATAGAAATGATAACTTTAACGTTTAGCTGCAGTGAAGGGGCCAATGTCCAAACCGCTAGGTGCAGATTTACAGGAAAGGGATGTGATTGGTCAGACATGAACTTTGAATTTCATTTAGATTTTAAATGCTGAATATTCATAAACGTTTATATTGTTTGTTTAAATTCCAGTGCAGGAATAACATTTCTGTTGAGCAAAGTTGCAGAAGATGAGAAGAAGTTCTCGATTCTTGAAGGTCAGCAGTCACAGCAAAGCAAGAGAGGCAGCACAACTCCAATTGCTTCAATTTTTCATTAATGACACATTTTAATAAAATGCATATTTCACTTTGGCAAAGATGTATCGCCCCGCCATCATGGATGAGACTTATTATAAGATTTAAAGTAGGAAGAAAGGCACTTTAACACCTTGATTAGCAGCGTTCTGGTTGATTCCATCCAGGAGTGAAGGAGAGATTGTTGAGTGCTGCCATCTGTTGTGAAGTTCATGCAAGGATGTCAACGACAATGAGATGTGAGGATGTTTATCAAGAGAAGTAGGCTGATCTCTGCTTTGGGAAACTGTCAAGCAGATGATGACATCAAAAAGAGATGCTATTAGACTGCAGAGGTTTTATTTCAGAACTGGAGGTAATAAAGCTACTCGTTACAAAGAGTTGATGTTGGTGTCTGACCTACTTCCTGTGGTGTTTGAAGGAAATGTGCCTTGTGTTTGGAATCGGCCAAAATCCAGCCGTTAATCTGAAACCCAAAAGTCTGATTTGTTTTTATTGTTATCTTTGGTCCCTGAATGCACCATTCCCAAAGTGGAATTCCCAACATGGAGTTTTTTTTACTTTAGAGGTCAGCATTTAGTGTATTATTGAATAAAGTAAAACTTCGACCTGAAAAAGGACAGTTCATATTTTTATAGAGGAATTTGTGTAAAAATATTACAATTAATATCTGACCTCACAGTTCATGCAAGCAGGATTTTCTCTACCTTTACAAGGCTGTCAGATTCACAACACGTGTTTATTCTGGTAAAGACGTTATGAATGTTGCATGCTGAACTGAAAGAGCAACAGATGAATAGCTCTGCTGCTGAAACTAACCAAATAACTGACGTCAGTGTGAAACTGATGGGAGTTTGATGGTTATGTAATGGTTTAACAAATCATGTTCATGTGACTTTCTATTTGAGTTGTTTTAACTTCTCAGGTTCATCTAGTTAGATGAGGAGCGTCATGTCAAGGCTATCTAACGATCTCTCCAGAGATAATCCAGCCTGGTTCAAGGTTGGGTTCTTACTGGGCCGCTCAAGCATAGTCCCAAAGCCACTCCTTAGCTATCTTGGTTGTGTGCTTCAGGTTCCATCACCATCACATCGATCTGAGGGCCAGAGCACTCTGAAGCAGGATTTAATCAAATATTGCTGCAGTCATCTTACTTTCAACCAAGACTACTTTCCCTTCTCCTGCATCCCTACAGCATGACGCTGCCACCGCTGTGCTTCACTTTAGGAATGGTCCAAGCATGATGCTTGACATTCAGGCCAAAGAGTTTAGCCTCTGTTCTATCAGACCAGACCAGATCCTTCAGGAGCCTGTTGGTTGCCTCCAGATGGGATGGGCTCTTTACTATGCAGGTCTGATTGGTTATCCTTCTAGAAGATTCTAAACCAGGGGTTCTCAATCCTGGTCCTGGACGGCCATTATCCAGCATGTTTTTGGTGTTCCTCTGTCCCAACACACTTGATGGTTGAATCACATGTTTAGCAGCTTATCAGGCTCTGCAGAAGTCGCCTGCTAATTGAAATAGGGTGTGTTGAAGCACGGAAACAAAAACACGCTGGACACCAGCCCTCCAGGACCAGGATTGAGAACCTCTGTTCTAAACTTTTCACAGAACAATGCTGGAACTCTTTGACTTTCCAAGTCAACTGAATGTACCACAGTTGGGCTCCTGTTGATTTGGAGAAACATCGGAAGGATGTGAATGTTCATGTGATTTTTTTTTTTTAATGAACATGAGAAAGTTGTTTTTTTTTCATATTTTAAGGGACCAAATGAATTTAATTTGTTTCAGGATAAAAGCACTGTAAATACTAGTCAGACCAGCTGTCACCTATTCTCCATTCATCTCTATTTCTCCAAAATAAAGTTGTTCAAAGGGCTATCCACAACAGGTAAGATACTAATTGTTCTTAACATTTCCACGGAACCTTACTGCAAAGGTGTCCTGCAGCCGGTCAGCTGGTGAAACTCACAACACTCCTGGTTGTGACAGCACCAACGACTCCTCTGACTGTCTTGTGAGCGCTCATGAGATTAATGCTGAAGCTGCCCTGACTGATTTAATTCATGCTGATTAAGGTGTCCGACGGTCCTATTAGCAGCAAAGCTGCCGTCTTGAGTAATGGAATCTTCCTGGTGCGGGTTGTAAATTGCAAATCCACTCTCCATTCTTCAAACCTGACTGTAAAATCAGCTGGTGTTCACTCTACGATGAGCTTGTCTCCTGCAGGATGGAAAGGAGACCCAGAATATCCAACCAACACACAATTATTTACAATTAACATAAAATATGCTGGCTTTTCAAAGAGATGCATGCTAACATGAGCACAGCCTTGTCATTAAATACAGTAGAAATACCTTGTTTAAACCCCAAAATATCATAATTAATCTCTGGGCCGCATCAGTGATGGAGACAGAAATAGAAATAGATGCTTATTTGGGCATCTCAGGGGAGGGTCTACTTCAAGTTGGATCATTAGATCAGAATGAAGCTTTTGTGCGAGACAATTTAAATGGTGAATGTTTGAGTTTAGTCGACTAAAAATATATTTTTACAACAGAAATAAATCAAAAGGTCCCCCTTTTTCATCTTTTGTACCACAAACATGTACACGATTAGCATAGATATATGACGTAACACCATCTCTGAGCAGAGTCATTAATACCCTCAGATCAGCATGAACCTGTCTTTTTCATCCAGGTGTTGTTATTTATAGCTGCAACATAATTATAAATCAGTATTCATGGTGACAGCTGCAGACAGTCTCCCTCAGCCCCACAGACAAATACACACCCAACAAATCAGTTGTTTGTGTCTACCAATAAGTGTCTGTTTACATGCTAAACTGAGATTTTTAGTGTTCAATCATAAAACTTACAGAAAGGATTTGAGTCCAAGATCACCAATGTTCTGGTCCAGGACCAACACTGAAACTATCCAATCATGTTGCAGTGATGTCATATCTCCATGGCTCATGAAAGGGTATAATATAAGTCTTGTCTGACAGTTCACAGGATAAATGCATTTGTCTCTATGTTTTTATGACTGTCTGAAACTTTGCAGATGTTCTTATTGTTTATAGCTAATCCAGGCTGGGCTGTGAGCCTTTGCATGTAATTGCAAAACGGTTAGCATTAATGCTAACGTTAAAAAGTTTTATTTAGAAGTTTGTTTCGAACAGTTATTTAAAGTTTGTTTTGGTCATTTAACTTTTGTGCTGCAGGGTATATTTTTGTGATGATCTAGGCAACACATTAATATATTGGTTCAAGACAAACGTCTAGGCCTACATGATGGATACACAAAGGTTCAAGTTAAACCAGCCTTTTACTGGACGTGACATTGTTATGTACAATCTGCAGAGCGCAGGGTTTGGACTAAGGGGGAGCCTGGCTCCCCAGAAAGGGTAAAGGACTCCCTTAGATGCCCTCAACTGACACACCCAGGAGGAGCCCAAAAAATGATTGGTTAATTTGAGATTTGCCAGAGAACACCAAGATTGGTAAATTCACCACTGGCGCCCTGTGCTCTTCACAGATGAAAGCAGGTTCACACTGAGCACATGATAGATGTGACAGAGTCTGGAGACGCCATGGAGAACGTTCTGCTGCCTGCAACATCCTCCAGCATGACCAGTTTGGCAGTGGGTCAGTAATGGTGTGGGGTGGCATTTCTTTGGGGGGCCGCACAGCCCTCCATGTGCTCACCAGAGGTAGCCTGACTGCCATTAGGTACCGAGATGAGATCCTCAGACCCCTTGTGAGACTATATGCTGGTGCGGTTGGCCCTGGGTTCCTCCTAATGCAAGACAATGCTAGACCTCATGTGGCTAGAGTGTGTCAGCAGTTCCTGCAAGATGAAGGCATCGATGCTATGGACTGGCCCGCCCGTTCCCCAGACCTGAATCCAATTGAGCACATCTGGGACATCATGTCTCGCTCCATCCACCAACGCCACGTTGCACCACAGACTGTCCAGGAGTTGGTGGATGCTTTAGTTCAGGGGCCTCATTTATCAAACGTTCGTAGAAACGTTCCTATATTCCCTCCTACGGATGAAATGTAGAATGTGTGTACAAACAGTCAAAAGTCTGATTTATGAAACATGCGGTGGCCTCTCGTACGCATGTACCTCCGCAATCATCTGATGAAAAATCCCACCTGTGCGCATCCAGGTGCTCGTGCCCGTGTACCATCATTTACATACAGAAACGCCCTCAATTAACCATATTTGGTCACACTACGTCCTCAGATCGGGAGGGGATTCCCTGGGTTCTTCCTGGAAAAAAAAGAAAAACTTTATTGACAGCGAGATCGAAACACCGGACACTTGACAATGCTTGTATGATCGGGGAGCAGAGGAGGTTCTGATGGGTTGTTTTTGTTGAAGATTGAAGGCCTGAATGGGCCTCACTCTCCTGGGGGAAACCTTTTGTCCAGCCTCGGAGGTTATGGAACCAGTGAAGAAAGCTTTGATTAATGCTAGATGATTTGAAAACCTTGTTTTGTAGAGCTAGGCTTGTAACCAGTTAGGATTAGATCTTAAAAATGCTATTAAAATGTAAGTGATGTGTTTTGAAACCAACATGCATAAATGTTATATACTTCAGGTCTCATAAAAGAAGTTGAATGTTGAATAAACTTTGGTTTAGATTTCACCTGCAAAGAGTGTGATGTGACCACAGACCTTCAAAGGATGTTGCTGACAGCAGAAGCTCTCGGGTACGCTTTCTGAAAACCACAGCGGAGAAACAGAAGCGTGTCTCATCTAACCAGAGCGAGAAGCGACTCCTGAAGTGTTTTTAGGATCAAAGAAGCGAGGATCTCGCTATGTGTAGCAAGAAATAGAAATATGACATCCTGTTGCTATGTAGAAAACCAGATTTGACCTTTAGGTGTGTATAGGTGAAGGAGGGGGAGGAAACGTCGAAAGCGGAGCTTTAAAAGCCAAGAGAAGAAAAAAAGAAGAGGAGTTGGACAGAGAGAAAAACTTCTAGATAGAGTCTGTTGTTAGACAGCTGATTTTTGTTTTGCTGTGAGATACTTTTTGACTGTGGATCATTTTTTGCTATTTTGTCTAATAAACTACCCTTACCCATTGCGTAAGGGCCTCGTGCGCTACCTGGGGCCTCCTTCATTAATCTCTGACAACACAGACTGGTGAGTTTGCTGGTTGTTTTATTTCATCCCAAAGGTTCGACCTCAATCTCGGCCTCTGTTTCACAGAGGAGAGTGAGGAGAAAGTGGTCAGTTGTGGTGTTGGTTTTACAGCAATGTGTTTTCCCATAAATAAATAAATAATCAGATATATGCATGAATAATATGGCAAGCAAATATAAAACAATTAATTAGACGAAATTACAGCGGTGCACATCCAGGTTATTAGATTGAATGAACATCTCTCCACAGAGTAAGGCTGTCCCGTCAGGAGGGGTCAGTAGGCCAGGCCCACCACACAGAATCGTGAGTCGAGGCCCTAGAGATTTTTAACATCAATTTGCAGCTGGCCCGGCAAGTCGACTCGCGACAGTTTTATTTGTGAAATAGAATATGGACTGGAATCGGATCAGTGCGCTGCGCTCACGGAAGAGCCGTTCCCTCCGGAGTGCACTCTGCTCTCAATTTTTCAGTGGTTCTCTGGGGCATATTCTTGTGATATTGCCCCAAATCAACATCTGGCAATATTCGGATGCTCGGATCACTGAGACCTTCAGAATTGCTGTTCCCTCCTTCTGCCACTAGATGCTGTTCCTACGCATGGTCAGAGCTGTTCTTATATTTAGGAACGTTTTCACGCACAAGTACAAATTGGTAAATACCACACAATGCGCAAAATCGTTCCCACGCACGAAATACGCACAGATCTGTTCGTAAGTACGGTTGGTAAATGAGGCCCCTGGTCTGGGAGGAGATCTCTCAGGAGACCATCCACCACCTCATCAGGAGCATGCCCAGGCGTTGTAGGGAGGTCATACAGACACGTGGAGGCCACACACACTACTGAGCCTCATTTTGACTTGTTTTAAGGACATTACATCAAAGTTGGATCAGCCTGTAGTGTGTTTGTCCACTTTAGTTTTGAGTGTAACTCCAAATCCAGACCTCCATGGGTTGATGAATCTGATTTCCATTGATAATTTTTGTGAGTTTGTTGTCAGCACATTCAACTACGTAAAGAACAAAGTATTTAATAAGAATATTTCATTCATTCAGATCTAGGATGTCTTATTTTTGTGTCCTTTTATTTTTTTGAGCAGTGTATCTTGTAAAGATTTAAAAAAATAAATGAAAACTAAAAAATAATAAAGTGGTTCTCTCCATTTGTCTAAAGCCCTCTGCCAATAATGCAACTCGGATGAAAGGGTGAGTGTTCCATGACCGTGTTTGCATTCAAAACCTAGCTTGTTCTGTAGATTCACTATAGCAGCTTTAATTAAATCATGAAACAGGAAGTAAACTGCAGTTTGGATCTTTTCATCTTGATGATTATAATTACCACCTTGATAAATTATACTTCAAAGGTCATAAAGCTCATGGAAGGCCTTTTTGTTGTACATGAATATAGGAAAAATCAGGTTACAAGAAAGTAAGTAAACACCAGATGCATTCTTTAATTATTCTCATCTGCATATGAAATATGTATATTGTGTACAGGAATAAACAAGTCTAAAACGATAATTAGAGTTGCAGATGCTGATGCCCACGCTAGTCCTTTATGAGACATTCCAGCTGATTTCCTGTTTGATGCATTGTGTTTAAACTAATGGAGAATATTTTACAGTGGGACAGATCCTTTCTGGGAGCAAGTTAAGGTTTTGCATTCGCTGTTTTTTTGCTGCCACAAAGCATATTTGCAACATTCCTAGAGATGTATTTAATCAAAAGGGCTGACAGATATATTTTTTGTAAATTGTGTTTTTTTTTCTCTGCTGTCATGAGCACCTTTCAGCTACTGGATTTGTAGAGTCTGCCTGCTGGTTTACAGAAGCTCTTCAGCACGTTAACTGACATATTGTTTATATTGCATTTTTATGCATGTGCCTAATGAAGAAAATATGACAAGGAGGGAGAATACTGAGCACTGAATGTGCACGATCTCTGTCAGGTGCTGTGAGAATGTTTGAACAGCTTCTTTTTATCCAGGCAGCCTGACAAAGGAACAGGTGATGGGTGGAGATTTTTTTATTTATTTTTACCTCTCCTAAATGCTTGTGACAAGTTGAGGATGTTTAAAAGGATTGATGATAAAAGCTGTTTGTATACATCTTCTGGTGCCTGAAGCACACACTGGCAGTGTTGGGAAAGAACTAATTCAAATTTCAGTTCATACGTTTTAAAACAAGCTAGTTCAGCTCATAATTACATTTTTTAAAACACAAATCACAAATCCAAAAATGAACTAGTTCATGTTTTTTTTATCAATAAGTTGTGGTGAGCTATTACCCTCAGAATACTGGCATTTTCCTATTGTTGCCACCTGTTCAGTCCACACTCATACCCTCCATAAAATAGAATTTATAGAACTTGGGTCATAAAGTGCTTCAATTAACCAAAATGAATTAGCAAAAACAAGGCAAAATAAAAAACTAAATAAATAACTGGCGCTACTATCAGTAGTGTTTCCAGATTTGATGTTTCCCCTGTAATAATGGTGCATTCCATTTGTACTTGGTACTCAGAAATTCCGAGTGGGAAAAATCAAGACCCCCCCAAAGTCAGATCTCCCACTTGGAAAGTCGGAGAATCTTTTTTACTCTGAATTTGATATTAAATATGGCAGCTCCTCGTAACAACAGCAGCTGTGGTGGAAACATGTTTATTTTACAAGACAGACTTGTAAGGGTGCATCTAAAATCAATGTTACATGGAGTTGTATTTTTTTCCGAGGTAAATGGAACGCAACATAAGGTGTTAACAGCACAGACATTGAAGGACAGCCGAAAAACGCAGTCTAGCCATGATTTTAGATCAGCTAATTGGAATTAAAGTCTAGTTTTTATTTAACAAAAATGTACTGTCTGTCTCTCAAAGCCTCTTCAGGTTTAGTGAAAACATTTCAGCAGCAATTCCTTCCTACAACCATGGGGGCCAAGCCCCCCTCATCTTTCAGTACTAGTACGTCCCTGGAAATATCCTTTGTTGTCTCATGAAGAGGAAGTCTGGGTGTGACAGCAACAAGTTACAGGTAAATGCAAGCATATATAGCTGCACAAATGTTTAACCCGCGTTTTTTTTAATTAGGACTCACATCTGGAAAGGAAGACTTTAAAACACCTTCCGAAAACCTGAAGGATCAAAAACCACCTTAAAAGATCAAAGGAAAGTTTAAATGAGGGAATAACGAGATCATTTTTACAGCACTGAACGTATTTAAAGGATTGCAGTCTAATAAACAGTGAGATAATATTGTGTCATCATTAACGCGCTGATGCTCGCTCGCGCCGGAGAGCAGCGTGCACGCGCACCCCTTCAGCACTGCCTCTCTCTCCTAAAAGCCACGAAACTTGCGAGTTGCTGAGCAGTAAAGTAGTGCGAGCCCTTTGGTTATCAGGCAGGTGACTGGGGACAAAGTAAAGCCTGCTGAAAATCAGCCTTCCTGCTTGGAAATGGACACAAAGAGAGTGGAGACGGTTTCTGGCCGCGTGGATGCCGCCGTGTCATCAGCTGGTAGGACAGTGGTGGCATGTTCTGGTTCGTTCACCCGGGATTGTCGCGTGAGCCTCCAAGGCTATTTAACCTCCTGAGACCCTGCGTCCTAAAGAGGACATGGGCTTATTGCACTGTTATTTTATTCTGTTCAACTCATACCTGGGTTTAATATTTAGGGAGATAGGATTTATTTTTATTGGTATTTTAGGAAAATATTCAGCTTGTTTTCATTTTAAATGAACAAAAACATCTAATTTATTTTTTAATGTCTGTGAGATTCTACAAATCCAAAATTTCTATGGGAAGAAAAAAAAAAATCACACTAAAGAATTGTCAAGCCTCAGGAGGTTAATTTAATATTACCTTTTGTAAAAGTAAATACAGGTCCTTCTCAAAACATTGGCATATTATGATAAAGTTCATTATTTTCTGTAATGTACTGATAAACATTAGACTTTCATATATTTTAGATTCATTACACATAGCTGAAGTAGTTCAAGCCGTTTATTGGTTTAATATTGATGATTGTGGCATACAGCTCATGAAAACCCAAAATTCCTATCTCAAAAAATTAGCATATCATGAAAAGCTTCTCTAAACGAGCTATTAACCTAATCATCTGAATCAACTAATTAACTCTAAACACCTGCAAACGATTCCTGAGGCTTTTAAAAACTCCCAGCCTGGTTCATTATTCAAAACCGCAATCATGGGTAAGACTGGCGACCTGACTGCTGTCCAGAAGGCTGTCATTGACACCCTCAAGCAAGAGGGTAAGACACAGAAAGAAATTTCTGAACGAATAGGCTGTTCCCAGAGTGCTGTATCAAGGCACCTCAGTGGGAAGTCTGTGGGAAGGAAAAAGTGTGGCAGAAAACGCTGCACAACGAGAAGAGCTGACCGGACCCTGAGGAAGATTGTGGAGAAGGACCGATTCCAGACCTTGGGGGACCTGCGGAAGCAGTGGACTGAGTCTGGAGTGAAAACATCCAGAGCCACCGTGTTCAGGCGTGTGCAGGAAATGGGCTACAGGTGCCGCATTCCCCAGGTCAAGCCACTTTTGAACCAGAAACAGCGGCAGAAGCACCTGACCTGGGCTACAGTGAAGCAGCACTGGCCTCTTGCTTAGTGGTCCAAAGTACTTTTTTCAGATGAAAGCAAATTTTGCATGTCATTGGGAAATCAAGGTGCCAGAGTCTGGAGGAAGACTGGGCAGAGGGAAATGCCAAAATGCCTGAAGTCCAGTGTCAAGTACCCACAGTCAGTGATGGTCTGGGGTGCCATGTCAGCTGCTGGTGTTGGTCCACTGTGTTTTATGAAGGGCAGGGTCAATGCAGCTAGCTAGCAGGAGATTTTGGAGCACTTCATGCTTCCATCTGCTGAAAAGCTTTATGGAGATGAAGATTTCATTTTTCAGCACGACCTGGCACCTGCTCACAGTGCCAAAACCACTGGTAAATGGTTTACTGACCATGGTATTACTGTGCTCAATTGGCCTGCCAACTCTCCTGACCTGAACCCCATAGAGAATCTGTGGGATATTGTGAAGAGAAAGTTGAGAGACGCAAAACCCAACACTCTGGATGAGCTTAAGGCCGCTATCGAAGCATCCTGGGCCTCCATAACACCTCAGCAGTGCCACAGGCTGATTGCCTCCAGGCCACGCCGCATTGAAGCAGTCATTACTGCTAAAGGATTCCCGACCAAGTATTGAGTGCATAACTGAACATAATTATTTGAAGGTTGACCTTTTTTGTATTAAAAACACTTTTCTTTTATTGGTCGGTTGGAATATGCTAATTTTTTGAGATAGGAATTTTGGGTTTTCATGAGCTGTATGCCACAATCATCAATATTAAACCAATAAACGACTTGAACTACTTCAGTTGTGTGTAATGAATCTAAAATATATGAAAGTCTAATGTTTATCAGTACATTACAGAAAATAATGAACTTTATCACAATATGCTAATTTTTTGAGAAGGACCTGTATGTCTTATGTTGCTTGAATTTGAGCACTTAAATGCAATACTTATGTATAATTTGAATTTAAAGAAAAGTAGGGATGTTCGATATCAGCGTTTTTACAGATAGCATACCTGATATACGGAGATAGTCTAATTCTTAATTCCTATAACCAATATAAACCAATACCAGTGTGCAGCCCCCTAAAAAAAGACATTTTAGGTAACACATCTTCTACCATGCATACTTAAAAAGAGGTCCTTCACTTAGAAATAATTTTTTACTTATTATTTTTAAAAAATGACCAGTCACTCTGAGTTTAACATGCAGGCTGAACAGGAAAATAGTCTCCTACTAGAGACCTCTGCAACTGTATTAAAATATGAGTGGAGGACCTCTTTAAACATTATCTGTTCAAACTACGACAACTACTTCAATTTAAGTTAAGTAGTTGTGCCAAACAAAAATATCTCAAAAACTAAACCTCAGATCTGTCACATTTTGACCTTTTGAGGGAAAGTAGAAGCAGCTGAAGAGATTGATGTATAATAAGTGCATGTTATGTAAAAGCCGTGTCATTAAAAGAGTAAAAACCAATACCAATCATTTTTGATATTGTATTTTGACAATAATGGTATAGGCCGATAATATCGGACATCCCTAAAAAATGCAAACCTAATTTTAGTCAAACCACACAACTGTTTAATTAACACATTTCTTAGTAGTGATTTTGTGAAGTGTTTGCTAATGTTTCAAAAGGTAATGTTAAGTTCACATTTGAATTGTTATTTTTGTTATGTTTTGTCTGTTATTGCTTGTGTGTCTATCTGCTGTCTTTATTGTGAGATAGTCATGTCATGACTTTTGCCTTCTCTTGAAACAAAAATCACGTTAGTAGGCTAATGTTTGTAGCTTTTTAACAGTTTTTGCTATTTTCTTCTTCCTTAAGAATGTTTTTACAAAACTGGTTCAAACTCTTATTTTGAAAATTTTGATTTGATTAAATTGATCAAAAACATAAATACCACGATAGTTGAGGTTTCCACCAGCTTTCTACCGGTTACGTAAGTGGTGTGCAATGTCTACGAAGTGCAATACTAGATAGCCGCCATTATAGTCAAGGGGTTTGTTGTGTGCAGTGGCACATATCTTGCATGTCCAAGAGGTGTAGTGCTGCAGCGTGCCGCGAAATTTACAATTTGAGTCTATTTTTCTACGCACTACTCTTCCAGTACACATCATGCTCAGCAGTTGAGATCGAGCCAGACACAAAATCAAAGACAAGTGGCGTGTTTAGCATCAGGGGCGAGGTAAAAAGAACAGAAAATAAACCATAGACCTTTCGAATACATGCTGCCATCTTTGTCATTGCTTGTTATATGGTTAACTGGTGAAATCATGCTTGATCTTGCAATTCCCTGCTGATTTTGTGATCTTGTGAGATCAGCCGTGTGGAACACATTCGCAGGTGCTAAGCATCTGAAATGCTTCTCATAGGAAGGGACGCATAGCTATGGTTGTGGGGAAAATGCATGTTACATTACGCGTTGCTACTCATCTGGTGGAAAGCCGGGTGACGTGTTCTGGAAGCATAGCACATAAAAAATAAACTTGAAACGTAAGCAATGGGCTTCTGGAAAGCATCCAGAACATGACGCTTCGCGGCCGGTGGAAAGGCACCCATCCCCTATGATGGCAATGCTTTTGCGTCTGGTATAAAGGAGGGGTTTGAGGGTCATAGAGGGATGGATCATAGAGGGGTGGGCATTATTAAACACAATAACCAGCTAGAATGTGGTGGTCAAATGATGCATAATTGTTTTTAAGGAATCAATCCCTTTTCTTCCTCCTTCCAATGCTCGATTTGAACTTTAGCTCGATTTGAACTTTAGCAATCTTACCCTTTACCACGTGTATAAATCTACTGCCATTGCACATTAGCTAACTGTGTTTACACGCTAATGAAACAGGTGCATCTAATAAAGAGGCTGATGATGAGTGTACAATTGCACGCTCCAATTACATAATATTTCATAAAGAGCTCTACCCTGCATTTTCTCTTGTTATTAAAAAGTGAAAGATGATCCAGAAAATGTTCAAAACAACCATAACTCAGGCTGTCATTAAGCAAAAACACAAAATTGCAACATTTTCCAATATTGTGGAATTAATTCCCTACTCACCTCTTTCTTCTCTGCTATCATTTTACATTTTATCTTATTTCTTCTTTAACCATCTGGCAACCCTAGTACATGGCTATATGTCCACACATGGACGGATTTGTATAAATCCTCCACTCTCCACTACCCATCCTTTGGCTTACATTCAGAAAAATGATTGCTCAGTTATAGTTTGCAGGCTCCCTTTAGGCTCTTCGCTCGTCTCACTCAGAGCCAGAGAAGTAGTTAACAGCTCATCATTCCTGAGTCAGGACAATGTTTATTCGCACACCTAACTGACTCCTAATTACCTTGAGTTAAAGTACTGAAGCTGAGACCTCTTAGGTCCCCTTCAGCAGGTGTTTTATTGCTGGGAAGAAATTCTCTTCTCCCATTACTACCAGAGCTGTAAAAGAGAAGGATAGAACACTTTTGCATTTCATTAAGACTCTAATAGTTTGGTTTAGAGACTTGAGACCAGGAGGCATTTGTTACCACTTTGTTCTGCAGCTAATCCCCTACCATTCTACATTCTCTACCCGGGGAAATTATATATATGTAAAAAAATAACGCAAACACCCATAAAACAGCTTTATCCACCCAGCCATGAGTCAATCCTTGGTGTGATGAATTTTTGCATCAGTGCCTTGGAGCTCTCAGATCAGCATCACAGAGACTATCTGTCCGCCAGCAGTCTCCTCCTGATACTTCTCTGATCTGGTGCAGAATGTTCACGTGAGAAAAGGAACATTGCACTCAGCATATTAGGGATGTGAATCCCCACCACTGAGGCCGATTTGATCTCGATACACTACCAGCGATACGATACATTAACGTCCCCCCCTTTCTGACGATTCTGTAATTATTTGACAATTTTCGATTCGAGACGAACACATTAGAAAGAAGGATGTATTTGATCCTCTATTGTTTTTGATTAATCAATAAGTTCAACATCTAAAGATAACGCACTTCATCAGTGTTTGTGAAGATTTTGATGTTTACATATTATACATTGCTACAATACTCGGTTGAAATAATTAAAAAGAACCATCAATGTGAATTTCTGCAAATCAAAACATTTTCAACCATGAGGTTTTTAGACAGTCACTCTGCTCAGAAATGTTACAATAATAAGGATTTATTTCTAATTACCTTGCATATAGCTTCCGGTGTCAATCAGTTAAAATGCTTAGAAGAATGCGCTTTTGCAAGGATCTGCAGAGATCAGAGACGTGTCACGGACTCTATGTCTGCAGTTTGTGGTTTTCAGGAAGTTTATTTTATTTTGGCAAGTCAAGAGAGGAAGCAGGTCTTTCAAAATGTCTGACGAGGATTGATTTTTCTAACTTTGGTTGCACACCATCTAGCGTCCGCTAAAAGATACTGATGGTGCGTTCAATGTACCTACAATGTGCATACATTTCAGTGTGTAAAAGTACTTTTTGTACATTTTTAACTGTAACAGCACATGAGCTGCCTATGAGGTAGGATTTTGCTGCTTGTGGAAATGCAGCATATTGTTTTAGGAAGAAAGCGAGCCATAGAGTATGTGATCTGTTCTTCGACATCTACATTGAGTTTATTTAAGGTGGCCAGACTCACACAAATGCAGTGTGTGTGTTTTTCTGTTTCCAACAGGCAGAAGTCTTAAGATCAGCGTGAATCAAAAGTACAGAGTGACAAAACTGCTCCGAATCTGTCAAAAAACAGAGAGCAGCTTTGCATAATAAAAATAACAAACAAGATTTTTACTCTGTGCAGGAGCAGAGAGAAAGGTTCTTATGTCTTTGTTTCTGCAAAAGAGATATTTTCTATTGTGTTTGATGAGTTTGCATAAAGAGGTGAATACTATGCAAATAAGACACATTGGAAGTCTCATGACAAACTTAGATCAAACATTCTTGTCAGGTTCTCTTGCTTTTATATAGTATCAGTATGGAGACTTGACTTGGACTTGCTCCTAAGAGACGTGAGAACTGACTTGGACTTGGAAACTATTAATTCACAGTATAAATGGCACAGTATAGCATAGATATGATACAAATTTAGGATCTATCAAGGATTTTACGGACTCCACAAATAGATTCTCCGTTGGTTTATTTGGAGCATGAACTGATGCTAGTTGTTCACACTTGGTGTTATTGTGTGTGCTTAGTTCACAGCTCTAGTCATGTGTTCACACTTGTGATCCTAAATATGTCTCGACGGTCGAGTTTTATGCCTGAAATGCAAAACCACACCTACGTCACACTCTCAGCTCTTGTCTCAACACCAAACAGGACATTAGTGAGTCTCCCATAACTACTGGTAAATCAAAAACACTTATAATTGGATCTTATTTTAGATTCAACACATAAATAACTGATAAAGTTGCATTTTTTAAACACACATTTAAAAAACTGATTATTTTATAAAGAGAGGAGATAAAACTGATTTGCTCAACTCTGTCGACTTTAGACAGAGTTTCAGCCTGAAACATACATCTGATTCAAGAGCTGTCAAGAAGTGAAGGTAGGTGGGGTTTATTACCTAAAAGAGAGAAAACTGTTTTCTCAGCAGGTGGAGGTTTTATCTTAAATCAGGGACAATCTGTCAGTGTAGTGGAGGGTGTTTTTTGCTGTGTCTTTTACTGTTGACTAATTGTACAACAGAAAGAAATCACCTGTTAGGTATTGCACATATCGGAAAGCATCATATTCAGCAAATTGAGACAACTTTGTGTCAGCTGTTTGGCTGATGTGTGCATGCACCTCCTACTGCAGAGGTTATGGAATATGCATCTACTGGAGGAGCCAGTAGAGGGGGCTCAAGCATCTGGTTACCTCCCTGGTGAGGTTTTCTGGGCACGTACAACCAGGAGGAGGCCTAAAGGAAGAGCCAAGACACAATGGATTATGTTTCTCAGCAGGCCAGGGAACACCTTAGGATTTCCCAGAAGAAGCTGGCCCAAGTGGCTGGAGAGAGGGAAGTCTGGGCCTCCCTGCTGCTCCTGCAACCTGACCCCATAAGTGGATACTAACCAAAGAACTAGATAAGTGGGTAAAAATGGATGGATGGTACTTTTAAACACCAGCCAGAAATGAACACACATTATTCTGCTGGCAGACAGAGGAAGAACAACGGTGGTAATGGATAAAGAAAAATACAAACAACAGATGGAACAGATGCTCCAGGACAATAAAATGTAAAAATACTGAAAATAGATCCAACACAAGACATTAAGAAAAACATGAAAAAATGACTGAAACCACTACGAGAAAAAGGCTAAATAATAGACAAAATGTACAAGCAATGGGTTTCAGCAGCAGAGGGCAACATTATCCTCTACTGCCCACAGATAAACAGAAAAGGAAGTGACATCACCAACATCGGTGATGCTCTGATGAAGGTGACAGCAGTAGCCATACTGTCAGCAAGAAGGTAAAAACAAGCTCAACTATGTGTATAGAAAAGACCCGATAAATATGTATTCAGCATTCTTCTTGTGAGTACCAGTGTCTGAATTGTGCACACCCACTTTCTGAACCTGGTTGCTCAAAATAAGCAGAAACAAGCATTAAGTATTAAAGTGGAGCTGGAAATTTCTGCTGCAAGTATAAACAAACCAATGAATCTAGTTCAAACTACCACATGCATGGATGGGAGAATGGGTAGTATGACACATCATGTTCACACTGTTGTGAATAAAAGTTCTCAAGTCTTTAGACTAAAAGATCATCTGAACGTGTCAGTATGTGTGTGCCTTTATTTAGTACATCTATTTGTCTTGGACTTATCACCAAGTCAGAACAAGACCTAATAGTGGACCACTTACAAACGAGTGTCTGGCTGAGCTTCTTCTTAGTATACGATTCCTTTGAACCTCTTAGGTTGTCTTCTGTACCTAAAATGATGCGTGTGTGGTCCCAACCAGGATTAACTGCATCATAGACATTACTACTCATCCCCAGGGCTCTCTAAGGCTGATTTTGTTTTCTTTGTGCCCAGGCTTATTTTTTTTCTTCACACAGGACTGGGTGGGGAGCATCTGCTTGCATGGACCATCTGTCTTGGGACACAAGCCAGAAAAGAACAAGAGAAGTCCAAACAAAGAAAGTGGGATCAGAACAAGATTGGTAGAGAAAGTGAGGACAGAAGCTGACTGATCGGGATGTTGAAAGAAAAGTCCAGGACAAAGATGTCATAGTGTAGCCTGGCAAGCCATCCTATGTATGTGAATATATAGTCTGGCCATGGTCAATTGACGGCTCTCAGTCGTGGGGCGGGATCTACGGTTGTCTTTCAAACTGTCTCCTCATGCTATTGGATAACAAACAACATAACATACTCACAGCTACGGATGTCAGTCAATGGGGCAGTCCACCATACGCCATCAAAGAAGACGCAAATACATCCTTTTTCAAAATTAAGGACTTATATACCTCTATCTGCTCTTGACTCAAAGAAAAACCCAAGTCAAAATAGTCCAAAGTTAATGGCAAAGCCATTTAAAATGAGCCACCGCCATCTTTGTTTTTTCAGTAACATCCCGCCCACCAGCAGAGTGCTGTGATTAGGCCGCTACGGAGCCGTCACCATCTTAGTTTCGCTCAGTGGCAGAAACATCTCGCCCACCTGGCTGATAGAGTGCTGTGATTGACCCACCAAACCAATAGAGCGATTGGACCCCTACGGATGTCAGTCAACAAGGCAGTCCGCCATTTCATCGTGGAAGAACTACATAAAACATAAAAAACCATAAAAAAATACATTTTTTAAAATAAACGTGCTGTGATTGGCCAGACAATACTGCCCTGGCTCAATACTGGCCGGGGCTGTGAGGTTCCAGTGGAGCGTTGCTAGACCGTCAATTTTGTGTCGGCAAATGACGATCTAGATTCTAGGCTAGTCGTGGTGCTGATTCTTTTTGTATTTAATACAAGCACAGGATAATTTGCATGAATAGATTAAAGAAAAAATACATTGTTAAGAGCATTGTGGAACACAGAGAGGTTAGTTTAGACCAGGGGTGTCCAGCCCTGGTCTTTGAGGGCCCCTATCCAGCATGTTTTAGTTGTTTCACTACTCTAACTCTCCTGATTGAATTGTTAAACTTTTCAGCAGGTGATCAAGCTCCACAGAAGCTTGTTAATCATTCTCATATTGAAACTGGGTGTGTTGAAATAAATATTGAGGTTTTCTCTTCCTCAACACACCAGTAACACTGCATTTGGCCCAAACCTGCATATTTGGTTGAGTGGAGCTTTTAAACCAGGGGTAGGCAATCCTGGTCCTCGAGTGCCACTATCCTGCATGTTTTAGCTGTTTCCCAGTTCCAACACACCTGATTTTAATCAGCAGGTGATTAACAGGCTTCTGCAGAGCTTGATGACCTGCTGAACAGGTGATTCAACCACTGAATCAGGAGGGTTGCAATGAAAACATGCTGGATGGCGGCACTTGAGGACCAGAATTGCCTACCCCTGTTTTAAACCATCATTTAATAGAGGAGGAGGCCTCAAGTTTCAACTTTCCAGCACCTAATGCAGCTTTGAACCAAATTCCAAAACAGTTTCAGTCTAGGTCACACCCTCCTGCATCTAATCAACACAACGATTCCCACACAATGCTAACAACTCATCAGGAGGTAGGGAGGAGGGATATTCACAGGCAGTTTCGGCTCGTTATGCAACAATAGACAGCTACAGTTTATAAGATCGACCATCCCATAGTCCAGTCAGAATTGACAAAGCTCCTCGGATGAGAGGCGAAACGTCTTCAAGAAACCAAAGAAGTCCAGTTTGAACCTTTAAGGAGTTGTTTCACATGTTTTGTTTAGACTCTGGTTCTGGTCTTGTTGAGAAACATTTAGGTGACGGACCTGTTGCCTGTGAACGCAGCCTATCCTCTGTCAGCTGGCAGAACAACATGCGTGTACGTGTGTGGAGCTGGAGTCTGAGGAGGTTTGGGTCAGGTTCTAGAAGTTTTGAACTTCTTGTTTTTCCCAGATTGTTGGTGGTGTTGAGCTGCTATGGTTGGATGACGGCATCCCCCCTGTGACTCGGGGGGGCTGATTGGACCTTTGAAATTCTACTTATTTTGTTTTCCACATTTAGCTTGCTTGAACTGCTTTTTCCAAGGACATTGACTACATTTAACATTCATTATCACTTTCTGCCAAAGGGCAAAAGTTTTTTTTTAAAGATTTGTTTTAATCTCTTTTGGTGTATGTTCATTAGCAAATTGAACCACTAAATAGGTTTTAAAGAGAATTTCAGAAAGATATCGTTGTATGATTAATATTTGGAACCAACCCAATTCAAGATGGCTGTCACCAAACACATGAATGGCTATAACTCAGCCAAGTCCTTAAATATTGAGCCCATATTGGGCATGGTTCTTAAGATTCATTGATAACACATTAAATACGTGTTAAAATATCAAATGAGAGTTTGACCAAATTAGCTCTAACACAGAAGTTGATATCATTCATTAATGCTAAGGTTTTAGTTCCTGCCTTGTATGAATACAGTTGGTGTGTGTATGTATTGTTTTATTTAGTGTATACTTTCATCCTTTATCCTGATGGACCAAGAAACCTTGCTGCAAACATGTCTTAAACAATTAAAAATGTCTAATTTCAAGCTAAACCCTCCCTTTGCAGAATATTCTCTTGCAGCAGTTGGATGTCTTTGACCCTCTTTTATTAGAAAAACGGTATAAACCATAAAACAGCAGCTAACCACATGTAGAAGCATGACTTTTTCCACCCAAGAACTTCTTGATGAAATGGTGTCAGTGCTGCACACCACGCTGGCCATATGTGAAAGCAGGCCTGGCATGAGCGGCCAACTGGAGGGTCCGTCTGTCTTTCTTCTGGTCCCAGTAGGAGGGTGGCTCATGAGCCTTTTCTGGGAATCGGTTCCTCCCAAAGTCTGCGTCCTACAGGGTGCTGCCAGCACTTAATATAGACTCTGCAACAACACAATACTAAACATATCTTTGGTTCCATCTGGAGATTACGACATGTAGAGCACACTCAGTCTCATCATAGGGGTGGACTAAAAATAGATTAGAGGAAGAGTAGGAATGCGGGATGAGTCACGAGGGTTATTTACACTGTAAAACATAATTAGGATCATTTCAAATATTATATAAACTAACACACATCCTAAAATATTATTGAACTGGTTTATATGGGCTGGCAGGTGGAATGTTCATGCATGGTACAATGCTGACACCCAGTGGTTGAATCGGGGAATTGCATCTCAGTCGTTCTATTCAAAAAGTAATTCAAACCAATGTCTATATAAATTTTAATAATAATTTTTATTTCTGTTAGGTTTAAAAAATTATAAATGTTTAAAGTTTAAAAGGCAGAAATAGTTAGCTTTTAGCGCTTTTTTTTATTTTTTAGTAAAACGATACTTTAAAATATTTATTTGCTGCAAGTGTGCATGAAAGAAAAGGTTGGGTAACTAAAATATAACCTAAGGCATTTTAGAATTTTTGTGGAAATATGAATGATGTGTAAACCTTTGAGTAATTTTATATTTAGAATGAGTTTCACCAGATAAAAATATGTCAAAGACATCTTTATAAGTACATTTTCTGTGGAATACACATCTGTTCTACGTTACACTGATTTTCAAAACAACTCTCCACCACTATGTGAGCCGTTAGGCTATGGTACAAGAAAAGTAAATTAACCCAAGGCAAGACAAGAACATTAAAAAGGAATAAAATATTTATAAAATATTATCCATAAATCAAATAAGAGATATTTGAAAATCAATAAACATAAAAGTTAAAAAACTGGTAAAAAAATGGGGAAAATAAATAATATAGAGAAAAATATCAAATAAAGCTTCTTACACTAAACAAACAAATATTGATAATAAAAATAATTGTGGGCAAAGTGTGGATCAAGGGTGCAATAAGGGGCGTGGCCAAGGTCCACACTTGAGAATCAGGACTCCTATATGCACTCACATCACTGGACGGGAACGCACAGTTGAGGGGTTCAAGGATGAAAGTATGAGTATTGGGACTGGACCTTGCTCTACTACTTCAAATACCACCACCTTTAATGAATTTAGACGATCGTGTTCCATTTTTGAATGTAATGCCTTTTCATAGTTCATGCTAGTTGTCCAAATAGCAAATCTGTGCTCAGCAAATGCTTTTCAATCCATCCAGTATAAAAAATACTTTTATATTTGATGTTTGGACAAAATTCACTAAAATATTAAACTTTTTACCATTTTTACTACAGTATTTAATGATTTGCTGCTGATTCTTGATGCATTTGATGCAGACTTGGTTAATGTCTTCTTAGTCCTGTTTGCATTTTTTGGGGGGGGAGAAACCGGGATACTCACAATAGTTTTTCCTATCTAATAATCCTGCTGTAGTTCTTCAATAAGAAATAATGTGGCTTCTGTTTGATGACCTGAAAATTAAGAGTGTCTCCTGAGGAAATGAAAGTGACCCTACAACATGAACCTCCAGATAAGCTTTTACTCCTTTAGCGGGCTCGACTGCCACAGTGACACGCATCCTTACACAGAAAGTGGCTCAAATCCCTCCGGGCGCTTGTAGAGTCACCGGCGCAGAGTGTGTGTACACGCTGACCGATAAAAACCCGCTGTTATCTTCAGATAGCAGGCTCTGCAGCTGAATAATTTATGGAGGCGTTCCAACACTTTTATGGAGAAAACGGCATGCTCCCACAGATGACGGGGTGTCTGTGGGGTTCATTTCTAGGTGTGTGTGTAACAGGTTAATCTTTGAAAATGAACTGTTTGCTGATGCTTCTTAGGTTTTTTGTTATGTAAAACCATTACAGTGACCATATTGGCAGTCATATTAACGAGAAGAATAAAGCTGATTATGTGAAGATGTGTGTGAATTAATCACACACAAAGAGCTGAAACTTCATTAACGCTTCAATCACACACTTTTATTGGTATTTTACAACCTGATAATTAGTTCTGACTCATTAATTAGCCCAGAAATCCATAGCTGGTGACAGGTTTTATTCAGATACCTTTGTTTCTCTATGTGGCTACAGGAAACTTCAACCAGACTAGAGAAAGCTCTCCTCATAGAGCTATGTTGCATACACTAGGGGTGTAAGGGTGTTTTTACCAGACCGTTACAGAACACAGGTTTAACTCTAGGGTGCAGAAGTACATGTGAATGTGTGAGTTCTAGCTGATCAGAGTGATGTAGTAGCAGAGAGCAAAGACACATTATATTTAGCAAACTTTGACAGTTTTTGGTTGATCAAAGACAAATTTAGGGCTCACTTATATGAGAAATGTAATGGGTTTCATATTTTATTTATTATTTTTGCATTTTTTTCGATGAACTAAGGTGTTAAAACACTTTTTTTTCCTCCCACAGTTTTGTTTATTGAAATATTTTTCAACCCAATACAGACAGTTAGAATCTGCATGATTGTCATGGGGCCCCAAGGAAAAAAACTAGCTGTTTGGCGCAGACATCGACCCAATCCCAATCTGTGAAGTGCTCTTAGAGGAGGTGCACAGTAAGGCTTCGAGTGCGTAGTACACAAGTGTGCTGAATTGGGACAGGGATCATTGCGTCATTGACTGTGATGCATGCCGGGATGCTGGTCGCTGTTTGTGCTACTTTAAAAAAAATCTTTATTAACAACTTTCAAACAAACAATTATTTGACTAAATTTACATTCATTGCTGTACACATTAAATCTTAGTCTAAAACATTCAGAGCATGAATAAATATGAATCGTCTTAAAATGAACTTTCATTTGAAAATACAGGTTTTCAGAAAAAGCACTTGAGCCATTGCTCTACCTTCTTCTCAAAATTCCCACACAGCAATAGATTGTGGGTAATACTCTTGCCCGAACTTCTGCTTTGATCCAGAAATGGGCGAAGTGCAGAATAAAGGGTGCAAAAGGGGCGTGGTTAACTTCCGCACTTGAGAATCAGGACACTCTACGCACTCGCACCCCTGACCAGGAACGCGCAATTGAAGGGTGCAAGTGCGAGTATTGGGATTGGGCCTATGAAGGGTGCTGCCATTTCTCTGTGTGGCTGAACAGTCGAGAGGATGGGGAGGACCCCATCAGGAAGTGGGAGTGTTTTCAGCGCCTAACTACTGTCTGACTTCAAAGTTTCTAGGCACTCTGGAGGCCGCTAGCAAATTCCTGCCCTGCCTGTTGGCATATGGCACCTCTGAGAACAGAGATGAACCCTCTGGAATAAAACCTTCTGATTGACTCGTGTCCTGCAGGACACTACTAAGTTCAGATTACAAACAAATAATAATAATAAAACCAATAACGCAATAAAATGAATGGTCGTGAACACACCACCCGACAGATTCTGATTTGCTTTACATGACCTTACATTAAATCCTCCCTACTAACAATTAGGGTGGAAACGTGTTTCTGACTCAGTGGCACAGGTGTTATGTATTTATTTGGCTTCCCCATACTGAACTATGATCCCTTTAAGACTGTGATTTAGGTGCACCATTACATATTTTCTCTATCTTTGTTGATTTTTTTGTTGCATGAATTATCTTTTTTTCCCAGTTGTGTAGAAACATTTCCAAAAGTCTGTTTTCATAAGAAAATAGTTGTTCCAAAGCACCCAGGTGCAGGAACACGGAGGCAGTAGACAGGTTTAAAGAGCCAAGCTAGCTGTGTTCGTCCAACAACCAGTAGAACCAAAACCATTAAAGAATGTTTTTTTCTGCTTTTTGCTCACCAACATAACTCCACCTCTCTTGCCATTAAACACTGCATTGCAGTTTTTTTTAATCCTTTGGGCCGTCTCCCTTATGTGTTCTGCTAATTTTAGCCACTTTGGAGGATAAGGTCACAGTTGGTGTGTGAGAAACTGACAGCCACTCTTCATGCGCAGCTTTCAGTGTGTCTTCTCTCTGGCCTTGCAGCTGACCCGGTAACACAGAACTCCAGGAGCTCTCACCATCTTCACACTGGAAAAAAGCAGCTTATTTCAAGCTGTTGCAGTAGAAAATAATGAGGAGTCTGGTTTATGAGTCCCAACAGAGCAGGGTTGTAACTCAGTGCTGTGGTGGCTGTAGCTGACGTTTCTGTTTTGTTGTTCTTCTTGTTTGTGGTAAGTTTAGATCTGGGAAAAGATGAGGCAAGACATTTTTAAAGTTTACAAATCCTAGAAGAACGTTTGAGCATCTGTTGTACATTTTTATGCTTTTTATGCAGAAGAAAACAGAGAAAATTGTTTGGCTTCTACTTGACTAAAATGAGGCAGATGCTTTTATCATCCTGGGCTTCGTCTTTATTGGTATTTTTTGTTTGTCGTACTTTCACTGTTTTTATTTTTGTCCTAAAGCTGCAGTTGCAAATCTGCAAAACAAGCTAGCTTTTAAAAGCAAGCACGGTCATGCAACACTCACCCCTCTCGTTGGGTCTTGTCCCTGGGCCGTGTCCACAGGATACCGGAACGTGCATTGCCAGAGGAAACGAGATAGCACTAAACACCAGTTGTCGGTTTCTAGGTCCAAACGTCTCTTGTTGTCCGTGACTTCAAATGGTGTTTTTCTTTTTGGGACTCTGTTGAGTGGAGAACCTCTCACACCAGTGGTGTTCTGTTGATAAATACGTGAGTGTGTATTGAATGGAAGACCCAGGGAAGTGTGGTGGTTCGGCGAGACCGACAACCAGATGGTCCAATAGTTGATTTTGGACTGAGCCGTGTTATTGGCTGAGGTTTTTAGACAAATGTGAGAGAACTACGTGATTACACGTTTTTAATCTCCACAATATATTTATAGCTATACTATGTTAGAATGAAAAAAATGTGTTAAGTTGGCTTGTTTTCCAAATTTGCTATTGTTGCTTTATATCTCATGAACTACTGCTCAGATTTGAATCAATCTCATAAAATGACCATTACACATACATCTACAACTGCTACTGAGCTACTCTACTGATGAAATTCTGGAGTCAATCCAATTTTACATTTTTTTACCCAAGAAAGAAGAGCAAACAGTGACATTGGAAGAGTCGCGCTGCTGTTAGCCAAAGACTTGCATATGATGAATTTATAAAAATAGGACTTCAAATCCTGTAAACTTTTGCCCCCTCCACTGCTCTCACTAACTTCTGCTTCCTGAAACAGGAGCACCAGAGCTTAATTTCCATAGATAACAACTCACAAGGCATTCATTCATTCTAATAACCACAATAAATTGGTTGAAAAAATGAGTGTGCGACAGATGCAGCCTCTCTGCTCTGGGAGCAGGGGTTCAGGACCATGGACAGCACCACCTCCTGCTCCCTGCAGCCAGCACCCTGGACAGAGACATGCTGACTTTGGGCTTCTGCTCCTCCTCCTCCTCCTCCTCCCTCCAGCCTGCTCAGCTGCTCTCAGTTCACTCATCACCACCTGAGAGCATTTCAAGAGTGAGTAACACCTAAATCAACTTCCTTTTTGCTGATAACCCGTATAGATGAGTGTCTAATAGTGATGCAGACATGTGAAATCATTATTAGTGCAACTTACTAATAATGGAATATATTACTGGAAGACAAGATGAATGGTTCTCTACAAGGACTCGACTCGCATCACTTTGAAGAGCCGTTCAAAAGATTAATTTCATTTGTGCACATCACTTGTATGTTCAGAGGAACTTGGTGTAAAGTTTACGCTCAGAGGAGCATTTTGGTGTTTAATAGACCGTTTAGACGGGTTTGTGATTAGAGGAATTTGTGAAACTCTGTGAAACTCACGCTGCATTAAGTTATTTTAAAGGACGTAAGTTGGAGCTTAGTTTGTTCATGTGATAGCTCCTTTTGTGAGTCTTTTGTTGCATTAGGAAAGTGTTCTTAGTTTCTCCATCTCCTCTGTAGGATTACTTGGTTTTAGTGGAGCATTGCTCCTCACCTTCTGTTCATATTTAAATCCTTTTGTGTCATCTCCTTAGGGGTTATCTTTAGTTGTTTTAGATCTGGACTGGACCAAGTGGCTTTTTACTTTAATTCATCATCGGGGATTTTCAGTTTAGCTGTCTCTCCCAGCATTTACTGTTTGTTAATAAAAACTTGTTTATTGATCATGGTCATCTTGCACATGCCTCCTTATGTTACACCATCCTTCATTTTAAACCTGCCAGGTCATAACAGAGTGTGTGACACCTTTAAGTATAAACTGGTAGTACATGGGACGTAAAACCTTCCCCCAAACTAATCTCTGGTCTTGAATAGCTATATACATTACTAAGAAACAAACTTTTTAAATATAGATTCCATTACAGAGCATTATTAATGAAATATAGACTAAATAATACAAAGTTCTTCATTATTCTGCAGCACTGACTGACCATTCACACTCACACAGGAGTACTAAATGTGTTCAGTAAACTCTGTTTAGTCATTTTTAGGAGATGTAGAGAGATAATAGAGGTGAGGACTTTTATTCCGCCTCAGTGTGTTGCCTATGATGCTGCTGGGTAGCAACCTCTTTGCTATGGATAATAGCTTCTGTAATGAGCCTCTGTGTTATCACTGCAAAGTTTTATGGAAATGCAGGGCTTGGTTCACGTAAACTCCTTCATCCTAAATGTGAGTCTTCCATCATACGCTGCAGGGCTGTTAATACTCCTGAGGAGCTGTAAAACCACCAGTCTGGCCTTAAAAAAGGCTCACAGAGTCTTAAAGGATCCAATACTGTAATGTATAGAAACTCACTGAAAATCTTATAGTTTTGTGAAATTTGATTGATCAACACACCTATTTAATGAGTTTTAGTGAAGATGCAGTGTGTAACCATAACAACCGTATCATCTTCTGGAGGTGCAAACACACCGGTCAACAGATGTGATCCGAAGGCATTATGGAAAGATTTATTTTGTGAGTTTGAAGAATCATTTTCCTTCTAGCTAAATTTTTTTTCCACCAATACTTTAAACATTTCTTTGAGAAAGTCTGTTGTAACCAATCAGAGCTCAAACCTTTCAGGTTTACCAAAAGATGTTTTCAGCAAATAAAGCTACATACACATTTTATTGCAAATAGGTTTAAATGAACACCTTATTATCCCCACATTGGCCTTCTTTTAGCCAGACAGGTTTAAATTCATAATACTTTTTTATAAATAAGAATTTAGGACAGAAGACAAGTTTCAGTGACTTGCAGCATTCATTTATGCTTACTAATGTATTTTTTTTACAAAGATGCAAAGGATTTCTATAAAACAAGAACTGCTGCACAACCAGAAAGCTTACATTTTGAACTGAAGTCTTTTTTACAATCTGAATTGTGGAAATTGTGTCTGAACTGAATTTAGGGAAACGTTTCTGCATTACACAGACGATGGAATCTTACGTGTGGAAAAGCTCCCTCTTAAGATTCCTATACCAACCACAGCCTCTAAAAGGCTGCAGCTCCTAATGTAGGCGGGTTGGATTTCAGTAATTTATATTACTTGAGGAGGACACATAATCGTAACTGACATGGGAACGATCCTCTTCCCATGCCCCACCAGCATTGATTTATATTCCATTTTAGCAGGTGTGATACGTGTGCTGTGGCATGCTTGAATGGCTTTATGACAATAAAGCATGACATAAGGGGTTTATCATTGCCTGCAGCTGTAAAAATGTCTTAACGGACTTATTTTACAGATGTTGCATGTTCTTAATTATATTTTCTTTCAGTTTCTGGTTGAATTTCAAATTTGAGTGTGTGTTCACTGCAAAAATGCCAGACTTAGAAGGGTCCTTCTGTCACTGGATCACTGGAAATCTACGTAATTTCTCCTGATTACTACCCAAGGTATTTATTAGGGATGCCTCAATGCTAATACCAGTCTCAGGTATCTGTTTGATACTGTGTGCACGTACTAGTAATAAAAATATTCCAAAAACCACAATACTGAAACCACTTTACAGCAACGTGACCATTCAGGTGGTAGAAGAGGAGCAATGCTGTGGTGCTGGGATGGAGATATAGCAATAACTTTGCTCTTATTAGCTGTAGCTCCATAATTCTGATTTCAGTCATAGGTAATGAAGCAGGAAGATTTCAAACTTTTTTCTGTGATGCAAACTTCTCAACACTACACTTAGTTAAACAAGTCAGATATGAAAAGCAGGACTAGCCATACAGGTTAACTCTAGCACATTAGGTCTGAGTCACACGGCAACATTTTAAAATTATCAGAAGAGTTTAAAAAAATCATGGATATAACAGTGTGTGGTGTGGGGCCACGTGGCATCACTCTTTCTTGGGGTAGGCAGGAAATCTCACAATCTCAGCAAAACTTCTCAAGATTAAACATGGCTTTGGAGTAAAAAAAAAACATGGCAGACCACACACAGGATTTGGATTACCCTCCTTGCTCAACACAGCCTGCTCATGTCACCTATCTTTCCAACCGGCAGCACACTCTATTGTCCTCGGGGTGCACCTCACACACTGCGGTATCAGGCCAAGACAATCCAACAAGTTGAATATTCTTGATTTGTGATCAGAGCAGTCCCAACATCCTTACAGACAGAACAGAGCACTCTTAACACACCACACGCAGCAGGATTATCTTTAGAGCTATCAGGGTAACTGGGGAGTCCTAAAGATTGTCGGCCGGGAAGAATCAGCATATTTACCTTGAAGTGTGAACCAGGCCTTAGTGTTGGTTTCTTCATTCAGAATAAAAGGAGAGGTGCCATCTAGTGGTGACTTCAGGCTGGTACAAAGCGAACCGAGAACAGTAGCGTGGGAAGACCCCTAGTCTCCCTCTGCCTGCTCTAATGTGGTGTTGATGCGTGTTGTTAGAGTGCATTTTGCGGTTGGGGGGGATGGGGCAGCGCAGACATCATCCGGCCTACACCATCTGGNTTGTCAGAGATCAGCTGTTCTTCTCTGGGCTCAGCTCTGAAGTCCAACCCGTCCCATCTGACAGAACTGGACCTGAGTCTGAACAACCTGTCTGGTTCTGGAGTGAAGGAGCTCTGTGGTTTCCTGGAGAGTCCAGACTGTAGACTGAAGGTTCTGAGGTCAGTTCACTGCAGCTGTTGGAGGTTTTTCTGTTTAACAAACTAAAATCATTCACTGACTCTTCAGAATTCATTTATATTTATTCATTGATTCATTTATTTTACTTCAAAACTTTAATCTAAACTTTTGTTTTCATAAGAACTTTTCAGTTTTTCCAAAAGTTTAAATACAACTTTTTAAGAACAGTGTTCTGGATCTGGGGTCTGGTCCCACCGCTGCTGCAGCTTGGGCAAGACTCCTGTTCCTCCTGGTTTTTTTCTTCCCAGGGGAGGGTCGTCTGCAGCTCACTTCAACTTTACCACAGTAATACTTCAATAATGACTAAGAGGCAGTAGTTCAGTTTAACTTGATTGATGTAGATAAATAGGGAGATGGTACAGAGCACCAAAACACACCCTGGACTGTTTGAACTGCATCCACAAAGTAGCTTGAGTTTCTGCTGACATCATCTTATCTACTCCATCCTGGACTCCAGTAGTGAGATCACATTGGGTCAGTTTTCTATGTGAGCAACATGGCTGTGTCCCACGTGCATTCTACATGGAAAGACATGAAAATCATCATCAGGTGTTTGTGCCTGAACTGATGGTGGAGAACAACAAACAATTCTGGCCTACTTAGAGCGGACGGATTGTCTCTCAAGATCTGATAGAAAACCAGAGCGACATGACCCAGGTCATTTCTCAGAGATTACACAGATTATCTAACAGAAGAAAAACATGTTTCTGTTTCTGCTTGTTTGAACTTTTAAATAAGTTTTACTGAATAAAATATTAAACATCAGTTCATGTTTTTGTGTTTCTGACAGTAAAAATAATTTAGTTTATTTACATGATTTAGTTCATGTTTCTGTTTTAACCTGCATCCTGTTGGCTTCAGCTCACTGCTTTGATTCTTTATTCAGATTGTGGAGCTGTAGGTTGTCAGAGATCAGCTGTTCTTCTCTGGGCTCAGCTCTGAAGTCCAACCCGTCCCATCTGACAGAACTGGACCTGAGTCTGAACAACCTGTCTGGTTCTGGAGTGAAGGAGCTCTGTGGTTTCCTGGAGAGTCCAGACTGTAGACTGAAGGTTCTGAGGTCAGTTCACTGCAGCTGTTGGAGGTTTTTCTGTGTTGTTTTTTTGTTTTTTATTGAGAGTCAGTGGTGACACCAAAAGGGTAGAATTATTCAACAATAGTTTTGTTTGTCCCTCTCAAAACTTAACAATAGCCGTTAGAGAACAGAGCAGTTGTAGTTTAACGGGAACACCTCTCATCAACCCTTCCACCCACCCTCAGCACGTATACATACATAGAATTCATTAAAAGACAAAAAAAAAGGATAGAAAAAATAAATGATACAGTTGTTGATCAAGTAACTAACAAAAAATAAATGAGTAAAAACAAAACAAAACATTTTTAAAAGCTACTCAGAAATGACTATCGAGGGCTTCCTGAAGAAGTTCAGGAAGGGCCGCCAGACCTTGTCACATCTGTTTACCGCTCCCAGAGAGCTGAAACCAATTTTCTCCTAAACTAAAAAATTCATCATGTGTCTGACCCAGAGTGAGGAGGAAGGAGGGGCGGAGTCCCTCCATTTTAGCAAGATTTATTTATTGATTTATTCTTTATTTAACCAGGAAGGTCCCACTGAGATTAAAAACCTCATTTTCAAGGGAGTCCTGGCCAAGAGGCAGCAAAAGTTACAGTTCCAACATTTTTCAGTTNCTGAATCTGCTTGAAATGTCATTGATGGAAGTGTTTAATTTGCAAATTAAAATTGGGGTGCCGGCCGCCACGGGACTGCTGAGATGGGAATCATACCTGCACCCACAGAATTAGCCCTTACCCCAAGGCCTTATGTGTATGTGTGTGTGGTGATATGATGGAGCAGGAGGAGGGAAATGTCTGAGGATGGGGAGGAAAGACTGGGGGGCCTAAGCCCTCCCAGGGAGCCAGCTCCCCCGCTGAACCCAATAAGCACCCCCGTTCCCAGACACCACCCGGGGCAAGGAGACCCCAGCCCATCTGGTCAGGGCCCACCACAGCAGCGTCAGAGAGCCCCATGGAGCCCGAGGTCATCAATTCAGCCCCACCCCAGCAGAATATATACTCCCACCCTCTCATTTGATCAACATCCAGACTACACAAGACATTAGACACCCAGGCAAAGTTGAGTCCCTCCCGGAGATCCCCCTCCCCCACGATGGAATAGAAGTGTTCCTGCCATTTGAGGAGGTACCAAGGTCCACCTGAGGCCCCTGAGTTAGGGCCAGGCTCTGCCGCATGCACCTGCCCATGCCCCCGGCAGCATGCAAGCAAGGACCCAGTCTCCCCAGGCCCAGCCCAGACCCCCGACCAGGGACGAACGCCCCCAGACCCCAGGCCACCGGGTCCTCACCCAGACCCACCCAAGAGTGATATGGCTATCAGGCACTGGCCTGTGACCCCCGTCAAGACCTCCCAAGGCCCCACAAACGGCCGCCAGAAGGACACCCCCCAAGGTCACCCAAGCACCCCCAGAACAGGGCGGCAGCCCCCCAGCGCCAGACCCCCCAATGAACCCACTCCTAGGGAACCCTAGGATGCTCCAGACTCAGATCCTCCCCACTCAACCACAGCATATGTGCTCAATTCTTAATAAAATCCTTGTTTGGATTTGATTCCAGTAATAATATGAATCTTAACTTTAGAGTCAGTGGTAACAGGTCACTTGCAGATAACTTGCACTGAGCTGAGGTGGTTGTGTTTATCAGCGAACAGTGGCCTTGAATATCAACTCCTTCTTGAACATAAATATTTCAGCAATGGGGACAAAGCTGTCCAGCCTTTTCCCTCTGGAATGGGGATGTACCTCGTCTAATGTCTTACAACAATACACAGTATATCCATGAATATATCTATTAGCCAGCTCGCCACAAAAGGAGAACTTATCGGTTTGCTTGGTTTAGCTATGAGTGTGTTTCAGCTTGCTGAGAAAGCCTCGTTTTATTCCCAGTTCTCTGTTCAGGACACACCTCTGGTTTCTCAGGTACAGAGTATACATCATCTCAAGAGAGGCAATTAGATGTAGCAGTGCCATGTTCCTTTAGGCACAACCATTTACCAAGGTGCAGGATTTGATGTTAGGTGTATTTAAATATAGGCTTAAGCCCATTTAGCCAGTGACCAGCGATAAGAGCACTTGCATATTGCTTGCAGAGACTTATGACATGTGTTGTGTGTTGAAATGTAAAAGGAATAAGTGCAAACACAGATGATTAAAGACTGTATCAAATCAGTAATAACATCTGTGAGTACTAGGGGTGCGTATTGGCAAGAATCTGGTGATACGATATATATCACAATACAAGGGAGACGACACGATATGTGTATCATGATATAGAGGTGCGATACAATATGTATCACAATACGGGGTGTGTGTATGATATGTAGCTATACAGAAAGCCAGACGATGTTTGCAATTTTTAAGACAGTTTAATTCAATTGAATTTAATCCAAAACTTAAAATGAATAAATAGAATGTAAAAAAATTTAAACAAAACAAAGTAAATAAATAAAGCAAATCTCCTTGAATAAGGACAAACCTGATGTATAAGATAAAATATTGTGCTGGAACACTAGTGCCATCTCATAAGGACCAAAAAGTATTCGGAAAGATTATTATTTCCTTTTAGGTCTATCTCAGTTAATGGTATGGCTATATTTATTTCATTTTATTCAATGTAAAACAAAAATAAAAGACTAAACTGGTAATATTTTCAGTTTAAATCAGAAAATGCTAATTGAAATCAAAGAAATCTGATATCCTCAAACATTCAGCATCAGTTTCTGGTTTTAAACATTCACCTGGATACATAAACACTGTGATCTGTCGAAGGCAGTTATCATGCATTTTCAAAGGCTTTCATCTGTTTTTCAAGTGGCTCAAGAAGATGATCAAAGAGCTCCACTGTGAATGGAGTCACCAGCCCCTCAGACTCTCTCCTCGGACACTTCAAAAAACACTAACGTCCTCTGAGTTGAAGCCACACCATCTTCTAGCCAGTCTCTCACCCCCTCTCTCTCTCTCCCATTCATTGAGGCTCTCTGCTTCACAGAGCAGCTCTCCTCCACCTCCTCCTCCCTCTGCCGTCCCGTTACTCTCTGTTGATCAGCTCAGGAAAGGGAAAATGCTCGTGTGAAACCTGAGGATCACTTGCAGGCTGAGGAAGAAGGGAGAGAACACACATTGTGTTTTACCTCAAGGTAAGGCGATGCCAAAAAGAAGAGCTTATAATCTCAGCTTCTGGACAATGATGCAAATGATAAATGTTTCTAACGTTGGAATTAGAGCTCTGCAGTCAGAGTAGCTGAATGATCTCTGATGGATCTGTTAAAGAAAGTCCTAATTTTGAAATCAGATCTTTAGGAAGACTGTAAATATAGTTCTGACTTGGTGCTGGTCATGTTTTATTTAGCATTGTTAGAAACCTATCTTGCTTGTTATGTTCATTGATTCTTCAAAGGATTCCGAACTTTTGCTTGTTTAATTTATAAATCTGTTAATACGGGGACGATTGGAGAGAGTCTGTGCAGATAGCCTGAAAACTTCAGAGCAGCCTTCTCCAGTTCCAAAAGGGCACATTACAATGCCGTGCATATTATTATGTTTGAGCACAACTGTGGGTAAAAATATCATGTTTGCAAATGTAAATGTGTGACATTTGGTTTTATACACTGCAGTGGTCGCTACTTGTTTTAACCCTTTAATAATGAGTATAAAGGGATCAACACTGTATTTATGAGGTTACTAAATAATGCAGTTAATCCTGCATCCAGCGTTCATGCCATAGCTCCTACTTTTAAATGGCTCCTGTTTTTGATAGATACAAAAGTGAACCATGTGTACACCGACCAAGAGAAAGCAGGACATGCCTCCAGTCCGTAAAAACCACGGCTTCTCCAAGAAAGTCCTCCTTAACTGTTGGTTGGTGCGGCGCATCATCACCTGGGCCTCCCCAGTCCCCAAAGGTACCAAAGGCACACACAACCCCCCCAAAAAACTAGTAAATTATCAATATAATTACAGATTCTACAGAGATGAATGCCTAAATTTTATACTTTATAGAAGAATTGAATGTTAATTGATTTACATTCAAACATATATGGATGAGTATTTCATGCTGTTTTGATGTAAATTCAAAGTTTAAATCATGCAGTGACATCTTTTAGAGGTCAAACCACTATTAAAAATGACTTGGTTTTAATGAGGAGGCTGAAAATGCTGATCTCATTGCTGCTGTTCTTTTTACCGGTATGGACAGTATCATGACAGTCTGGTATGGCAACTGCTGATTAGAAGGCGTTGCAAAGAATGGTTAGATCTGTCCAAATAATGACCAACAGCAGCCTCCCTTCTTAAGATCTCAAGATCCCAAACCACAAGTTCAATGGCCAGATTATTTAGTAAAGAGCCACACAGAAAAAAAGGGTTTCTTTAAAAAAAGACTCTCTATGCATATTCAGTCCACGAGCGTCACTTTATTTCCTTCAGGCAGGAGCAGCCACAAGTCCTGAATAGCACAGCTGACCAGCTTCCTCCCTGAGTCTGTGAGGTTTAAACTGCCCTATGCACTTTCTGTCTACAGGATTATTTAAGGTGTTTATTATTGACTTCAGGTTATATTTATTTATTTATGCTGGTCTGAGTAACACATTCATCTCTTCAGTGTACCTGCAATGGTGTTAAGTGACAATATGAATCAGAGTCAGAATCAGAATGAAATCAAAGACATGAGTCTTTAAATAAACTCAAAAATAAAAGCAGAAGTACAAAATGATCAAAATGTTCAGAAACTGTTGGAAAAAACATGAATGAAACATGATCTGGACCGTACCATGAGTCACTATGGACAAGTCCTGTGAATTAATTCCTTCTCAGGTTATATCTTTATAATAGGTAGCTGACTTGTCTTACAAAAAGACCAAAGGTTTTAGGAAAGGCTTTTCCTGCAGTTTTTGATATTTTCTGGTATTTATCTTATAGTTTTGGACTCAACTAAACCTCAGGAGCTAATTTTAGTGAGGCCTGTTAGATAACTTTTTTTAATAATGAAAATACTCAAACTCCCATCATCTGTCCAGACCTCCTCCTTATGTTGCAGTCCCACGAGCCGGGATGTAACATGGGGGCTCATCCGGGATATGTTGGACTCGTTGGAGGAGGCTGGACCTGGAGTTTAATTGAGTATTATGTTTTGTCAAACCACTGCTTTCATTGCTTAGTTTTGTAGCATTTTATTATTGTCAGGTGTTACTTTTATTCAGTGCTACGATATTAATAATTTGTAACTTTTCCAAGTTATGAGTGTAGATTTTCTTTTTGAAAATAGTCTCATTTTCTTTACTTTACTGGTAATACGGAGTGGTTATTATACTGATTAAAATGCTTGAGTTGTCCTTTGTTCATTTATTTTTATTCAATCAATTCCTTTTTGATGTTTATATATGTCAGTGACGTGTCAGGAATTACCATAAAACCTGGAGCTGTGTCACTGACAGATGCTTGCCCGTTCTGCATGTCAGTTTTACGATAAACAGGTTATCTTATTAAACAGTTATGAATTTCACTGTGATTTTCCTGCAGGGGAAAAAAACTAGAAAAAAACATTAATATATATTTTTAGCCACGAATAAAAGAATAATCACCTTTTATATTTTCATTTTGTACTGGTTAGGTTGGTTACTTCGGTACAGGTGCAGTTTCTAAATCATATAGTCAGTGTTATTTTTTTGTAACTGTTTGCATTGGGTTGGTTGTGCATAACCCTGTTTTGATTTACATGAGTGTGTGCACACCTGCAGTTGTCATTCAAAATGGATTTCTTTATTAAGCTGGCAACAACAGCTGGAGCTGTCTCAGAGTCCAGGTGTTCCTGTCAGCTGCTTTACTATGAGACTTTCATTTGTTTCCTTTCATTGGAGCAATGCTCTCATCACAGAGCTTTATTTTTGTTTTACCTGTAGGTAAAAAGACTTATGCTATGGTTGCTGCTGCTGCTGCTGATGCAGATGCAAAAAGCAAGATACAAACTTTTAAAAAATTTTTCTACTTTGTGGGTGCTGTGGGTACTGAACTGATAGGCTTAATGAACTAAGCTGTATTGGAATGTTTACTTTGTGAAGTGCCTTGAGACGACTCTTGCCTTGATTTGGCGCTATATAAATAAACTGAATTGAATTGAATTGTTGTGGTGCAGAAGAAGAACCAAGGCCATGATGTATGCTCCTTAGACCTGGTTCACACGGCAAGATAATCATGCCAATTCTCCCCTTACCACAAGGTTAAGGAAGGGCCTGATTACCATGAAGGCTCTAAAACTTACGTTTGTTTTGATGCATTGTTTGTGTGCGTCCTCTGAAATTAACGCGATCCGTTCGCTAGCTGCAATATGTGAGGAACCAGTAGGGGAATTGACAAAATAAGTGAAACCTGCTCGCCATTGTCACTCCATCTCTGGTTTAGAGGTTTTCCAAACTGTCTACGATAGTGCTGCTGTCTTTTTTTATCTGTTGTGATCTCAAAATTAACCAGCTGTGGATCTCTTCTATTGTCCCCATGTTTGTTTTGGTTGTACCCTACAAATGTGGCCCTCTATTTGGTCTGAAGTTTGTACTGGGCCCCCTAGTGGAACTCTTCAGTACTGCATGCAGTGCAGCAGCAAGTATGTGAACAAAAGGCAGCCTGCTGCCTGCGTCAATGCGAGGTTAAAAACCAAGTATATTCCCAACCTAAGAGTGCTGCCTTTTAAATGTGACGTATAGCCAATCAGAAAGCCAGGTGATGGAAGTGTACTGCAAGCTCCACCTCCACCATGTTTGTTTACTCTGAAGTCATGTTTGATCTCACAAGATTTCCCGTCTGAACTGGGAATGTTCATGAGTGAAATTGGTTTGTACGAGGTGGGTAGTTTTTGCCGTGTGGTCGCACACCACACAGTAGAACAAAACTGTTTTTTTTTTTATTTTTATCACAATGTTTGAACCAGACCTTAGCCAGGATTTAAGCAGATTAGTTGGTTTGTTTGGTGATGCCCAAGTTCAGTTGGGTTTACTTCGTTCTCATTATGAAAAATGTGGGAATCACTGTTCTAGAAATAATAAATACAACCTCACATTTTTTCCAGCCTTCTTAAACTGCATATTGTCCTCTAGCCTCTTCTCCTTAGGTGACATCTTATATTAATGATATTATCCCTGAGTGTTTCTCAAAATAGCTTCTCAGCATGCAAACCTACATGGTGTCGGTACAACCTTCTGGAAAATGATTCTGCTCAATAAAGCGTGTCTCTGGGAATAAAATAAGCCCCAGGTTGCATCCTGGTGAAAGGCATCTGCTAATAAAAAAGATTTAATCAGTTACCTAGACCTCTGAGATGTAATAAAACATGTTTTTCAAATTATGACAGAACTTTTGGCATTTTATACATGTATTTTTTTGTTTGTCAAATAGAATAAGTTGCTTCAATGTGCATAGTGGTGAAATCTATCCATGCACTTTTACTAATCCACCAGACGAGGGCAGCAACATACAAACTAACGAAATGAGCAGCATGGTCAAGTTTGCTGCAGTCTCTGTTTTAATATAATTATGATATAGTGATTTAGTTTAGTTGACCATAAACTGATATTTTTCTGTAGTTTTTGCAGCGCCTGAAATAAAATCTCACACCTTACACAAAGTGAGCACCCAGAGCTGTAATTATGGCCATTTTCAGTAATGCATCACTCTGCAGTTGTTTTAAACTGTTGTGTTTTAAATTGTGGATGCTATCAACACCATTTCTCTGATATAAGTCAATACACAAGCCCTGCAGGATAAGTCCCGCCCCCCAAAACACCTCAGGTACTGATACTGTCATAAATTCTCTTCGTCTCTGCACTGCACCAGTAATTCAGTAGCTCTGAGTGCACCCACAGTGGGAAAGATGCACCGCTCCTCCACAGTACAGCGTTCATATACAGTGGTGGACATGTGGAAATATTGATATCATATTTAAGAAGTTACCTATGATTTGATTTGATTGTTCCTTCTTTTTATTCACACTTCAGCTTGGAAAAAGGCTTTGTGGTTTTCACTTTCACTATGTTGTTGAGCTATTTCCACCTTAAAATCAGTTCTGTGTCATCTGTTTTCATTTAAGCTAGTATTTGTGGCACATACCGCAAAGATCAACACTAACTTTAGACATGGGACCTTTACACGCTGCTCTGCACGTCTTTCCTTTATATACTGCATCAGTCCACAGGCACGCTGAGGCTATAAGTACCAGAATACCTTCACCTTGAGACTTCGCCTCAGGGTCGCGTCCTTCATGGGACACAGAAATGGCCAAATTGATTTCCTTCCTCTTTGCCCATTTCAATGGTAATGAAGTCTCACGAGAGAATCCGTTCATTCTTCTTGTAAGCCTAAAATATGTAGCTTCAAGATGAATTTTCACCTTGTTATTAAGGCTGCACCTTTCTTACCACCCTGTTTGTGATTGTTTTTTCACTTTTTCATATCCCATAGCTTCAAAAACATGCAAATTAGACATGAAAATGTGCAGTTCTTTCGAGAATAGTGACCTTTGGTAGCAATACGTTATATAATGTAGACAAAAAGAAATGTCCCTATTGATTACAAAGGAATTTTGGCAAAAGGATTTAGAAAGCTCCATAGAAAGCTTAATAGATGTTCAGCTATTTTGACTCTCTGAACTTTAGTTGTGTCCTCTGTGTTTGGATGGTAATTATGGAATTATTGGACAAAGGTGACAAGCTGTGGTACTGATTGCACTAACAGACCATCTAAGAAGTCTCTGCTACTTTTTATCTGTAAGTAAAAATATATTGCTGTACTGTGTTTTGCTGTGGAGAAACACAGCTTGGGCTCATGTGGCCCAAGCACCTGGCTCCACTCTTTGCGGTTTGATGCTGCGCTTTTCGCCTTTGGAGCTCTCTGAGGGATACGACAGAAACTCCAGATCTCGCTGAGTTGATGTGTGCTTCACGTTAGAGTCGCTCAACCGTGTTTTCTGGCTAAAAGCACCCACAAACCAACGTTAGCTTCGGTTAGCTCAGTTAGCTTGTAGCTGGTAACAATGGCGGACTGAGCTCCTCGAGGTTCCACTCACAGCTCCCCCTCTTTGCCTATTTTTGTATTGTCCGGGAGTGTTGAGAGATGTGACACGGCCAAGATGGAGGTGATCGGAACCACCCACGGAGCTTCAACTTAGCACTTCAGAAACCTACAGGTGACTTCACGGAGGTTTTCTCCAGTATTTCTACAGTCATTGGAAGGAACGCACCGCAGAGGTCATGGTGAAAACCCATATGACACATTTATTATGTTTAGATCAGAGTCCTTATTTTAGCTCAAGCTAAAACTAGAAGTGAAATGTGTTTTAGCTCGTGGTATCTCCTACATAAAACAGTTTAGAAGCCTAACGATTTATGACCATCAGACTCCCTTTCCAGTCACAGTTCAAGAATTATTTTCACAAAACTTTGTTTTAGTACAGAAAATGTTAGTTTGAGGCTTCTTAAAGTCTGCATTTCTGCCTGTGGTGACATTAATGAGCAGCCGTTGGTGCCCCTAATCAGCCACTGTGAGCAGCATTAACATTTCTGTTAGTCTTGATTCTCTTTACACTCTTGTGCGGTTTAAACATAAAAATGTCAGCATTTTGTCTTAGCTTATTAAAAAGTTGATGTTTGAATTTTTGGCACTCTTTGAATTACTTTGGTCACATTCAAACTTGAAACCTCACTACACCTCCTCACTGATTTGAAATTAATTAAAGAAAATTTGCTCTCAGTGTGATGTTGCATCCTTTATACTGGAGACACAATAAAAGCCACCATATCGCTATAATATTTAGAAATTATATCGTTAAAAGACTCCTGGGGTGGCGGTCTTTGATGAGCATAATTATGTCCACAATCACAGTGGGGAATTCCCAAATAGTCTTGTAGCTTTAAGCCAAACGTCTACCTGCACTAAAGCAATTTCCTTTTTTCCATTTTAATCTGTTTTTCCCACTTGGTTAGAAGAGTGGGCCTCTGTAGGACCAAGGTGGAAATTGAAAAAGGCAATGATGGATTAGAAGGGAAGTTGAGGCAGCATGCAGCGTAGTGGAGGAGAAATGGAGCGATTGCCAAGGGACTGTAGGCTGAGATGCAGACATGTCCTGCTGTTGTCATTCATTTGATTCACATGTGGTAAAAAATGGTTTCTGGGGGAAGAGGTGACAGGAGCTGAGGCTGATATGTTTCCTTACAATAGTTGTATTCATAGTGCTGATAGCTAGGGAGCAAACAGATGCTGTTACTAATTAGCAAAACTTCCATACTTGTAATCACTTTAGTAGCGGATTTTTGTGTAAACTTTCTACAGAGCTTTCTGTCTTTGTCAGTGTTTCTATGACCTGCACCTCTTTGTTGATAAATGGGGATTAGTGGCTAACAGTCAAGGATTAGTCAGAGAAGAACCAACCTCAGCAAACCCTTTTGTTTGTTTGACACCTTGAGCACTTTGTTGACAGATAATAACTCTCACACTTTATCCTGTTAGCTTGATTCAGCTGAGATGTCTGTTGTTTCAACACAAACTGGTCTGAGCTGTAACCCATCCGGGTCTTTTTGTCCAGGTGATACGAGGAGCTCGCTGCACACGTCATTAAAGATGCATCTCATGCCACATGCACATTTTCCACAAGTTTGGTTGGAGTTAGCTTCTGAGGATAATGGGAAATTGGTAGTTTCTGTGTTTGTGATTGGTTGTAATTGCAACTACATTCAGCAGCCACTTTATTAGGTACCAGATTGAACCCCTTTTGCCTTCAGAACTGTTTTAATTCTTTGTGTCATAGATTTAGCACTATTTTTCAGAGGATCTAGTCCATATTGACATGATAGCATCACACAGTTACATCCATGATGTGAATCTCCCATTCCACCAAATCCCAGTGGTTCTGTACTGGAATGAGATGTGGTGACTGTGGAGGTTGTTGGAGTGGAGACCAGTTGGAGACGAAGACAGGGGAGGTAAATTCAACCCTGGCAGAGACAAGGTGTTTTAAATCCATCAGATGATGGGTCCATGTGCTCATAAAGGGATGGACATGGTCAGCAACAATACTCAGGTAGGCTGTTGAGTTTAAACCATTCTTAGGTAGAACTAAGGACATCTACTCCACACCATTACACCAAAAGCAGCAGCCTGAACCATTTGGACTATTTCCACCATTGGAACTTTCGGATATTTTTACCGTACCTTCACAGTATGTGCTTCTCTTCATTTCACCTGGTAGAAAAGGACCACTTTCTGGGTCATTTCAGGGGTCAACCAAGTACCCTCATTGGGGTATGTGCTCAGAAATGGCCCAGTTGACTTGCTGGGTGTGACTTGTAATTAACTAAGTCTGATTAGTTGTAACTTGGGGGGAAATTTTATTGGCAATCATCTTCAAACAACCAGCATTTGTAAAGTTGGGAGGGTTGCTGGTGGAACACAATCAAACATCAGAGCTTTCACCATGGAGAGCTTCATTTCCCCAGGTCTTTTAATTTTGGAGGAAATTTTCTTTGACTGACAGTTTCCTAGATCCCAAGAGAAATTGTAGAAATGACCAGATTCTTGATGGAAACAGGAAGATCTAAGCAAAAGATCTTTTAAAAGCAACTTCTCACCAACTAAGTGGAGCAGACATGAAATTTCCCAATCTATTTATAGATCGCAACAGTAGACGTGGAAAGTTTAATGTGAAGTTGAACAACATTAATCATCAACTGCTTCTGCATAACTTACCCTCAACCTGTTGACCTTCTTTTTCACACACACACCTTTGTTTCTCTTGCATGTCTGCTGGTGATAAAGTCGTCTGCCGGTAACCTACTTCAGTCAATTGTTTGTATTCCAGCAGCAGTCTGGGGCCTCTATAAATAGGCCGTCATGATTGGTACCCAGCACAGTCAAAAACCATGGAAGCCCTTGAGTCTGCAGGGCAGAACTGACTTTCTCGCGTCTGTATCTCTGGGATTTAAAACACCTTGTCTCTGCCAGGGTTGAATTTACCTCCCCTGTCTTCGTCTGGCACTTTGTTAGCAGTGGGCAAAGGTTCAGCACCAGGCCTGGAAGGGCACGCAGGTCCCCTCTCAGACCTGGTTGTATTTCCCCCTGAGATGGAGTCTAATAAGGTGAGATGTGTTTAATGTTCATCATGATGGATGGGCATCTCTGGCCAACAGTAATTAGGTATTTCTGGATGATCTGTTCCAGATATCGTATGACGATCACGTGGGGTTCAATTACAAGCTGAATGGCACCCACACAGAGAGTCGAACCCATGTCATCACATGATTAGTCGGGTATTTGTTTGCCTGATATAAAACCCGTCGCTTCAAGGTTGAGACTTGGTTTCAGTTTGGAACTTAACATCTGTGGGTTTTAGATGTGTGGTTATGAGGGAAATCGACCGATTCTTGGTCAATTATCAGCAAATATTTATTAAAAATATAATTTTCCTAGTGTTATTTTGTTTTATGGTTTGCTAGGATAGTACTACAAGGTTAAGACATCCCATCATGATGTTTTCGAAAGTGTCAAAATGACATTCATGAAATGTAGCATGCTAGTCTGTGCTATCAAGTAGCTTCTGTAATGCATCTGCTTCGTGATGCATTACAGTTGTTAATACTTTATTTAATAGTTCATTAATGCTCAATAATGCACTAAGTAACGTTAATAAAGGGATCCTTATTGTAAAGGGCTGCCAAGGGTTTTGCTTGTCTCTCTGAATGAAATTCTGACAATAATCATTGCATGAACAGTAACAGATGATTCTGTCTTTCTTTCCAGTGACCACCATAAATGATGGCTCCCATAGACCATCCACCATAGCAATCATAAAAACGGACATAACTCAGTCAATTTTACAGATATTGACCCACATTTGCTTATATTCAGTAACACATACACCAGTCTCCAATGATCACACAACATATTTTGCATAATTGTGTGAGATTGTGCAAAATGTTATTCCAAGATCAAAACAGCTTTAATTAGTCCTTTTCTCATCATAATATGACTATAGTTTAAAACTCTGACATGAAAGGTAGCTAGACCTTTAATTTACTAAATATCTTTGCTGTTTGCCCCCTGTGTAGATACTCTTCTGCTCTGAGCAGGTCTGACATTTTTCTACCTTTTCCTTTGAATTTTGAAGCACTAAATGTCTCACCTTCACACAGGACAATGTAGAGAATTGGTCCCCACCCCTTCTTGGGTGTAGCAGCACATTTAGAACAACCTCTATCTTTGCTGCCCTGCTAATGACACCAATCCTGAGGGGCAGAACCATGAGCGTCACTGCTATGGTTAGTAAGTTACACTTTGCTGTCTTTTGGCAGACTTGTTGAAATGATGTCAACAAACCACACCAGGCCAACTGCAAAGAAAAAAAAAGAACAAAACAAAAAAGAGGTCATGGAAAAGAGATGGAGTTCCCAGCTGGCCTGCAAAGCTCTTTAGTGTGGCACGATATACACGCTGTTATGACAGCTGATTTTATCTTCACAATAACAGAGCAGGTCCAGAATAACTCATCCGCACGAGCCTATGTTGTTGGACGTTTCAAACAGCAGCACCTATTATGGAGTAACAATACCAGCACTGGCCACTTTAGAAGGTTCAATTTCTTTATTAAAGAGCGAGTAACACCTGCATCAATGTTTTTTTTTTTTTTCTGCTGATAGCCTGTATAGATGAGTGTCTAATAGTGCTGTAGACATGTGTAATCATTATTTTGGTAGTTTAGTGCAACTTACAAAATGTAATAATTCAGCCCAAAACCATAAGTATATCTCCATCTTCAGGTTAAAACTCTGCTCAACAGCTGATGGCTATAGAGCTGCAGGGTGACGTTTGTACCGTACTATGAGGCTGCGCTGCACTGGACTCCAGCTAAATATCAGCTGCACCTCCAGCTGGCTCGGCTACTCACCTGTGACATGTTATGACACGTTACGGCTTGGAGCCGCCCTCGCCTCCTTAAAAAAAAGTCCTCTTCCCCCTCTCTTCTAGTGATCGCGGTGGACAGGAAATCCTCCAGCATACTGCAGTTTCTCTGTTTGCTCGTTTTCCTGAGCGGTGAGTCTGCTGTGTGTGTGCTCGTGTTCACGCGCGAGTGTACACGCGTTTGTTAGCAACTTGTTTTTCTGACTGAGTGCAGGCGGAGGAGGGGGGTGGGGGGGTTGAGGGGGGTGCTGTCAATCACTGGCTCAGTGCCGCTCTCAGTCCTCCAGGCGACGCCTCCTTTAGAAGCATTTTTCTAACAGGAAGTCTGCTTGAAATAAGTCTCCACACAGAAATACATCACACTGTTACTTAACATTCATGGACTCATCCATCTTGACTCATGACGGGGAAGGTTGTTGTTGGTTTAGCGTCCAGGAAACAGCAGAGAATGTCTCGACTAGCTGAAGCTAACCGTTAGCATTAGCAACTCCACCTCACAGCAGAACTCCTTCAGGCTTGTGTTATTCGTGGAGATAAAACATCAACGTTGCAGAGCAAACTGAGACAGCGGTAGAGTCGTGTTGCTGTTATCCAATCAGAGGCGAGATGTCCAAATATCAGGAATATTAATGAGTAGGATTCCTAATCCTATCGTTCTTCTCCCCCCTCTTCTCCAGCTAACTTCTACTTCCTGCAACAGGCGCACCAGAGCTTTTTTCCCCACAGAGAACGACTCACAAGGAATAATTTTTATACTAGAGGCCACAGCATGAGTTGAAAAAACAAGTGAATGAGAGCATTAGCGCTAATAGCCAATCAGCCAATCACATGGCAGCAGCTAAGAGCACATGAGGTGGTTAGACTAAGTACTATCAAATATCTGTTCACATAACTGAAGTTGTGATCTTATTGATCAGATGGTCTTTCTTTCCCATTATCAGCTGTTAGTACTTGTTTCTGAAACAGAGGGAATTAGCCCACCACATATTGGAGCGTTTCCTTGTCAGTCTTAGTGCTTCCCGGCAGTTCACTTCCACAGATAAATGACAAGCATGGTGTTTCAATAATTACAGCACTAATGATCATTTCTACTACATGGTGGTGGGCGTAGTTTGACCGTTCCAATGTCAGTGTTGTTTTATGCTTCTCATTTTGAACCCACTCATTCAGTAAATAGCTTTTTTCTTTTATAAACGGGAAACTAGTGTTAAAAGGGTGCAAAGAAGCCTGCGCTGCAGTGTAATTAAATTAAAAGTTTTTGTTGATAAGATGCTTGCCTCACTGTCACTGAAAGCCACAATTTAAATTGGCTTCAAATTGTCTGTTGCCATGACAATATAAACAGTTTTAAAGCAGCTGCACAGCCTCTGGCTGTGAATTAGACCATCAAACAAAACCAGAAACGCCCGACCCATTTCTCCTTCATCAGAGATGCTTTAGTCTGGAAGTAAATAAACTAACTTATTAATCAGAAGACATCACACCAAAACAAACTCAGCTTTCCTAGGTTTGAATTACAGAAGATGATTTTTACATGACTGGAGGGAATTGTTCTCGATTGTAAATGTTAAAGCAGCTGCTGGAACGCTGATCTGATATGACAGATGTCTCTGTGAGGTTCAAAAACAAGACCTTTCAGCTTTATTTTTCCAGGAAATGTTTTATTAGTTTTTATTAGAATAAAGTGTTTGCAGAGGTGCAGCGATGCATATTTATGATCCATTACAGCCACCTCTGGGCACATACCCGCCTATAAAAAACCCACAGATGGGGTACAGGAGCACATCTGGCAAGGGAAGGGGCTGCAGGCCACATCAGTGATGATTCCTCTGCACAGACTTCCATCCAGGCCTTGGCCTTTGAGGCAAAACCTTAAAGTTTTAATGTTAGTCAGACTGACATGTCTGATGATGAGCGCTGTCTTGTTGACACATTTTGGCGAGAATTTCAGTTTTAGCTCCAAACACTCCCAAAAATACCATTTACAAGATACAGTACTTAAGCTAACATCTTTTGTCCGATTCAGCTTTGCAAGCGTGCTCTTATTTTGTCAAAACTTCTAAATAAGACATACTTCTTCTCGTTCTGAAGGCAAAACTCAAAAGCGTATTATGGGGGTGTTTAAAAAGGACTGTGCAATGAAGGTGGCAGAATGAGGGCAAAACACACTTACAACCCATTTTTTGCACAATTACTCCCTGTTTGGTCCTTTAGGCTCCCGTTGCAGCTCTTTTTTTGCTTTTATCTCAACTCTGGTTTAGGAATGCTTTACACCTGAATGTTAAAATATTTTTATTCAAAATAGATGTGTGCTTTGCTGAATATGAATATCATGAATATTAAAGCCATACTATGCAACTTTTTCATATTTTAAAATCATTTTCTTGACCCAGTATGTGCTAAAATGACCCTTTACAGGGTTAATGAAATGTCACTCAGACCCCCACCACCCTCTGTGGCCAGAATACCACACTTGCAACTTCAGAGTGCCGGTCTGGTCCTTGTTGGACTCAGTAAAATGGAGCTGACACACCTGGCGCTGCAGTCTGTTTCCAGCATGTTTCCTGCATGTTTTAGATCATGAACACAGCTGATTTGTTTGATTTAGTGATGAACCGCTCCTGTAGACACTAATGAAGGCTGAGGAGACATTTCAGCAGTTAGATTAAGGTGTTAAAAAGACGAACGCACAGCGAGGAGGAGAGTTTGCTTTCGTTTTTACTAACTGGACACTAGGTGGTGCGAAAAGCAAGCCAAAACTCCCAAATGTGCCTTTAATGAGTAAGAAGTGTAATCCTGAGTAGATGAGAAATTTTTGTCAAAGAATTTTTTGAAATAATTGATTGAACATGTTGATTTTACAGAGGCACCAATGTCAGAATTGTCCGATCTGAAACTCAAAAATGTGAATGTTTTTTATTTTCCAGTCCATGAATGCACCACGCAGCAACTGAAAAGATTATTGTTTTGTCCACAAGCGTCAATAATGACGATTTTAGAAAAAAAAAAACTTTTGGAAAACCTTAATACATTTTGCAGATTTTATAGAGCGATAGACTTTTATATCAGTATTTGTTTCAGAAAAAAAAGCAAAACAAGCTAGCTTTTAAACACAATCACAAAACTCTCACCCCTCCCGTCGGCTATTATCCCTGGGCCACGTCCTCCTGATACCGGAACCTGCATTGTCAGAGATAGCGCTAAACACCAGTCACCGTTTTCTAGGTCCAAACGTCTTTTGTTGTCCGTGACTTCAAATGGCGTTTTTCTTTTTGGGACTCTGGTAGTTTGTCCTAAAGTTGAAGTGGTAGCAGCCGGCTGTTTCTCCTTCTCTGATATTATTGAGCGGAGAACCTCTCACACCAGTGGTGTCCTGTTGATAAATACGTGAGTGTGTGATGAATGGAGGACCCAGGTAAACGTGGAAGTGCGGTGGTTCGGTGAGGCAGACAATCGTTGGTTTTGGTACAAGCCGTGTTATTTTCAGAGGTTTTTAGACAAATGCGAGAGAACCACTTTGTTAAGTTTTTTTTTTTCAATCTTTACAATACATTTATAGCTGTACCATGTTAGAACGTTGTTAAGAGCCATGAAAAAAAAAGGTTTTAGGCTAGCTTGTTTTGCAGATTTGCCAGGCACACCTAAAGGGTTTTTAAGACAAAATAACAGAATGTTGCTTTTTACATCAAAACAACAAAGAACCAGATCTGCTACTCGTGAGGGAGTAAAACGCTCCTTTGTTTTCTCCAACTTAAAGTAAATATCTCTCAGTTCTGAGGTCTTTGTGTGTTTTTGCTTTGAGCTGTTTAATTATATAAGCAACCATTGATCAAACTATAATTGTTCCCTTGGGACTTGATTATTTTGCAGGTTTATTTAATGCTTCTACTGTACATTGCTGTGAGGAAAATAACACATTTAACGTATCCAATAGACATCTCCATCTCAACCGTTTTCATGTGAAGAACCATAATGACCATCCCTTCTGGTCTCAAAAGATTTTAATGTGATGTTGTGTTCAGCCTGGGTGTGTTTTGATTCTTTTACCTGCTTTAGATAGCTTTTTGAACAACCTCAGTTTGGAGAAACAGAGATGGTTTGGGACCATGTAGTATTAACACCAAACTTGACTGCTGTTGACTTAAAACAACTTTAACATAAAAAACTATATGTAGCGATTAGGGATGTTCGATTTCAGCATTTTAAGCTTTTTCAACCGATAGCCAATATACTGAAATAGCATTAATGATACCAATAATTTCTGAAATTACATTTTGATTCCATATCAGCCGATAATATCAGACACCATATTATTAACCTATATAGACACTATTTTATTTATGTTCAGTTTTGCATTAGCGCCATTTAGCTTTAGATAATGGATGGATAAAGTTACATGAGCAGAAATTAAATAAACTAAATAAAACTAAATTTATACTAAATAAAACGACTGCTCACAAAAAAAGAGGTAGAGGTACTTAAGTCCTTTATTTAGAAAAAGGATGTAGTTGTGTCTTCTTCAACAGTGTATGGTGGACTGCCCTGTTGATTATGCAAAACTGCATCAATATAGATCTTTTGGATCAACTGCATCACACAAAACGATTAATCTTCACATTCCTACACATGCAAACTGTTTACAGTGTGTTCCAGACTCTGTTCCTTTGGTCAGCCAATAAGTAAAGTTTTGTGGCTTAGCTCTGGTGCCTGAGATTAATATTAAAATCAGTCACATCCAACCCTGTAATCCCTTCACCTCCTATGCAGAGGCGGAGCCAGACATTGTATTCACCCGGGGCTTAGCCCAGTGGGGGGGGGGGGGGGGGGGGGGGGGGGGGGGGACGATGGCAGAAATAATGTGCTGTGCAGTGCAATTCCAGATTTATTCAACAACAGTATAATGAATGCGATAATATTGATGAGGCAAACTATAATGAATGTAAACAAGACATATTCAACACCAGAAGTGTTAATGGTTCAGGACTGGACCAGAATCAAAACAAGATGATGGTCTATGGTCCTGACTTTCGCTACACTGGTAAATCCTCTTTATTATGGCAGCATGAGATTTCGCTTCTCATCCTTATAGTAGGGCCGTGCGATTTGACGATATAAGATCGTTAAGGATTTTAATGTGATGACGATCTACTAAAGCTCGGAGATCGTAGAACCGTGTATTTGCATTCTATCACCCGTTTATGCCATTATTTCTGAACGCGGCACACATTTGTTTTGTTTTTTCTCAGCCGAGTCACGCCATTTGCTAGTCTGCTTCTGTCAGCACGACAGACACACCGGTAAACCAATCACAACTTTAGGCAGCGTGTTGGTTTGTTTAGCTGGGTGCTCGGTAGAAATGAAGAAAATAATCTAATCGATGCATTAAGATGATGACAAACAATTATGAATAGTTGAAGAAGCACACCATAATCGATTGTAGCGCTAGCCACTAGCACTAGCCGCTAGCTTGCTCCGTCTCTAAGCGCTAATTACATTCTCACGCGTCTGCTCAATCAGGAAACCTCTGGGTCAATGTTCTGCTCTAAACTTTGCATTTGGCTTCGTGTCTTTTATTATTTGGGGACGTTCGTTCGTATTTTAGTGAGCCTTTTCACCGTGGCTGCCACCGGAGCTTTGTTTATCCTGTGAAGAGACGGGCCAAACCCCTCCCACGTAGAAAATATCTACGGAAAGCAGCAAGTCCAAAAAGGCAATGAGCGTAATCCTCTTGTATTGGATGCAAACGCAAACACATCATGAATTTAGATAGATTTTTTTCTCTGGACAAGAAATAATTACTAATATATTTTGGATGAAAGGCTATGAGCCACCTCTAAATAGAAGTTACATTTTTTTTTCATTAATTATAAATATATAATAAATAAAAGTGCCTGTGGGACATTTGAGACATGCCATTCTCCAACATTTCTGAACTTATTTGTTCAAACAAATAAATAAGCTAAGCCCTGGAACTGTGGCATAAATATTTTACTCTAAACCCATTATGGATTTTTAAATGGAAGGCATTTTTTGTTTGATCATGTTTATTGTAATAGAACAAATTTGCAATTTTTCTTACCTAAATTAAAACAAGTGTTCAAACAGTAACCTGTCTGAAATACTTTATCATATTTTCTGTGAAGGGGTATGCTTTTAAATTTATCTATTTTATCGGTAAGTAACTTCCAAAATGTATGAATTGTCGAAATGGAGAAAATCGTAATAAAATCGAGATCGTGATTTTGCAAAAAATAAATCGTGATATGATTTATTTTCCATATCGCCCACCCCTACCTTATAGCTGTCTATTGTTGCTTAACGAGCTGAAACTACCTATGAATATCCTCAAATGTTATTAGCATTTTCAGTAGCTACTACTGAAAAATCTTAATGAAATACATTAATTTCTACTGATCATCACTGATTATGTTTGTATCGAGTGGTGCTCCTGTAGATACTCAGTCGTTGTTGCATGGCTTTTCCTATGATGCGAAAGATGTTGTTTCTAATTTGGGTGTCAAGATAGATTCTCAGCTTAATTTTGATGTTCAAGTCAATAATGTGGTTCGAGTTTGTTTTTTTCACCTTAGGAAGCTTTATAAGGTTAAATCCCTTTTAATTAGGAGTGACTTCGAGAAGCTTATCCATGCTTTTATAACATCTCGTTTAGACTATTGTAATAGTCTTTTTTTGGGTATTAATCATGGATGTGTTGCTAGGTTGCAGCTGGTACAAAATGCTGCAGCTCGTCTTTTGACGGGCACATGTAGATTTGACCATATTACTCCTGTTCTTGCCTCTCTGCATTGGATCCCAGTTAGGTTCCGTGTGCAGTTTAAGGTTTTGGTTCTCGCCTACAAATGTTTGAATGGGCTAGCCCCTACCTATTTATCGGAACTTCTCATGCCGTATGTTCCTTCTCGTGGACTGCGGTCGGCTGACCAACATAGGTTAATTGTACCTAGGGCAAAACTTCAGAAAAGGGGTTTTAGGTCTTTTTCTGTGGCAGCTCCAACTTTATGGAATATGTTGCCCATCCCCATTAGGCAAGCGTCATCTGTTGCCATTTTTAAAAAGCTACTTAAGACTTACTTTTACTCAACAGCTTTTTCTACTTTTAGTTGACTTGGTAGTCCCCTTCTTTTTAATCAACTTGTGTGTTTTATCATTTTATCTATTGCTTTTATGTTTTATTGTGTTTTTACTTGACTTTTTTAATGTTTTTTATTTTGTCTGTTCAGCACTTTGGGCGACATTGTTGCATTGAAATGTGTTATATAAATAAATCTGATTTGATTTGATCATATATATGTAGATATGATATTTTGAGAAAAGTGAGTGATATTAATACAACCTAAACTGTACAATGAAATTTTAACCATACATATTAGATGGGAAGCAGAGAACTAGACAACACACCAAAACACACGGTAGGGCTGTGAAATACTGTAGGTATTAAATTTTTACATAAATGGTCTTAAAAAGACTTGAATTTAACTTGCGAAACCTGTAGGAACCCTGTAGATAACTGGAAATTATTTGAAAAATATAATTAATTAATGAAATTTTATTTTCTTACAATATATTCTTTCCACTTTACAACCTACTTTTTTCCATTCTTGTCTGGTAAGTTATTTTTATTTTTAGTCTTTCTTACCTTCTTTCTCTCTGCAACTTCCCACCAAGCAAAATTCATCAGTCCACAAGCCAAACAACTATGAAAAGAACTTTCTCTTGCGAGACCACGTGGCTTCAGGTGAAGCGGGTGTCTGGCTTAGATGTAACTTGACTTTAAACCAGAGGCTTTGGTTCCCTCCCGCAGCCCCCGCGCCGCCTCCTCCCCTCCCCCGCTTCGCCCATGCATCACAAAAGACCTGGGGCTTTTGAAAAAACAACATGGGCTTAAGCCCCCTAAGCCCCCCCCTGCTCCGCCCCTGCTCCTATGAAAGCTCAGGGCTGCTAGTGAACCAGCTGAAGGTGGCCTTAGTATGAATTTGCTCCAGCACACAGCAGCTCTCTTTATCAGAGAAGATTCAGTTTCAAGATTAATGTTCCCACTTCATCCCAACGCCCGATCCGTACTACGGTTCAGTGATCCCAAGGTATGCAGGAAATGTGTTTTTAAAGACATTACAAGGAGGAAAATGTCAATAAAAACAAAAGCTACGAGCAGAATGGAGTCCTTCGCCGAGGCCAGAGCCTTGTCTCTCAGTTTTAAAGAATGCGAACTGAATCTGCACCAATCTTTAATGGCTTCTCCCTTTTCCACCAAGCTGTGAAATATGGCTCAGTGCTGTAGCTCCAGCGCTATCTTGCTGACAAACAAATAAACACCACTGACAACACATCTCTTCCTTCTGCAGCAAGTAGAGAGCATTTTAATGGTTATACAGCTGTTATAAATTCTGTGCGTGTGCCGCCGTCTCTTCCCTGGCTTTCATTGATGCAACGCGATTTGGAAAAAATAAAATCAAAATATGATAACCATTAGCGGCTCTGTGTAGCCTCATATATACTCAAATATTGGATTAAATCTCATAAACAGCTAGAGTTCACTTTGAAACACATTCAATCAGATACAAGCTTTTCGTTTTGTTTTTTAGTATTTTTAAGCACAAATAATGAGATCTTAGATTTTGTTTCAACCCAACATTTATAAAGATTTGTGTCTAATTTCATATTTTAACCATTTTAAAGAAAACCAATGCATAGTTTGTTATATTTGCCACCATATTTAATTTAAAGCCATATAAATAACCATTTAAATGTCCATTACATCATTCTGCTGCCCTGTTTTCTTGTGAGATTCATGAACTCTGCTGACGTACTGAGGGACAGTAAATATGGTTACTGATGCTTTCCATTGATGTTTTCACTCTCTTGTGAAAATGAATCTCACTCAATCACATGGATAGATGAGGCTGAGAGAAAAAGGGATTTTTCCCCTGCTGCTTATTAATCAAATACTGATTTTTATTTTCATTTTCTTTCATCCTGAAAAAAAAAACATTAGAGACGTCCCTTTAAATTCAAGAAAAACACATTTTTTCCGCTTCATTCTTGTTAATCTCCATTGGTTTCCCAGACCCTGGGTTGTATCAGTTGGTGTTTGTTTTTAAATAATGTAGAAGCTGCAGTCATCTGGCCTTTTTACTCTTAAGTTTCTCTCCTCACTGTAACATCTAGCAGACAAAAGACTCATGGTTTTGTGATCCAGTTACATCTCTGTGTGGTGCTGTGGTCAAGTTCCTCTCAAGTGTTTTTATGTACAGTTAGTTCAGTGCTCAGGGGCTGCTGACTGAATTTTCTGCAGCATGTTGGTTTGTTGTGGTTAATTACACACACATGAATTTGGTAATAGTTTGAATTACAACTGAAACATTAGTTTATCCCTTATTAATGAGAATATTTTTAATTGATTAGCTCTTAAGTTAATAATATTCAACAACTATTAGAACATTTACTTAAGTTGTTTCCTATTGAGGATTAAAAGGTAGGAACATTTTGTATCATTATAATGTAATGTATACAGAAATAACAAGACAATCCCAGTGTTACAGTAATACACAAAGAGTAGAGCTTGCTGCATTATTTTTATTATTATTATTTTACTTTTTTTTATTTTCATCAGTTCATCAATTTTTTCATCAATTACCATTTTAGTCAGTTTCATATTTAGCCTCAGACTCTGTTGGAAACATTTTAAACACTTATCAGCCAAATAACAGGCTGATTAGAGTCTGCAGGACGAAAACATGATGCACCCTGCATTATGTTCTTTTAAGTAGACTGTTAAAAGTTAAGGACATACATTTGTCTATAAGGCTCTTATTTTGAAGGATTTTTATGGGAAGTTACATCTAATTTTTTTGTCAAGATAATAAACATTGTAGTCTTACGGAGCCCCTAAAGGGACATGGGAGGGGGAAAAAAAGTATTGCAAGAGCTCGCAAAAAAGTATTTTGCGAGATCTCGCAATAGTTTACCACGGCAGTGAACCGGAAGATAAATAGACACCCAACAATGGAGGAGCATCCATATCATCCGTGGGGGAAGTTTATTGATTTTTATTTTTATATTGGCTTAACATATAAAGACATTACATTCGCTCTTGGTCGCAGACATGGCTTTGACATAAGTGAGAGACATTAGAAAAGAGTTCTCAAGGCGAGGGGAAAGAAAAACTTTGCGAGATCTCGCAAAGTTTTTTTTCCCTCCCATGTCCCTTTAGGGGCTCCATATAGTCTAACTCATTAAACCAAAAAACCTGGAATTTAGCGGTTCTGTCAAAAGTATGCATAACCTCAGGTTACCAAGGAAAAATTAATTTTAACAGCAACCCTAAAAATGTTAGCTAACTTTGCTTTAGCTTTATTGTAGCAAGCAAATGCAGATGTTTTCCTCATCATATTTATCAACTGATGAACACCATAAAGAGTTTATATTGCATTATTTTTTTTCAATTCAATTCAGTTTATTTCTATAGCGCCAAATCACGACAAGAGTCGTCTCAAGGCACTTCACAAAGTAAACATTCCAATACAGTTCAGTTCATTAAGCCAATCAGTGAAAAGGTTTCCTATATAAGGAACCCAGCAGATTGCATCAAGACACCGACTCCTTTTCAAGGAGGCGAGTGGCTCCGAGCCCTAACGTGTCATATCGGCAGGTGAGTGGTTGAGCCAGGTGGAGGTGCGGCTGAGACTCAGCTGGAGTCCAGTGCAGCAATGCCATGTAGTATGGTAGAGACGTCACCCTGCAGTTCTATAGCAATCAGCTGTGGCTGATTTTAAATCAACGTGGAGCAGAGTGAATAAAAAACCAGCCAACCAACCAAATCAATATAACTGAAAATAATGGATGTGGAAAATAAACAACTATAATTATTTCTTGTTTTCTTCATATATTTTATTATTTGTTTCCTCATGTATTTATTTATTGTCTAATTCGGCAGGAAGAGTCCTCCGTCCTTCACTGGGTTTCAAGCAATAGTGACAGAAACAATGAGGTCATGGTAAGCCTTTACTATTAAGCTGCAGGAGCCTTCTCTGTCCTCACATTATCAGACAAACAGCCGTCTAACTGATGCAAACAGGTGAAGGTCGGCCATTTTTAGCAGCGCCTGATATTCTGAGAGCGAGTAGAGGTGGAGATGAGTTTCAATGACAAGTAGAAGAAAGTCACATTAACCTGATAATACAAGCTTTTTTACCCCTGCCACACCTGACTGATTGCAAACCGAACACGTGCGCTGAGATGTTTAAATTAGAGCAACTTTTATCTCCCTGTTGGACTTTTTTTTAAGTCCTGGCCTCAATTGTGGCAGCCTAGCGTACACAGCATTAGCAGGACAATCAGAAAGGCATGAAGGACTTTTCAGTGGAAGGAAAATGAGCTGCTGAACCTGACGGGAAAAAAAGGATTTAAAGAAACGCCTCAAGCGGAAATCAAAGCCGTTAATAAAGCGACTGTGTTTTGAAACGCATCAAAAGAAATGGGGGAACAGGATCAAAGGTGAGTTTGGTTCCAGTAATGCTGCAAACGTACGAGCCTTAAGCATTGATTCCAATAGCCAAAGAATTCAACAGAAGGAAAATAGGTGGTTTGGTTTCACATCTAACCCCTGCAGACTGCTATCAGCCTGGACGCTGAGTTCATAAGTGTGTGTAATAAAAAGTGTGATCCCAACAGTGAGTAAGAATTAAAGCCCTGCAGCGTTAAAGTAGCCTTTGTCAGCGAGCATTTCATATAAAACCTAATACCCCATGGAAAAGGGCTGGAAGTGGGTTTAATCATTTTATAGCCAATCACAACGTTAGCGTTTATCTTTCAGCTCTTGTTGTTTTGGGGAATAAAGTTAGAGTCTCTGCTTTTCCAGCTGTATGCGCGGAGACACGCGGCACAAAGAGAGTCGTCCTTATCAGCGCCTCGTAAAAGAGGCCTCCATCTCCCCAAATAGCCCGGCCAGATACCAGGACGGAGATAAAGACGTGGACCCTTCGACTCCCAGGAATAATGACACACCGGAACCAAAGGCAGATAGCATTTCAGGTGTCGGGTACCGTTCCGAGGATCCCGTCTGCAGATTCATAATGAAGCAGACTGCATCCGCTTTCCTTAATGACCTTTTAATACAAACTTAGGTTTAAAGAATGGGGCTGAATGCGAATGAAGATGTATCATAAAGGAAATCTTAATGAGTATTTGGGTGGAGAGCCTTTTTTAGGTTGCCACATGGTAAGAAAAGCGATTTCTCATTGTGAAAAACAGAACATGCTATTAGAATTTGGATTTAAGTGCATGTTGTATTCGTGCAGGCGTGCCATCAGGGAGCAGTTGGACCAACGTTAGCTCACTGATGTCATAAGCAATTCATTACTGTCTGCAGATATCGACCTGATTCTTATCTACTGAGACTCACTGCTTTATCATGGCAACTCCTCACCTTTTGTCCAAGGAAAACACAGGAAGTGTGTTACGCTTTATAGAATCACCTCAGCGTTCATGTGAAACAGATGGAACTAGTTTCTTCTGTCTTTAAAACACACATGGTGCTCTTTGTTTTATTTATCATTAGCACTGGTTTCTTACTGACTTGTGTTATTTTAAATATTTATTTAAAAACACTTTTAAAATCAGGGAAATAAACTAACAGGAAGTAAAAAAAACAATGTTATCTTAGGGAGAAATTATTCTATTTTCTTGTTTTTAATTAAGTTTCATTACAAATAGTTAACTTTACAGTATTTAATACAAAATCGTGGTTTTCTACAGTCAAATAGTTCAGATTTGATCCATATGTGTATCAAATTGAAGGTTTAATGAAATATGCTTAATGTTTTCCAAACTAATTTTTTCTTCTTATCATGTTAAATTACAGGTTTAAGTTTAAACCTATAAAGGTGTATTTATATGGTGGAATACCGCTTTAACTCGTTAACAGGCTGGTATTTCTTATTTTAGTCCCTATATCTTCAACTAAACTTGGAAAAAAATAATAATAAAAAATATCATTCTAAGAAATGAAGGATGTTTGAATTCAAACTTTATTAATATACATAATTTAAATTATATTGTCACAATTATTACATACATTTTATCAGATTGCTTAAAAAGACAAAGAACACGGAATAAAAAAATAGTTGTGGACATTAAAGGGTCAATAAATGTCAACAGGTTTTGCTTTTAAAGTGTTTTGATTATAGACAAATATTCATAAGGTTTTAGGAATTATGTACCTAAAAAATGCTGTCCTGTCCAAAAAGTAGAATAGAACCCCCCTCTCAAGTGCAAGCTCTACTCCGAGCCCCTCCCAGATAACGGAGCTTTTCAGCTTATAGCAGCCTGAATGGGGGATGGGTGGGCGTGGCCAGCTCCAGCTTGTTTTCTTAAAGTGACAGAGCCCTAAAACGGCTCATTCTGGAGGGTACTGAAACTGTCAAGAATAAAACTGCTGAAATCGCTTTATGTGAGAGAAATTTGGTGCAGATCACTTCATAAACATGTTTATATCAATCATAGAACGTTTATAACTTAAGAAAAAAGTCATATTATGTAGCCTTTTACTGCGTAATTAGCCTGTAGTGGACATCTTCCCCTCAGCTCATCGTACTCTCTCATTGTGAAAATATTAGATCTGTTAGATCTTAACCACCTGTTAAAAATTCTGCAACTTTCCAGATCTGACATTAAATTAAATTTGTAATTTTCACAATTCAATTCAAAGTCACAGGGCCTTAGTCATTGCCAGTAAAGAGAAACAACTATTTGTATGAAAGTATTGATTTATGATTTGCTCTCTTTATATTTGTAGCCTGTATGAGTTAAGCTGTCGGTTTTATTCCCAGGACGTGTTGAGATGCAGCGCATAATCTGTTTAGATTCCAAGCCTTTTTGGGTCATTATAGCAAATGAAAAAATAAATCCAATAAACTGTTTCACTTCTTGGAACAACTTCTCATTTAATCTCTTTTTATAGATTAAACAGCTATTGAAGTTGAGATGTTTTGCATTTTTTCATTGTCATTTTTACCCTTGGTTGCCATTTTTAAAAACACTTTTGCAGAACTTAGTGTGTCCAGGAGAAAGCCGGGTTTAAATATTCATAAATATAATTTTGACCTTGACATACACAATGAGAAGCCCTGTAGTTGAGTTTTCGTCTGCTTTATAAGGAGTTAGTTTTATAGAAACTTTTTAATGATTTGGAGAAAATCTTCAGCGTGATGCTGAAAAATGTGCCTGAACATACTGCAGGTGTAAAAAAATGAAATGTTGAATTTACTTAACCAAGTTGTTCCAGTAAACCTAGCTGCTTAAATGTAATAATGAGTGACATACATACTTTAACATAACAACATACAACCAACTAGGTGTAGTGGAACCAGTTAGCATAACTTGGTTAAGTTAATTCAACATTTCATTTCTTAAAGTGTACATTGGTCCCTTTTCTAAGATTCAACAGATTTTTTAAAACATTTATCTGTGTGGAGTTGTCATGTTTTCCAGTCATTATCTGCCTCTGTCAGGATTTGATGATAATAGCAACTCAGGTGTAATCTGCAAGCACATCTGGACAGAAAACCCAGATTTTACTGTTCTTTCAACTGAGTTCATTTCCCAGCCTCTCCATTAAATCTCTAGTTTTCTGCTTGTGTTTTTGCTGCTGTATTGGAATCTGCTGCTGCAGACACTATTATATATTATTTGACTTGTCACTCTAAAACAGAAGAAAAATCAAAGATGCTGCAGATGAAGTGTGCTTCCAGCCCTGTGTGTTCAGCAGAATATAAATTGTTGGGATGAACTGATAAAAAAGTTTTAATGTTTTAATCAAAGAGATAAAAAAAAAGTTTTCATCATAATCTATTTCACTCTTGTGCACCCATTCTTCCTGTTGATAAAAGTCAGTTATTCTCATTTATATGCAACAGCGTAACTTTTCTGGTACCTTTACAGATTTTCGTTTTGTGCTGACGGCATTTTGGTGTTTTATTCCCATGAACTGGCTGTTCTAAGCCTGACTGCTGCACGCTTTTTTATTTTTTTGTGCTTCTTGCTGCAAGCTGGAGTTGTGCGATAGCTTTGGGTGCTGGAAGACATTGGACCGACGGCACTTACTGGAGCAGCAGAGTTTGACAAGCTAGTTTTTATTTAGCTTTTGTCTTCGTTTTTTTTCGTCTTTTGCATATTTTAACAAAGTTCAGACAACTGCTTTTGTAAATTAGCCATCTTTGTGAAGCCAGTTGTCATTTAACTGATTAAAAAACACCACTTTTGTTCAGTTTTCTTTTTTTTTTTTGCCCTATTTTAAAAAAGAAACAGTAGAAGTTGTTCTCTAGACAAACAGCTTCATTCTTTGTTATATTCATGTCTCTTGAAGTTAGTTCATGTTGTAGAACAATCAATGTCATTTATCTCTTATATGAAAGATTAAAGTTACATTACATGGATTAATAAAGTTTGGGCTGAAAGAATCTAAATAGTTTAACAACTTCTAATGTTCTTCAAAGAGTCTGAATTAGTTATTAGTTAATTATTAATCAGTGAGATAAAAAGTGAACAGGTGTGTTTAATGTGCAAATTCTCTAACTTAATTATAAAACGTCCACTTTATCATTCTGTAGTTCACTACTAAACTGTTTTTTTACTTCTTTTCTTATATGATCAGTCAGTCTGAGTTTCACATACAGGCTGAACATGAAAATAGTCTTCTACCCCTATTTCCTGCATTAGCCGCCGATAGAAAATAGATGGGAAAACGCTCGATTCAGCAAAATCCTGACAGATCTACGTCACACTGTCACTCAACATTCATAGACTCGCCCATCTTGACTCACGACGGGGAAGGCTGTTGTTGATTTAGAACGTCTAGTAGAAGCTAACAGATAGCATTAGCAACTCCACCACACAGCAGAACTCCTCCAGGCTTGTGTTATTTGTGGAGACAAAACATCAACGTAGCAGAGCAAACAGAGTCAGTGGTAGAGTCGTATTGCTGTTATCCAATCAGAGGTGAGATGTCTGAAAAATCGGAAATAAGACTCCAAATTCTGTCATCTGAAGCTACTTTCTCCTCTGGCTGAGTTATCTGTGCTAAAACAGGTGCACCAGTGCTTTTTTTCCTTAAAGTACGACTTACAAGGCATTCATTCCTACTAAAGACCACTGCAAATGAGTAAGACTCCTAATCCAGCTGTTTTCTGCTCCCCTCTCCTCTGGCTAACATCTGCTCCTCTTTAACTTTTAGTTGGTAGAATTCTTGGTTTTGCTTTTGTGTCATAGTTCTTAATTCTTTCATTTTGTAACATATTTCATAGGTTGAGTTTAGTTTTACTGCATTCTTTTTTTTTGGCCATTTTTGCAGTTTTCTCTCACCTGTCCCTCACTGATACTCCCCTTACCTGTTGGCATGCAGTATGTGTAGTCCCCAGTTTCTTAGTCAGTTGTCAGAGCTTATTGTTTCAATGTAAATTGCAATTATTTATTATATGTGTATATGTTTGAAGATATAGGGACAAAAATTTACTGTTGACCTAAGGGTTAAAGTGATACATCTTAATAAATGTATCATTTTCTGTTGCTTTTAGCTGTAAAGGTGTAGAAATTCATTTGTTTCATCATGTTTGAGCTACATAAATGCAGGAGAACCCCCTAAACCGTCAACATGTGTTGTTGTTTTTTTGTAAGTTTAAATCTCAGATTACTGTGACATTTTGAAATAAAGGTGTTAGTCCTAAGCAGACAATCTAAATCCTACTCTATAACACTTTGATTTTTAAGAGATTTTGGCTCAGTTCCTGTTCAAACCAGAAACTACTTTTCTGTATTTGATCCAACATGCAGACAGTTTAGAGCAGAAGCTCTGTGGTGTAAAGCTGAGTTAACACGTTGGAGGAGCTGCTCTCTGCAGTGCTTTCAGACACACCGAGCTGCTGTCACACTGTGGGGCAAACAAAGCACTTGTGGTAATAGTGGCTCTCACCACCAGGCACCTGCACTCAGTGTTTTCTAGATGGATCAATAAATCTGTCAACTCCTCACCGAGTGGAGCCTATTTCATGTTTGTCCAGTCATTGCTGCAGAGAGCAACACAAAAAAAGACCCTTACGTTTCATTAAAGCCTCGAGAGAAGGCAAAGTGTGCTTGGGGATTTGTTTGATGGATAACAATCGAGAAAATGAATGTAAATAAATATGTTTGTGCTAAGAGAAAGGACATTTTACACCGAAGTCTCGTCAGCTGTGCTTCAAAGAGTCTGCAGAGCCTACAATTTGGATTTTAGACTCTTACTAGTTTCTTGCAGAGAAAAGAGTCTTTTCATCAAGTCCAACTTCAGCAAGTCTGATATATCTCAGCAGCTTTATCTGCACGGCGTGAACGTGATTCTCTTAAACTGAAAATGATGTAGAGTTGGAGCAGAACCCTGAAGGCACAGTGTTACTGAAGAGTCAGCAACTTTCTCTCAGTCCCATTAGGCTTTGGCGGATTGGAAAATTGTAAGTAAATTTAAAACGAGACACTCTGAGTCTTCATCAATGGAAAGCATCAGTATTGAAGAGAGTTTAGAGAAGACTGTTCCTTTCGTTTGGACTTTAAATGAACCAGAATCCTGCGTGAGTGTCGAAGTTTTAGTCAATTGTTTTGCGTTGACCCTGCGTGTAAATCCAAAGATGATTCCCGTCAAGTTTTCCTGGATCATCTCTTTCCGTAGGAGGCTTTAGAAGACAGTTTATTTTTTTAAATGTAGTTGAAGTGCATTGTTTACCAGAAACATAGTGTACCTGTCTGTTGTGAGCATGTTTGCCACTGGCCATCTGTTCAGTTCAAAACTGGAGACAAAAAACCTCACTGAACTCATTTTCTCATGCACGCGTTTTGTGTGTCTACGTGTTCGTCGTGTGACCTGAAAACGCTCCGGCGTCGCAGCTCCAGAGCGTCCCCATGGAAATTACAGAGACTTCTGGGGGCATGTTTGTTTAACAGAAACACGAGTAGAAATGGAGACCAGAGGGTGTGTGACAGGTGATGACAAATGCTGAAATTAAGTTTTCTACCTGGGGCTAATAGGTCGGTAAGGCTTGTGAGAGTGAGCGTGTTAAACTAAAACAAGATTAAATCTGTAATTAGACACGCCAGTAAAAAAATCTTTTTAAAGGCAAAAATAAACGTAAAACTGTAAATAACTGATTAAATGTTTCGATCTGTAACATAAGCTGATGATATTCATGATAAGAATCACTGGTTCAAACAAAACCAGCTGTTTATCCTCATGTGAAAATGCTCTTATATAGATACATTAGATTTTTTTGAGGTGAATTTCTGTGAAAGTTGTTAAAAATTATCTTTTTGTTGTTGTTAATAGCTTTTGGAACAACCTCAGAGAAACAGAAGTGAGTTCCTATCAGATTGACAAGCTAATGGCTAGTCTAACTCAGGATTATTGCAACTATTTTAAAACACCCCAATCACAAAACTTTTATATTTTTTAAACCTTTATCTTTTCACATTTCCATTGAATAACTGTGTCGTGGGAATTTTCCAAATGTGTAACGTAAGATGTTGCTGGCCACGACCACCCAATCCTCGGATTGGCTGCTTTAAGGGGAGGAGCTCCAATATCTGGGAGGGGCTCGGAGTCCAGCATCAATAGGTGAGGGGGAGGTTGTGTGCTAATTTCCCCATTTGTGACATCACAATAAGGTGCTTTTTGAAACCGTTTATTTTAGGCATATCATTCCTGAAACCTAACACTGACAGAAGTTTTGTATTCATGTTTTGAGTGTTTATAGAGGCAGTGGAGACTCACATAGCAGAAAAAAGCGTATGTCAGCAATCAACTTTAGTTTTGCTAAATGGTAAATTACCTGTATTTGTATAGCACCTTTTTAGGGTTCTACAACCTCCCAAGGCGCTTCACAAGGCAATCAGTGATTCATCCATTCACACACACACATTCACACACTGGTGATGATGAGCTATAGTATAGCCACAACTCTACCGCTCTACCTCCTGAGCTACTGCTGCCCCTAAGATTAGCCGTTAGCTAAACATCTGAGTTTGTTGAAAGAGTTATCTACAACAGGTATTGTTTGCTAATTAGCTTCCCACAGAACCCTGTTTCAAGAGATCAGATATATCCAACCCATTAAAGAGTGTTTATTGTTAAAAACCATTAAAAAGTAATGTGTACTGTTGAGAACTATGCTAGGTTTTGTGAATAAACCAGCTTTCTCTCGTTTTCCCTAACAAACTAACACCATTTCTTCATTAGAGCTACTTTTATGTGTTTTGTTGACTTTTACACCAACATTAACTATAAAGGAGTGCAATTACTGAATGCTTCTCCAATAAAGAGAAAGTTTCACTAGAGTTACTAGTGTCTGTCTAGTAAGTTTTTCACCCAGTTGAGAAATTACTTCACTGTAACTTAGTAAAATGTCCTTGCAATCTAATCATGACTTCTTTTATTATTATTTTATAATCCTTCCTGTTGACTTGACCCCATGCTGCATGTCTGGAAAGAGTTTGTAGCTTAAACAGACCAACACATTCTACAAGGTCAGCGTCTGCAGAGTCCCTTCGAACTAAACTAGAACAGCCTGTCTGGCTTGTTGAGCATTAACCCCGTTTCAGAGCGTTTTCAAGCTCTAGGTATCTGTAACGTGAGTCTGTTAGCCTGATGGACGAGATAGTTGTTAAGTGAAGCCACTGCAGCAACAGTTAAGGCAATCCTCTCAGATGGAGGCGCCGACATTGATAGATGGGTGCAATTGACATACAGTGCGGGCTAATTAGTGGCGGTGATGATGCACTTGGATGGTCCTAATGTCATCACAGAGATGTCAGTCATTATTAACATCGACCTTGATGTTTTAAGGCAGGAACTCTCTAATGTCTTCTGAGCTCTACGGCTGTTTTCCTTCTGTCCCTTTGACTTTGAGATTCCTGGTGAATTTAACCCACTCACCGTTTGAGAGTCCCAAGAGCCCATTAGTGTCAGTCATTAAGAAAATGTTCAGTTACACATCACACAATCATGTTATAGCTGTCTTTTCACTGCTGATTCACTGAGGTGGACACTTTCCCCTTAATTCTCCTTTATTTCTCTCCTCCTCCTGCTCTTCTTCTGCTTGGGCCAATCAAGCCACACCTCCATGGCAACCGTCAGCGAGGGTAAAACATCCACAGATGGTGTTGAGTAGAGCGTGAGCAGCAGGCGCACTACGAGATCCAGTGTGTGTGGGGGAGTGTGTGTTTGTTTGTGTGTCTGCCGGAGAGGGAGAGACCCACAGTGCTGTGGAGCCAACAGGGTAGTCCGTAGTAGTGCAGAAGGAGGAGGAGAAGAAGTAGTATTTGCACAAAGGAGTTGTGGAAAAGTGTCAGGAGAAGGTGAGAGAGGAAACAAAAGGAGAGGTGACCTTATCGTCCAATGAGAACAGGAGGTAAACAGCTGGAAAGCAAATATTAATGACCTGACAAAAAGACCACACATCATCCTCGTGGAGCAAGCAAGACCCTGCTGCCCGCTCGCTGATGAGCATCACTCCACCAGCTGACACAGCCAGAAGTGTGGAGGAGAGACGAGGACATCCCGTCAAACTTAAGTCTTCCCTGGATTATTTTCTGTCTCCGACTTTCAAAGTCCTGCTTTTTGTGTGCTGACACCTTCCCCAAAGATGAGCTGCAGGAAAAGGTGCAAGCGTGAGATCTTCAAGTTCGCACAGTACCTGTTCAGACTCATCACAGGCACGCTCAACACCGGTAAGACTTTCAGCGTTGGCATCCGCTGTGATTTTCATCAAATCTGTTGAGATGCATTCTCGTGTTTTTTAGCAACAGTTGGGCTCTCCCAGTGTGTCCTCTTTTCATAAAAAATGGATGGAAGACATGAAAGGTTGTAAAATGTCACGTATTTAAGTAAGTAGGTCTGTGAGAGGCAAAAAGGGAAATTGTCCAAAAACCCAATGCTGTCAGTCACTGTGATCTTGGAGTTTCAAAAACCTACGATCTGCAGATAACTTCAAAAAAGTTTGTATTACTTTTAGGCATTTATCTAACCCTAACCCTCTAACCCTAACCCTAACCCTAACCCTAAAATCACGGGTATAGAGAAAGTTGAACACACTGCAGTCCTCATCACTGTTTCTCATGCAGCAAAGAGGACGAGATTTGGGGTTCCCTTTTGTTATGAGCTCTTCTAATAAGACACAGAATCAGTGGCTTTAACAAGATTAAATGTAGGATTTGGAAGGATTACCAGCAGATTACTTCTTCAAGGTTTCATTAAAGGTTAGCAGCATCCATTCTTTCACACTCATGCATCAAGCTTCCTGCAGCAGTTACTGTGTTCAAAGCTGTCCTCTAGGATGTGTTTTATCTTGGACTTTAAAGCGAACAGGTTTTGTTCTGGAGGGCTGCATAGATAATGTGACTGTAAAGGTAACTTATCCTGACACCACTGCCTTGTGCATAAGCGTCTGATCAATGGTGCAAATGGAGCAACTGCAGCCACGTTTTTGAAAGTGAACTGCAAACTCGTGGGTTTTGTTACTCCAAGTAGTCAATTTTGATGTTACTTCCTCATTTATAAACTAAACAGTTGGTATTATAAGTGGTGTATACATCACCAGCTACAGACACAAGTCAGGCATAGAGAGTCCTGCATCTCATTCTGATAGGGGGCAGACAGAACAACGCAGCACACAAACTCTTCTCAAGTTCCTAAACCCATGGGAACATTTTTAGATTGGAAATTAGTCAGTGTAAAGATGTTTTAAATGTTTCTTTAAATTTTCCGCTTCATGTCTTTATCCATTTTTGCAAGGAAGATTGAGTTTACCTAAAATGCACGTTGCCCTGTTTGGTTTCACTTGACTAATTAGTTGATAGGGCCCGATTTTCCCAACAGAACGCTCTTAGGCATCGTCTTTGAAAGTCATTTTCTGGCAACCTTGATTTTTGCTTCCTGAGTGAATACTCCAGTTCAGCACTTCTCCACTTCAGGAATCCCACATGTAATGATTGCAGTCCGGAAATATGTGGTTGCCGCTCATCTTTTTTTCTTTCATGAATGCTGGAACCACATCCTTCAAGTGTTGTTGAGTTCTGCAGCTTGTATGAAATGTTTTGTCGTCTTATTTGGACCATTGTCAGGATTCAGCCGGTGACACTCAGAAAAAGGTCCATTAGTTCTGGTTCCCAATCGAATAACTTATTGAAGACAAATTAGCTGGATTTAGGTAAGACAGCGGCCGAGGATTTGAATTCCCTCGCTCAATGCGGTGTGCTTCCATCATCTCACTTTCCAACTGGCTACACATCCCATTCAAGGCTGCACGCTCAATTTCCCTTGGGGCACACTAGAAACGCCAAAACAATCCAACATGTTGAATATCCCTGATTTGTGATCAGAGTGGTCCAAGCATGCTTCTGATTAGACCAGAGCACTCTCAGCACACCACACATCGAAGGAATATCTGATAAGATATCTGGGGAATCCTCAAGATTGTCAGTAGAGGAGAATCGGGTTAAAGATTGGGATAATTGCCGGACCTAAGTTGTTGCCAAGTTGCAAAATCTTGAATTGAGTTATATGAACGTGTTAAGAAAAAGCAACGTACTTTATAGTAGGTAAGATTTACCATATTTGTATTTAGAGATACCCTCATGTTAAAGACGCGGGTTAACGAATCAGCCTGAGTAAATTTAAGCTGATTTATCCAGCTGTGGCCTATTTCCTTCAGTCTCCTTGACCTTAGAGACCAAGAGAACAAGTGAGGAGGAAGAGAGGCAGCCTCATCAGTGGACTGAGCTATAAAAGGAATTCACCATTTCATATTTCCTGTCACATTATTTATAAAGGCTTGTGTGCATTTCCAAGCTTTGGAAACTGTATTTGTTAATAGATTGTATTTTATTTATTGTTTAGAACCACCAACAAGTCATTCAGGTGACTAAAATGATTTACGTCTTTAAAAATCTGTGGTTAATAACTTGTAGAATTGCTTGGCGCTGGTTTTCCTGCAATATTGTGTTCTGTTGTCAGTACGTATTAATTATTGATCATGTTAAATATGAGACCAGACTTCATTTCCTTTGGGACAAACTCAATTCAGTGCATGAGGTAGAAAAATATACTTTTACTAAGGGCTTGTGTTTCTGCCTAAGACAATCCAATAAGGATCCAGTTGCATTGGGGACACTGTTGGGGGACATTACAGCCTCATCAAAAAATAATTTTCTGTGACTCAGGGCAGTAATGCATGATTTTATTATAGAATTGAATTTTTAAATTCTAATTAGAAGTAAGATGTTGATTTAAAAGCAGCTTTAGCTGCCTTCATAAAGGTGTCTTTAACAAGGAGGATTTTTACTTTCAGTGTATGAAAAGTGCATTATAAATCAAATTTGATTGATTGATGGTTTCTAATATTTAAATGTACTTTGCTTTACAATAAATGCAAAAACCTTATAGGTTGTATTATATTTTCCAGATTTTGACTTTCCATTATGAGCTGCACAAGTTCCTAATGATTTAGCTTTAATTATGATCTTGCATGCAACAATTTTTCATGTCAAGCTTGGAGTTTGAAGAAGTTTAAAGTGGTAGAAGTGCACCCATGTATCAACACTCCACAACTTTTACTCATCTTAGGAAACATTTTATGTTTGGTTAAGGAAAAAAGCCCTTTGTTCCATTTTCTGGTTTCCAAACTGAGAATTTTCACATGATTTGTGATTGATTGCCTGAAAAGTAGCAACGATGCTCCACTGATACAGAAAATTGAAGTACTTAGAGAGGCTTTAAAAAAAGACAAAAAACAGTGGAGAACACTTTAAAAAGAACAGTGGTGGTTGAGAAGAGTGTTGAGTAGATTGAGCAGCGTTTTCTGTCCCATTGGTGTGCCTGACAGTTACATATTGTGTAGTATGAGCTTAAAAACTGAGGGAAGTGGACAAGTGGTGGCATCATCTTGTACTTACAAAAAGTAAAGCCAAAATGTCCCAGGAGTGCCACCATATTGTACCTTTGGAGCCAGAGTCTGTGGACTCTGGATATGAGACCGAAAGTCCCAACTACTGACCTGCAATGTTTACATTAAAGTGTTGAGTAACTAATTAATCTGAATCTTTAAAGGTGTGGAACACTGATAAAACATGTTTTAATGATTATTTCTGATTATAATCAGTCACTCTGAGCTTTTCACACAGGCTGAACATGAAAATATTCTCCTACACCTATCTCCTGCATTAGCTTCTGACAGAAAATAGACGGTGAAGTTAAAGTCCCATTAGTCGTCATACATTGGTGAAATGATTTCTCTGCATTTGACCCATCCCCTGGGGGAGCAGTGAGCTGCAGACACGACTGTGCTCAGGAACTTTTTGGTGGTTTAACCCCCCAATCCAACCCCTTAATGGTGAGTGTCAAGCGGGGAGGCATTGGGTCCCATTTTTAAAGTCTTTGGTATGACCCGACTGTGGATTTGAACCCATGATCTCCCAGTCTCAGGGCGGACACTCATACCACTAGGCCACTGAGCTGATGAAACTCTAGGATTAGAAAATCCTGACAGATCTACGTCACACTGTCACTTAACAGTCATGGACTCATTCATCTTGACTCACGACAGGGAAGGCTGTTGTTGGTTTAGCGTCCAGGAAACAGCTGAGAACGTCTCGACTAGTAGAAGCTAACCGTTAGCATTAGCAACTCCACCACACAGCAGAACTCCTTCAGGCTTGTGTTATTTGTGGAGATAAAACATCAACGTTGCAGAGCAAACAGAGTCAGTGGTAGAGTCATGTTGCTGTTAGCCAATCAGAGGTGAGATGTCCAAATATCAGGAAATAAGACTCCAAATACTGTCGTCCCTTAAAAGTTTGAAGAAATACTAATCAAAGTGATTACAAGAAAGTCTGACTCATTGGAAGCAAATTTTAAAGATTAGATCCCCTAAGACTTTTCCAAACAGACATTTCTGTTATTTCATTAAAAATTTAAAAAGTTAGCAGTTCTGAAGCCTATTTTCCATTTTTCCTCCCCATGAAACTCTCTGAAAACCAACACCATTAAGCTTTCTGACTTGATGTCAGCAAAACATAAATATTCATGATCAAATCTGATTTTGGACACTTGTAGAAAAAGACGTGTATTTCATTACAAAGTCCATTGGCTCTCATTTAGTCGACTGTTTCCGTTTGGATGGTTGTGTATATCTATAAACACATCATCAGAAGTTTTCTGTGCGAGTCTGAGGTGCTGATTAAAATAAATGGAGTTTGACCAGAGCGGAGCTGGCACGGCCGTGTTTGGGGTGACCAGGGAATGGGAGTAATAGATGGAGTCAGTTAGCAGACCAAGGGAGTTTAATTGTGGTGTTCGCTGTCCTAGAACAGACCAATCACTTCATTGATCTCTGTTTCCAAGGCCAGCACATACACACATAGAGAGGCAGGTTTTGTTGTGATCCTGTGATTGAGTTCTCTTTGTTCTTACACACTTTTGATCAAGTTTATTTGTGCTAATGGTTTACTTTGGACACTGTTGCTCAAGGACAGCGGTCATCCTGCCTCTGATATGAAATCACAGAGAGAATTCATTTGAAGATCCTCAGTGGAAATCATTTATTGATCAAAACAAACCTTGCTTGAAGAGGAGCTGGTTAGTAGACAGACTGGGCCATCATTAGTATTCATGCCATCGCTGCAGCACAACAGGCGTTAAAATTTCTGGGAGGAAAAAGACGAGAAGCAACAAATTACAGATGAGCAAGTTCCCCGGTTATAAATCCGAACAGCGCTGTCAGCACATATAGGGCTTTTTTTTTAAATGCAGAAGAAGTTACTGGCTGCACACACCAAGGGAAATCTTCATCTCCAACCTTTCCAGCACGGCCCCTGTGACAGATGAGCAGGGGGGAGCATCCATCAGCATCACGTAGATCTCTTAAAGCTCCGTTATTTATGCTTCTCACTTTCAGCTGACACTTATTTCCAATGTCTGTCCTGTTAGATCATCAATACTCTTTGGCGATACTTTAAACATGTCTTTTCCTCTTGTATCCTTGCACCAAGTCCACCATCTGTCTTTGGGTCAGTCTGATACTTTTTGTGAATCCTTTGCTACATCCTCACAGTTCATTTCCTCCCAGAGAGTCTGGCTGTCAAACGTCCCAGCATCTGCAATGCATCATTCTTTTCTTCTCGTTAGGGCGGACGGAGAGGCTCCTAACCGATTCCAGGCACATTGTTCGACATCCTTCTAAACATCTATCCCTTTATCCTTTGGAGAACTGAACCCTAAAGTTGGTTTTCACCGCACTACCAAAGCTTTAATGAATCTTTTAAACTTGCATCGATCTGTTGATTTACTCAACTTGCCCGTAGAGTTGTTTAGAGTTCAGTGCCGTTGAAGAATTTGTTGGACGTGTTTCTTATAATTAAACAATGCCTGCCAATTATAACGTCTCTGTGCTCACGACTGCATTCACACTGGGTGCAGTGGGCTGCAGTAAACTCTACTCAAGATGTTAAAAGTTTTAGTGCTAAATCAGCTGAATTGGATTTTGTTGGCTCTTAAATCCTGCTGTTGGTGTTTTTTTTTATCCATTTGTTCACAAGCTGAGTGACAACCCAGATCTAGTCTGGTCCCGTTAGCATTAGCTTGACGTGTACATGAATGAGTTTTGTGTCAAATACACAAAGACCTGTTAGAGTAATCAATGGAAATGTTCTTGCTTTAGGTCTTTTGTCTGTGGAACAGTTACAAAAATCACGCCTTACATGCTGTAGATACTAGCTCCCTGAACAGCCTCAGTTTGGAGAAAATTCTGATGAGATTGACAAGCTAACAGCTAGGCAGGTAGTAGGCTTGCCAGAACCAAGACAAGAAATGGATTGGGACCAGGGCGGCATGAAAGTAACCAATCACAGCGCTCTATGTTTGTAGAGAGACATTGGGCGGGCTTAGCACCAAAACTGTGACAGAGCAAAACAATAACCATGGCATCATCTCATGAATGGCGGTCATTTGAAACGACTTTTGCATCAACTTTGGACGATTTAGACTTGAGCTTTTCTTTGAGACATGAGCAGATAGAGGCCATTCTTCTACTTCTTTGACAGTGTATGGCGGACTGCCCCTTTGACTGATTTCAGTCACTATAGATACGTCACGTTGCTCGTTTCTCCGATTGGCCTTTAAGCTGTTGTATTGTGTGCAGAGACTGTTTGAAAGATGACTGCCTCCTTGACTGATCTTTGTCTATGGGTCGTAGCCAGACTATATATTTACATATAGGTGAAACTTGAAAAATTAGAAAAGTCCATTTACGTCAAAATTTCAACTCAGACTGCGAGACCATCTAAAGGCTCAGGAACCTTTTGCAGATTCATTAGCTTATTAGAGTGTGACAATTTGAGTCTAGATAATTGAACCTTTTCACAATATTGTCTAATTGGGGTTTTCATCAGCTGTAAGCCATAATCATCACAATTATAACAAATAAAGTTGAAATATCTGGTTTTGCATGGAATGAGTCTGTCTTAGTTTCACCTTTAGGTTGAATTACTGACGTAAAAGAACTTTTGCATCCTATTCTAATTTTTTGAGTTTCACCTGTATATAGGATGGCTTGCCAGGCTATGGGATCTAGTCACCACTGCTGTCAAGCTCAGGGCGATGCTAACCTGTCTCACCAGTTGAATAGGTAAAGCTCTAGAAAACTGCCACTATCTAATTCTGTGAGTAATGACTAAATAAAACTTGATTTTCAAATAGTTCAGAAAACTATAGTTTCAGTTATCACATTTATTTTTGACGTTTTAATGTTTAAATAAACTCCTTTCCTTCCATTTGGATCTGGAGATCTGGATCTACTTCCTCCCCAGAGGTCTGGTCTCCATCCTTATATGGTGAATTAGAAAATCTGTTCATGTTTCCGTTTGTGATTTGAGATGTTTGGTTACTCATCCATTCTATGCAATAAAACAGCATTCAGTAACTCGTCGGCTTGTGCTTGCAAGTGTGTGTGTGTGTGTGTGTGGTCCCCTGCACAATGATGCGAGAGCACTTCTTTGTTTCCCTCTCTTTGGTTTCCCGACGGCTATTAGCAGTTCATGTTCCACCTGTCCCACGAGGACGGCGCGTTCAAAGCCCATAATCCCTGACCAAACACTGAATATTTGATACCTGCCAGCAGCCCGGCTCGGCTTCTTGTCTGTGAAACAGCGCCTTGGTTCTGCAACAGTACTCACTGTTATCCTGTTTATTTTAATGAGCCGAGGTTTACGGGTAGATTAATATTGTAATGGGAGCACATACAGTTCTGATTTATGTAGTCAGCAGTATAGAACCAGAGATAATCATTAATAAAGTTTGTGGATTAACTTGCAGAATTTGAAATGATATAACTGCTGAAAATTGAGCTTAAACTGTAAAAACTCAACATATTATGGTTTTCGGTTTTGGTTTGGCTGCTTCTAAAAAGCCTCGACCTGAAATCACTTACCTTTAATGCTGTATGGAAAACCAGAATGCCTGAACTCGTCTCCATTGTGGTGTTCAGACAAGCCAAACAGAAACAGATGGTAAATCATGTTGCATAACGTTTCCTTTCACACCAACCGTACCTGTGTGACATCTGCTCCACTCACCTGATGTGCACCTGATGGGAAGTTACACTTGTGCATTTGTGCCATTACTAGATGAGTCTGCACATTCATGGGTAATTTAGAATGCCACAGCGTGTTTGTAAAAGAACCCTGGAACATCTGTGCGGTAAGTTTGGAACAATAGAATTGGAACTGCCCATCTGGCTGTAAGAGACTTAAAAACTCTGAAAGACCAAATCACTGCCAGAAAATGGAGATAAATACAAAACTTTGCTTAACTTTGTGGACTTTTAGGGCTTCAAACATTTTTGGATAGTACAGCTATGGTCAAAGTTTTTTAATTGGCACAAAGTTTTGCTTTTGAGATTTAAAAATGTGAGTTGGCAAAAATTCTATAGTGGTATGCATAGTGCTCAAATGAGTTATAAATTATTGTAAATGTTCTCTTTGCTGTGAAAATGAACCAAATTCCCCCCAAAAAGAACATTTCTACTGCATTCTAGTCACAAACAGGACATGTTGACATCACTGTAGTGTTGACTAGAATGAGGCTCACTCACTGATAATAGAAGAATTGCTTGCCGTTAGTCAGAATTTGGATCACATGTAGATTGACAGTGTGCATTACAGAGATCTTGGTAAAGGACGGACTCTTTGCATTTGCATAGTTGTCAATAAAATCTGTTGAAAGTAAAGAAATGCTTGTTATCATATTTCAGTAACACATCTTAAAAGAGACTTTTTAAACCTTTGTACACGAATAAATGGTTTAATTGAAATTGGAATGGGCTGAAGCCAACGCTTATTAGCTGAAGCATGTTACATTGATCTGAACTTAAAAGACAGAAAATGGTAAAAAAAAAAAAAAAACAGTAAAAATATTTACATTTTTACAATGTTTTCTTATTTGTTAAATATATAGATTAAGCTACTTGATCAAGGCTGCCTTAAACCACAAAATAAAGTGGTTTGACCAAATAATAAACTGTTCTAAACTTTCCTGTTTAATGTTGTATAAAACAAAACTTCAATCTGGAAATAAGATGCTTGGATTTAATGAAACCCTGCCTTCACCCATGTGAATTCCACAATAGTACACAGCCGCAGACCTAGAGGCCACAGATTCACGCTTGCTGCAGATTTACCGTCATGTCACACTCAACCCCCCCCCACCCCCACCCCCAACGTGCGCACACACACATACACACCACTCAAATGTAGAAAAGGTGGTTGAGATAGTAGCAAAGTCCCAGGCTGAATCATTGTCCCAGTCCATCCCTGAACTTTAAAACTATTAAGCTAGCGGCTAGCGGTTAGCATTTTGGTTGTACTCACCGCTCTGGCTCTCCATTGAGTGATTTTATCATTGGAATGGCACCAATTCATCTGAAAATCCACTGCAATACTGGCGGTGGTTAACAAGCAGTCTGTAAAATCACAGTCACATTCTGGCTTGGTTTTTGGGAGTTCCTGAAGATAAAATCCAAACATTTCTGCCAATTCTTCAGGAAGACCAGACAGTGATCCTGTTCCTCTCACAGACAAAAATCCATTTTTGGTTCTAGGCATTATTTAAAGTGCAGACTAGATAAGAAAAAAAATCACTTCTTCACAACTGTGGAGATTAAACTCCCTACTAGCTACACGGAGAGACCGAGCATGTTTACAGTCCAGGGGAGGAGGGTTATGGATTCAAGATTACCTGGATGGGGAGAAGTGCGCCGTGATGACGCAACAAAAGCCCCATCCAGCTGTGCAGAGCTGAAGGAAAGGAGCAACTGCAGGAAAATGCAAAAACAGCTGTGGGAGTATTTTTCATGATGAAATAACAATATAACATGGTCAAAAGCTCCAAAAAGTGGATTTTGCAGGATATAGGCCCTTTAAATGTCTTTCACAATGGCCAACAATGAACAAACACATATCAATGTGACCTGGAAACCACATTCATTCAGCTTTACCACACAACCTTTCACCATGACCCCCTTTTTTCAGCTGACTGCCTCTGACTAATGCAGGACGAGAACTGTGTGATACACGTAACCATATCAGCTTCCTTTCAGGTCCGGCTCACTGTTTCTCGTTTTCAGCCTCCCTGTCTACTGCTGGTTTCTGGTTTCTGTGTCCAAAACCAGAAACCCCACGTAGATTCTTCCTTCGTCTGTGACTGGCTGTCCAAGCATATTTGACGTTGAGTATTTACAGCTGAGATCTCATGGTTGGAAAGTTGCTCTAGTGCTGATATAGACAAGCTCATAAGGTTTTCATGTCCTTCTACTGTCCTCTAATTTCATACCTTATTAATTACCAGAAATAATTAGCTAACGATTAGCTTGTCACCAAAACGAGACCATCTCTGAAGAGTGATTATAGTTTTCTGTGTCGAGGGACTCCTCTGGATATTTGTTTAAAGTTAAATCTCAAAATAACTGAAATAATCAATGTTATCCAAATCTGCCAACTTGTTATGGTGGATTTTTCCAGCATTTTTTCAGTCTGGTGTTTGTGCTTCCAACCTGTCAAACTGATCTTATTGAAATGAATGAGGGGGCTGTGCACTGCAGGTACTCATCCACAGGAGTTGTGGTATTTGCGCTTGTATCAATTGGCTCCGTGTCACCACCACAACATCCAGCGATCCTTCAGATATCCTCTCTGGCATTTCTCCTCATTTGTCTGTATTTGCATTTGGCCTTGGCCTCTTGGTTCGTCTAGTTTCACTGTCCATTTGAATTATCCCATGCCATTCCGAGTAATCAGTTTTCCCATTTGCTCTAATGTTTGTAAACGAGAGTCGCTCTGAGGGGAAGGAGTGGCTGGGTTATTTTTAGGTGGGTGTTTGTGGTAGTGCTACAACCTTCTGCGAGTGAGAAATCACTGGTGGTGGAGCTTTAGGGTGAAATTCTCATCCGTCACTTTGATTTTCTGACTGAAAAAGAAAAGATCATTACTAATAAAGTTGGTTCTGCTGTTTAGCTTTTGTATGAGATATTTAGTTAAAGTAATAAACATCAAATATACTTCTCTTACAAAGCACTTTTTTGACTTTCTCTACAGGTCGCTTTTGCAATATTTAGCTTCTCTCTTTTTACCAAGCATGCTTGCATGCTAGTGTTGCTGCAAGGGTCTCTTGGGCCCCAAGCCAAAACACCTGTTTAGTGAAGACAAGGAAGTGTGCAGCCATTATCAGTCGGACCGACGGGGGGGAATTTGGTTGCAGTGCAGAGAAAGGGTAAGGAAGCATGCAGCTGGTCTCTGGGTGAACAGTCAGCATCAGGGACTACTCTTAGAGTGCTGACTTGGTTGACAGATATTTGGCCCTCCGGTGGCCCCAAGCAATTGCCTGCCCTGCCTCTCAGCATGCGGCGCCTCTGATCACAGTCAGTGCGGTTACATGTGCAGTATCAACATCTAATGATAATGATCTTATGACAATAAGCTGGAAGTCTTTATCCTCGTTTACATTCGCATTAGAAAACCGACCTCTCAAATGAAGTTCGTTCCACTCCGGTACAGTAGGTGGCGACATGCGCCCTTTTGTGTCAGGCACTGTTCCGGTTAGCTTGTAGCAACACAAATAGTAAACAAACGCTGGCGGGAGTAATGCAGATGGAATTGAAACGGGATATGCACGATGGAGGAAGGAAAGGACAACAAATAGTACTCTTCCCTGCACTGGCTGCCAGTTCGTTATAGGGTTGATTTTAAGATTTTAATTCTTGTCTTTAAACGTCTGAATGGCCGTGCACCCTCTTACTTGTCTGAAGTCCAAATCACCAGACAGTTCATGTGGGTCTGTGAAGAGCAGACACCTTTTGGAGCGGCTCGTGAAAAAAACTCATAGAGTGTGGCTTCAGTTAAGATAAAAAACAAGTTACATCCAAGAGGAGTCGGCCCCCACACCCACTTGATTCCACCATCACTTAATCTTTAGTGAAAAGCACATGATTGCACCACATTACCGCCACAGGCTGATCACTTATAAATGACCAAAGGCTCCCTGATGCGTAGTTTTATGAAAAAAGCCGGAGTTCCGGGCAGGTTCTATTAATCCTTCCTGGATTGTTGGCTGGTTAGGAGGAACAACCCCCAGCTTCTTCTCTTCATCTAACCCGGGATGGAAATGTGTGTAGGTGCTGTCGCATGTTGGTGGTGTTGCTGTTGTATTTTATTTTAGTTTCACACAACATTCCTTTAATCCTGATGAGTAAATCCCACAATCAGTGACAGAAGCTGAGAAACAAGCAGCCGCCATTGCTGTTTTTGTTTATTCCGCTGGTCCATCCCTTAAAGTGTCCGGGTGGCACACGTAACTTTTACGTTTCTCCCATGCTTTATCGTTGGTTTTTGACATTTATTTATAATCGTTTATGAACGTTTACAAATCGTTATTGAATTGGCACGTGTCACACCATGTTGCATCAATTAAATGGTGAATCGACACACCACTACTCACTATATATTGATGTGAAGTGTCTGACATTTCTTTTCTCATCTCGCCACTTCCATATTTGTCTTACTTCTTTCCTGCTCAGCTTTATTTCCCCCATCCACAAACTTTTCAGTCTAAAAGGACAATTTAGGTCTTTTGCTGTTGATTTTATTTTAAAAAGTTCATGAAGAACCACAACTTTTTCAATTGCATGATTATTCCTGTAGGAAAATTATGAATGAATTTGTTGCAGGTATGGCAAATTCTGCTAAAAGGAGACTTTGCACCTGACTTTAAGCCACCCAGAAGTCCTGCTAAGACCCAGCAGTGAGTGCAGAACATTTACCACAACGCTGATATAAACATAACACGGTGGTTTCAGCATCAAGACTGAAACACTGTTTGTGACATGTTGATGCACTGATCAAAGGTGTACTTTGATGTTAGAGTAGTGCGATCGTCTCCAGAAGCTTCTTCATTAATGTAAAAATGGTTTGGCTACAAAAGGACATGTTTTATGGTGTCATCTATGTCCCATATCTCTTCTATTTGAAACAGGCAATTTATTAAACATCAGTTTTACATAAACCCATCAGTGGGTAATGAAAAGAGACAATACACATTTTCACTGTTAGTTTCTTCATGGTTTATGTAGAAACTGAATACCTCATTTAGTGAAGCTTTATTATCATTTTTGCTTCAGTTTAACATACATCTAGACTTTAGTACATCTATATTTACTTTATCTGTCCTATTTCATATTTTTAATCCTCTGTCAGGAATAAGAGCTGAAAATCACGGCTCTCAAATGGTTTCCATGTCTCTGATGATTGGTTTGCAGGTTGAAATATCTAGCAGCTCGATTGCTCTCAGTGAAAGCAGAGTTTTGAGCAAAATGTCAAACGGATGGATAAACACAGAATGAAAAGATGGACAAGAGGCAAATAAAGATGACAGGCTGTCATTCACTCAAACTGGACTCTCTGGAATCTTCACAGTGTTGTTTGTGACCAAAGCTGTGGTCTGGAAATAATGGTACAGCCCAAAAATGTTTTGTAAAGTTTATTAAACCTCAACCAGGCTAATAACACACACACGCACGCACGCACGCACGCACGCACGCACGCACACACACACACACACATGCCCACAGTGAGATTCCAAATTTTTATTCTAAAAATAAGTTTTGCATACATTCAGACTTTACTGTCATGCAAGTTTTTAAATGATCTGAAGTTAGAATTAGAAGTAGACGCTGTAATTAAGTGATTCACTTGATTATAACTGCAACAGAAAAAGCACAGCTGCTCCAAAAGTCAGACAAAGAAGATCAGATCTCCTCTTGGAACACTTGTCTGGTTTTGAGGTGTACATTTGCAGGTTGTAGAGAATACCATGTCCAGAATGTTCCAACAACATTCTCAGCACTCAGTGTTCACCATGTGGACTCTAGGACACTGATGTCATTAGCTACTGTACATGTAGGAGGACATTGCCCTTGTCACCTCTGCTGTAAAATGATGTAATCACTCATTCTCTCTTGCAAAGCTTGTTATGGATGACCATGCTTAAAATAAATCTTATTTGTTTTTGTGCAGATGTCATAGTCCGAATGCATAAACTTTATATCAACACATGAAACCTTAATGGGTTAACGCTCAACTTTACTCATATTTTTAATACATTTGCAGTGGTCTCTAGTAGGAATGAATGCTATTCTGTCCCCTATGTATGTAGCTCCATACTTAGTGACAGATAGCTAAACAGAGGTCCTGAACTTGAAAGATTTGAATGATGAGTCAGACGTAGAAGTAAAGTTGAACGCTGTTTACTTGTTTATCTTCATCTTCATTGACATGCTTTCTAACAATGTTTCCAGAACAAATTTGTGAAACTGTAAAGATAAACATGAACATATTACTATTGTTTAAAGCATTCACAGTACATTTTTGGTTTACACATGGCTACATGAGGCTAAAGCAATCATCCATCAATTTAATCAAATATAAAGGTAGGAGGCAAAATATATACATAAATCCTGATCCGTTAACATAAAATATAAATATAAACTTACAAACAAAGCTTCTTCAAATCTCAACACAAGTGGATGCAAACAGATTTTACTGAGTCCTTCTCTGCATGTTTTCTCCAAACAAAATGGCTGACCTGACCTATAACCTCACATGTGATCACAACAGGAAATGATGTAATTTAAAGACACAGTGAACTTAATCATATGCAGTTCCAAACCCTACCACTTATGAGTGCTATAAAGCTTGGGTTACATCACACTCCCCGTCTGGTATTGGATACAAAACCACCACCAAATAGATCAATCTCAAACGTCAACTATAATAAAGAGGAAACTCAGGCACACAGAAGCATAATAACTTGTGTCACTGGCCTAAGGAAAAACTTAGCAGTCCCGTGTTTGGTGACTTTTAGCTCCAACTTCCTGACCCGTCCATCGCTGTCTGGGTGAGCTTTGGTGACAATAGCCATGGGCCATTGGTTCCTTTTGACTTGGCTGTCTTTAAGCAGCACCAAATCTCCTTCCTTGATGTTTGGCTGACTGTTTTGCCATTTGCTCCTGCTTTGAAGAGTCAAGAGATATTCTCTACGCCATCTAGTCCAAAAAACGTTTGCCAGGTGCTGGACTCGTCTCCATTGCTGTCGATAAAGATCAGCATTCTCAAAGGATCCCGGAGGAGGAAGTGGAGAACAGAGTCTTTGGGTCAGAATCATGGACGGAGTCAGAAGGCAAGGTGAGTCTGCATCAGACGAAATGGGTGTCAGGGGTCTTGCATTTATTATTGCAGAAACCTCTGCCATAAGCGTTGCAAGGACTTCATGAGAAAGACATGAAGGACTGATCTGAGAAAGCATAGAGTCAAGGATCCGCCTGGAAACCCCAATCATCCTTTCCCACACCCCTCCCATGTGTGAAGAGTGTGGCGGGTTAAACAACCACGTGCATCCTTCCTCGTTAAGATACCTAGTGACACTAGACCCTTCTTGTAACAGCATTCGCAGTTCCTTGCAGGCTCCCTTGAAGTTGGTCCCACAATCTGAACGAATGACTTTTGCAGTTCCACGAATGGCAAAGAAGCGCCGTAGAGCATTGATGAAACTTGAGGTATCCATCGACTCTATAAGTTCGATATGAACTGCACGAACACTAAGGCATGTGAAGAGTACAGCCCATCTTTTGCTGTGTGCTGCACCTCCCCGGGTGCGACGTGTGGAGATAGTCCATGGACCAAATACATCCAGACCCACGTTGGTAAAGGGAGGTTCAGTGCTGAACCTATCTGGTGGAAGATCTGCCATTTTCTGTTCTGCAGGTTTACCTCGCAGCTTGTTGCATGTGACACACTTGTGTAGATAACTGGAAATGGATTTTCTTGCGCCCATAATCCAGATGCCATCAGTACGAAGAGCTCCTTCAGTGAAGACTCTGCCCTGATGTTTAACCTTTTCGTGATAGAACCTGATAAGTAGGGTGGCCACATGGCTGCGGGCAGGAACAATGACCGGATTCTTTTCGTGCGCATCTAAAGGTGCATGCTGGAGTCGTCCACCTACTCTCAAAAGTCCTTTATCATCAAGGACAGGATTGATCTTCTTCAAAGTACTGTTGTAAGGAACAGCTTTGCCTTTTGCTAGAGAAGCGATTTCACTTTGGTATGCTTCACTTTGCACGCATCCGAGAATGACAGTCTTAGCTTGTAGTAACGCTTCTGTTGTACAGGATTTTACACAGTGATGCCAGCTGCTGCAGCCCTTCTTCTCCTTGCCATCTTTACTTGACTTAAAGGTCTGAGTCACATGTATGAGGCTTGCTAGAGCTCTGAGAAGGGTATGCCATGTGGAGAATCTTTCAAAGCGATGAGAGCCAAGACCCCCTTGTGAGTCCGAAACTGTGGTTGTGTGACACCGAACCTCAGCATCAGAGTCTGGATCTACTAGGCCATATGATGTTTCCACAATTGGATCTGTGTCTCCAGAATGTGCTAGGAAGGCTGGGCCAGTCAGCCAGTTGGTCTTTAAAAGCTGGCCTGCAGGAACTGACCTCGTAGCTACATCAGCAGGGTTTTGACTGGTGTGGACATATTTCCACTGTTCGGGGATCGTGGACCTTCTAATTCGCTGCACCCTGTTGCTGACATATACATAAAACCTTCTTGTTTCGTTATAAATGTACCCCAGCACCACTTTGCTATCTGTATAAAACTTTAAACAGTCAGGGGTGACATCCAGTTCCCTTAAAACCAGTTCTGCTATTTCCACAGCTAGGACAGCTGCTCCCAACTCAAGCCTTGGAACAGTATGGCCTGTTAATGGAGCCAGCTTGGCCTTCCCCATGATGAACCCAACATGGCACTGCCCTTCTGCATCGACCAGCCTAATGTAGGCTACAGCTGCAATGGCCTTTGTAGAAGCATCTGAGAAAATGTGTATTTCTTTGCGCTGAGCAGAAGAGAAAGGGGTTGCGGTGTAAGCTCTTGCGGTTTGAAAATGTTCTAAAGCTTGCAGAGACTCTTGCCACTCAATCCACTCTGACTCTTTCTCGGGTGGAAGTGGATCGTCCCAGTTACAGCCGTCACTGGTGAGCTGCCGCAGCAGGAATTTCCCCTGGATGGCAATGGGTGCTACAAGACCAAGGGGATCAAAAAGACTGTTGATGGTTGAAAGCACACCTCTTCGTGTAAATGGTTTCACGCTTCTGGCTACCAAGAATGTGAAAGTGTCATTCTTCAGGTCCCAGCTTAAACCAAGACTACGTTGAACAGGAGGTGAGTCCACATCTAGGTTGAGGTCTTTGAGGTCGTTTGCACGGTCTGTGGATGGAAAGGCCTGCATCAGCACTGGGGAATTAGATGCTATTTTGTGCAGTCTCAAATTAGAGATGGCAAGCATCTCTTGGGCTGATTTCAACAGCTGTATAGCTGGAGCTGTGGAAGCCATTGACTTGAGTCCATCGTCAACGTAGAAATCCCTGTGCACAAACTGCTTCACATCAGTGCCAAACTCCTCTTCTCCATGTAATGCTGCTCTCCGCAACCCATAAATAGCAACTGCTGGAGAGGGACGATTACCGAAGACATGCACTTTCATTCGATATTCCACAGTTTCCTTGGTGATATCATTGTCTTGAAACCAAAAGAATCTGAGGAAGTTTCTGTGATCCTCTCTAACCAGGAAGCTATGGAACATTTGCTCGATGTCCGTCATGAAAGCCACTTGTTCACATCTAAACCGCATCAACACTCCAAGCAGGCTGTTGTTCAGGTCGGGTCCTGTCATTAGCACATCATTCAATGAGATGCCAAGATGTGTTGCACTGGAGTCAAATACGACACGGATTTGACTCGGCTTACGTGGATGGTAGACACCAAAGCTAGGAAGATACCAACATTCTTCCTCATTGAGCAGTGGAGGAGCCAGTTCAGCGTGATCTCTGTCGAATATCTTCTGCATGAAGGACAGAAAATGACTCTTCATCTCTGGTTTCTTTTGCAGGGTACGGCATAGGTTGGTGAATCGAATAAGAGCATGCTCCCTGTTGTTGGGCAGGCGTGGTCTTGGTACACGAAAGGGAAGGGGAGCTACCCAGTTATTGGCATCATCTAAGAACATTTCATTGTCCATCAGATGAATAAACTGTCTGTCTTCGATAGATGGAGCAACTTTGTTGTCATCATTCGTCCTCTCAAAGATCTTACAACCCAGGGAACTATCATCAACGCTTTGAGTTGGTTCACTCAATAGTTGCATGCATTTGTTGTTTGGAAAACTCTGAGAATTTTCCACTTTCTTTGTGCCGAGTGTTTCCTTTAAGAAAAAATGATTAGGACATGGAGTGAAGTGAGAGTGGCGGCCATTTTCTAGAACATAAGTTCTGTATGTAGCAACATCTCTAGGCTTGTGAGCTGCACCTAGACAGACGTCTCCTACTACAACCCATCCAAGGTCGAGCCGTTGAGCGTAGGGAGCATTATGTGGCCCGTTGCGTTGCTCCCTTACCTTGTGTACCTGCAAGATATCTCGTCCTAGAAGAAGGAGAATTTGAGCATTAGGGTCAAGCTCAGGAATGTGATGAGCAATAGACTCAAGGTGAGAGTGGTGTTTTGCAGCCTCAGGAGTAGGTATTTCAGACCTGTCATTTGGCATATGAGTGCACTCTATGAGGGTGGGCAGATGTACACTGAAACTTCCATCCAAGGTCTGAGCAACAAATCCAGTTCCTCTTCTTCCAAACATCTCGGAAACTCCTGCACATGTCCTCAGTGTATAAGGAGAATCCATGCCTTCAAGGTTAAACAAGTCAAAGAACTCTGGCCGAGCCAGTGACCGGTTACTCTGGTCGTCTAGTATTGCATAGACTTTGATTGATTTTTCTGGCTGTCCTTTAGGATACACCTTTATGAGACAGATTTTTGAGCAGGAGCGAGAAGTATTGGCATCACTACACACTTCGGTGCATTTGGAGATGATTTCAGCGGAATTTCCTGTTCCTCCCTCCCCGCCATGCTCCAACTCTGAGCTGTTGGTGTTCCATGGAGCTGGTCCTGGATGAAGAGCCGTGACATGTTTGTTGCTGCCACATTCTTTGCACAGAATATCTATGCTGCAGTCTTTAGCCATGTGAGCAGTTGAGGAGCAGCATTTAAAACAAATCCCACCATCTTTGAGAAATGTTTTGCGTTCCTCTAGTGTTTTAGCACGAAAACTTCTACATCTTCCCAGTGGATGTGGTTTCTTGTGAATAGGACATTGCTTGTCCAGGTCTGACCAACTACTGTTGACTTCCATAGCTTTAGAAGCAGGTGTTACTGTGATGGTTGTCTTGTGAGAAGATACTTGACCTTTTGAATGTAAATAACTCTTTGTAGGGTTAGCTGGTTTTGCTGCTGTGATGGTGGTTGTGCTCAGTGCAAAACTTGGGTCATTGCGAATATATGCCTCTCTACAGACAAAGTCAGCAAAAAATGAAAATGGTGGAAACTGGACAAGGTTCTGCAATTTGTACAAACTACCTTGTGTCATCCACTTCTCCTGAAGTCCATATGGCAATTTCTCCACAATTGGGTTAACACCCCGAGATGTATCCAAGAAGGAAAGTCCAGGCAGATAACCCTCTGATTTTGCAGATTCTAGCTCTCTCAGAAGATCTCCAAGCTCTCTTAACTTGATAGAATCTCTGTTACCAATCTTGGGAAACTTCTCTAACTTGTCCAAAAGAGCTTTTTCAATCGTTTCAGGTGTCCCATAACACTCTTCCAAACGCATCCATGACATTCTGAGCCCAGCAATGGGGTCACTGACATGCACAGCTTTGATTCTTTTCACCTGCTCTGATGAATGTGGCCCCAACCACCTAATTAGCAGGTCGAGTTCTTCGTGGCATGTGAGATTCAGTCCTTGTATGACATTCTTAAAGGTTGACCTCCAACTTCTGTAATTGTCAGAGTGATCATCAAACTTAGTCAACCCCGATGATAGGAGCTCACGACGTGCCATATAAATGGCCAAGTTGTCAAAATCCGAATGGTTTGACATCTGTGAATGTGGGGGCTGCACTCTAAGAGAAGGTGTGTTGGGCTGGGTTCTTTCCATGAAAGGAAGATCTTTAGAAAAGGTCCCTGGATGGCTATGTGCAGCAACTCTTTTCTTTTGACGTTCCTCAGAATCTGAGAGGTTCACACAAACTGGCACATTTGCTTGATGTTCCCTAATAATGTGGATGTTGTCTTGACCAGGGGGCGGTGTGTAACACTCAAGCTGGGGCAGCGAGAACTGGCTACTCTGCATGTCAGAATGTTGTTCAACATAATCTCTAGTTCTGTCTTCAGTGGAATGCTGTGGAATAGCTGCGATGTTCAATGACACATTAGAATCCACTTCTGCGGCAGCTGACTCTAGAACTTCTGCCTCAACTAAAGCTGCTGTAACCTCTTTTTCTTGTTTCAAAGAAGTGAGTGCAGCCTCCATGCGGGCTTCTTCTACCTTCAACTGAGCCTTTTCAATCAGCAGTTCATTTTCCTTTTTAATGAAAGTGGAGCGAGCGCGCATTGCTTCTGCTCTGGCACGTGCCTTCGCTGCTGCTAGACTTGCAGATGATTTGTTGGAGCTGTTATTTGACGAGCAAACAACAGATCTGGTTGCAAGCGATTTTATAGAGGGATTTTGGACCTGCGTTGCTTGAGGTGCTCCCGTATCCCTGTTGTTGTCCATTTTTGCATGCTGTTGAATCCTTCTAACAGATGCCTGAAACAACTCTTTTCATTACCAGAACTGACTGAGTTGAGACTGATGTGAAGCTTTGTTTTTTCACTATTCTGTCCCCTATGTATGTAGCTCCATACTTAGTGACAGATAGCTAAACAGAGGTCCTGAACTTGAAAGATTTGAATGATGAGTCAGACGTAGAAGTAAAGTTGAACGCTGTTTACTTGTTTGTCTTCATCTTCATTGACATGCTTTCTAACAATGTTTCCAGAACAAATTTGTGAAACTGTAAAGATAAACATGAACATATTACTATTGTTTAAAGCATTCACAGTACATTTTTGGTTTACACATGGCTACATGAGGCTAAAGCAATCATCCATCAATTTAATCAAATATAAAGGTAGGAGGCAAAATATATACATAAATCCTGATCCGTTAACATAAAATATAAATATAAACTTACAAACAAAGCTTCTTCAAATCTCAACACAAGTGGATGCAAACAGATTTTACTGAGTCCTTCTCTGCATGTTTTCTCCAAACAAAATGGCTGACCTGACCTATAACCTCACATGTGATCACAACAGGAAATGATGTAATTTAAAGACACAGTGAACTTAATCATATGCAGTTCCAAACCCTACCACTTATGAGTGCTATAAAGCTTGGGTTACATCACAAATGCCTTCTAAGTCATACTCTGGGGGAAAAAAGCTCCAGCACACAAGTTTGAGGATGTAGAATTCAGCCAGATGAGAAAGGAGATTCAGACAACAGGATTTGGAGTCTTATTTCCTGATATTTGGACATCTCTCCTCTGATTGGCTAACAACAACATGACCCTACCACTGACTCCGTCTGCTCTGTAGCGTTGGTGTTTTATCTGAAGGAGCCAAAAGAAGTTCTGCTGTGTGGTGGAGTTGCTAATGCTAACAATTAGCTTCTACTAGTCGAGACGTTCTCTGCTGTTTCCTGAACGCTAACCCAACAACAGCCTTCCCTGTCACGAGTCAAGATGGGTGAGTCCATGAATGTTAAGTGACAGTGTGATGTAGATCTGTCAGTGTTTTTCCTCTATTTTCTATCAAAAACTAATGCAGGAAATAGGGGTAGAAGACTATTTTCATGTTCAGCCTGCATGAAAAACTAAGAGTGACTGATCATTTTCAAAAATAATAAGTAAAAAATGGTTTCTCAGTGAATCTGCTCAATAAAGACCCTATAAATCAGAAATAGTAAGAGGATTCCTAGCATTTTCCTCACTTGAACAGTGATCATTTGCAATGTTTTGGTATACAATAATGTTGCTTAAACCATTTTTTACACAGGTTTAACATGTGGGCCCCTCTGTGACATGCCCAGTTCAGTAAGAACACACGTCTTGTTTTGATTTATGATTCCCATGCATTTTATCATCTATATAAACTTCAGACTTTTATATGGTGAGACTGGGGAATCATATTGAATTGGAAAAATTCTGCTGAGCGTAAGCTTTTCAAAGCACCATTTGAGTCCTTTTTTATTGTCTGGTTGCTGAATCCAAAGAGCACCAGACTGATAAACATATTTTATTCCTTTGTGCCTTAAAGAAAATGGCTTAAGAAACTTCCCTGAAGGAGTAGAGGCCAAGTGTTTTCTTTAGTCATGACAATGCAAAATATAAAATGAGATCACAGTTGTGAATCTACATGAAGGGCTAGAGGTGATGTATTACACTCCTAGGATCCACCATTGAAGCTAGGTGTCATGTGTAGTTTTATCTACAGTCTGTGTTTTCTATGAAACCACTGCACATTCAATTTAAATGCAAAGCAATAGCAAGGAGGTATTTTTGTTCACTGTACTTCTGCCTCAGCAACCCCCAGCTTTTACCAATAAAGTAAATGCCCATCTCCTTGTGCACGCTACCCCACCGATCACTCTGACCAGTCTATTGCCTTTGACCGGCTGCTCGATGCATTAGATCTGTACCTAATAAGGATGGATCACCCTCCTGCTTTTCTTCCTCCATTCAGGTGCTTCAACCTATTTTCCTTCTGCCATCTCCCATGATTAAATGCTGCCTCTAAAGGAAATCCATGGCTATTGCTTTACTCTGTCATTCTTTTAACCATTTCTGTACAAAGTATAAAAAGAAATCTGCACCCAGAGAATTTCTAAAGAACTTCAGAATGGTGCCAAAGCAGCTACTGCCTGAAATATCAATTACCCAAAAGTAATTTTGGGCCAGGTTTTAATATTCATAGCTGTTACAAATTGCCTATATTTTACTTTGATGCATCAACCATATAAGAAGTGTGACAAGAGCCAAGATTAGGAAAAGTGTTTTAGCTGCTGTCAGTGGTGCATTAGGATCACCACGGTAACCACACACTGGTCAGCCATATGCACACATGCTTATGTGCTCAGAAGCACAAGCTATCTTTAAAATTGAGTTGCAAACAAATGGTTGCCTATAAGTCTTGTTTTTTATCTAGACAGAAGACTCAGATGGGCACACATGTAAAGTTTAATATCTCACTTGCTGTTTGGCAGAGAAATAAAAAGTCATTGGCAACTTGGGGGCTGTGCACGTTGATTTCTGAGTATTTTGAGAGAAAATCATAAAAGGTTTAAGTGAAAAAGACAAAAATGTCTATGTTTTGATGCATAAACTGTATAAAAGAAATTAAAAAGTTTGAGGGAACAAAAAGAGTTTGTTAGCAAAGATTATGCATGCCATCAATATACTCAGTTTAACAGTCTGTGGTAAATGCTTCACACGTTGCAACATTTAAACTGTGATTAAATCAAAACTGTAGAAGATAATGAAATGACAGCTTACTCATATCAGTTCCATCTTTCTGTCTATCATGTCAATTTGAATAATGGTAGCACTATCAAGTCTGCCAGAGCTATAGGGCTCCAAACTAGGCTGGCTTTTCAAAAGCCCAGTTCACATGGCTGGCCAATCAGAAAGTGAGGTGATGGAACCAAACAGCACACTTATGAAATTACAACAAATATTAGCTCAACACTAGCCACATTCACAAACTGCTAAAACAAACTAAATGGGCCAGGTTGCAAAACGCAATACTCAATTAAACCTCCATATCCAGCCTCCTCCAATGAGTCCAGATGATCCCGGGCAAGCCCCCATATGTTATGACCCGGCTTGTGGGACCGCAACATAAGGAGGAAATCTGGACATATGGTGAGAGTTTTTGTTTTTTTAATTAAAACAGCCATCTAAAAGGCCTCACAAAAATAGCTAACAACCAGGAGCTCCCAATGTGATCTCTACGATCACTCTTTTGTCTCTCTAAAGTTGCACTAAGCAGGCGTTTATGCTGCACCCACACAGGCGCAGCCACTCAGCGCAGTTACAGGCCAGTCAGACCAAGGTAGAGGGCATAGGCAGGGACATCCCAAGCAGCCAATCAGCTGGTGGCACCAGCACAGCAACATATGTTTGCCTGAAGGATGGGTGCTTTGTTTCTCCCGTGGGCAGGGGCCATAACAGTATGTCTGAGTTGTAAAGGCAACATAGTTCATACCAGCATTTGGCTCCATTGTAGCATAACTGCAGTTTTATAGGTCTGAAATAAACATACAAAGAGAGGCTCATGTCTAAGGCTTCATTTACCTGCTATGTTAGGCAGCGTGAAAATTGTGCAAACTATTCGAGATTTTATTTGAAATCAATAATTACACGACAGCCTGTTGTGTCAGTGGCCCCAGAGATCAAATGACTGGTTGTCTTTGGTTCTATGCCCTTACATACTGATGAGACAATACATTGCAATCCATAAGGGCCAGTGGCATTTTGTTGACTTCATCAGTTAATTGCCTAAACAATGCTTTGCTGTTTATGCAACAAATAAAGATTATACAGCTCTGGAAAGTTAAAGCATCAGTGAGACATTGATGAAAAATAAGGACTTAGAGAATCTATGCTAGTGGAACCATGGATGTCTTGTTCAGCCTCAGGGATTCCTGGTTCGTTTTACCTCTCAACGCTTATAGATGCCTTAAAGACCTCTTGTTTATGGGAAAAGTGTGTAATGTGAGCTTTGTTAGAGTAAACAGAAGGGAGTCAGTAAAGCAGTGATGAATAGGCTCAAGGATAAAATAGAGATGCAGACTTAAAGGAAAAGTTTGCTTTTTTAGACATTAAGTTTTATGTCTTCCTTCACCCACCCAGTGCTCTGTAAACTTTGACCCATTTCACACACACCCCCCTGCTCAGAGATTTTCAGGGGAGAAGTGATTCAGAAAGGTAGTTCTGGCTAGTTTCGGGGGCGCTTTATCTGCGCCGTTTAGCCTCACAAAAGGATTAGCCTCTGAAAGCATGGCTAATTTGCATCTCACAAACAAAGAGAAAAAAATTACAACGTCACATTACAACGGGACTATTTTTTGTCATTCGTATCCCTGCGCCGCTCCCCGCAGCTATAGAACGGGCTCGTGTCTGGCTGCTAATCCTGGCTGTATGAGTGAAACAACAACTTCTAAATTCACTTAAAAGTAGTTTTTCTTAAATATATCGAGCCATGGTGCGTACCTGCAGGTTCCCGGGTTGTAACAATAAGGATGTTACAGGATCACCTTTTCGGTTTGACACTTTTCCTGCTAAGGACGTTTCTCTAAGGCATCAGTGGCTTTTAGCAATCGGCTACTCCAAGGATACTCGGCTGGAACGAGTCAAAACCTTTCGTTTGTGCAGTGCACACTTCAAAGAGGATGATTACATCAGGAAAAAGTTCGGGAAAAGTGAAAGACTGTTTTTGAAGAGTTCGGCCGTACCAGAAATCTGGGTAAGTTTTGTTTTTAAAAAATTATTTATTCCGCTATGTCTGCCGTATTCATGCAATCATCTTCGCATTTTAGCGCATTATTTATGCAATCATCTTTACACCGATGGTTGATCATAGACTGCAGTAGCTTTGTCAACAATCTGTGTTGATGTGTGTGTTTTGTGTAGCAAATGCAATTCTTCATCCGTGTACTCTGGCTCATAAAGATATCCTAGTAGTAAAATAAGTTTCTTCTTCATCTGATATAGTGTTAAAATGAAATTCGTCATCAGATGAGACGGAGTCTGACATGTTTTCGGCATTCGGCAGTGAAACAGCTGACATACAAAGCGCTGTTTAATATCCGCGGNNNNTTAAAGGAAAAGTTCGCTTTTTTAGACATTAAGTTTTATGTCTTCCTTCACCCACCCAGTGCTCTGTAAACTTTGACCCATTTCACACACACCCCCCTGCTCAGAGATTTTCAGGGGAGAAGTGATTCAGAAAGGTAGTTCTGGCTAGTTTCGGGGGCGCTTTATCTGCGCCGTTTAGCCTCACAAAAGGATTAGCCTCTGAAAGCATGGCTAATTTGCATCTCACAAACAAAGAGAAAAAAATTACAACGTCACATTACAACGGGACTATTTTTTGTCATTCGTATCCCTGCGCCGCTCCCCGCAGCTATAGAACGGGCTCGTGTCTGGCTGCTAATCCTGGCTGTATGAGTGAAACAACAACTTCTAAATTCACTTAAAAGTAGTTTTTCTTAAATATATCGAGCCATGGTGCGTACCTGCAGGTTCCCGGGTTGTAACAATAAGGATGTTACAGGATCACCTTTTCGGTTTGACACTTTTCCTGCTAAGGACGTTTCTCTAAGGCATCAGTGGCTTTTAGCAATCGGCTACTCCAAGGATACTCGGCTGGAACGAGTCAAAACCTTTCGTTTGTGCAGTGCACACTTCAAAGAGGATGATTACATCAGGAAAAAGTTCGGGAAAAGTGAAAGACTGTTTTTGAAGAGTTCGGCCGTACCAGAAATCTGGGTAAGTTTTGTTTTTAAAAAATTATTTATTCCGCTATGTCTGCCGTATTCATGCAATCATCTTCGCATTTTAGCGCATTATTTATGCAATCATCTTTACACCGATGGTTGATCATAGACTGCAGTAGCTTTGTCAACAATCTGTGTTGATGTGTGTGTTTTGTGTAGCAAATGCAGTTCTTCATCCGTGTACTCTGGCTCATAAAGATATCCTAGTAGTAAAATAAGTTTCTTCTTCATCTGATATAGTGTTAAAATGAAATTCGTCATCAGATGAGACGGAGTCTGACATGTTTTCGGCATTCGGCAGTGAAACAGCTGACATACAAAGCGCTGTTTAATATCCGCGGAGAGCGGCGCAGGGATACGAATGACAAAAACTAGTCCTGTTGTAAGGTGACGTTGTAAATTTTTTCTCTTTGTTTGTGAGATGCAAATTAGCCATGCTTTCAGAGGCTAATCCTTTTGTGAGGCTAAACGGCGCAGATACAGTGCCCCCGAAACTAGCCAGAACTACGTTTATGAATCACTTCTCCCCTGAAAATCTCTGAGCAGGGGGGTGTGTGTGAAATGGGTCAAAGTTTACAGAGCACTGGGTGGGTGAAGGAACACATAAAACTTAATGTCTAAAAAAGCGAACTTTTCCTTTAAGCAATATTTTCTTCCTGTATTTCCAGTCTTTACTTCTTGTTAAATGAATCATTTAATCTCAATGTGAGCCACAAACCCCATCTCAGAGATTCTCTTTATTACTCAGGAAGCCAACCATTACGTCTAGCCAAAATGAAGAGATGTAAAACCATTAAACATGATGTCAAAATATGTTTTATATCTTATTGATTGATATTTTATGACAGTCTTAAAGCCACACTCCTGAACTTTGCGGATGAATGCTCTTTGGCGCCCTCTCAAGGCTTGCTGTGTAACGTCACTGTCGTAACATTAAATCTCTCTCTCTCGGGCATAAGAGACATGTTTACATTCCTAATGTCAGGCAAAACAACGAAAATAAACTTTCCACCTTCACACATTGAATAAATAGTTTTATCAGGACTGTATAACAACATTATGCCCGACCAAACACAATAACCCTGGTGAAATAATTTATTTCTTACCTAGCCATTAGCAACACGGCTAGGTCAGAGTCCGTAGTTCATGCCGTTCTTTCTAAAAGAGCTCTCCAGCGAGGAAAAGACGGCCCAATATTAACTTTTGTCTTTGCTCTTGCTCTATCGCGTTCTCTTCTTCTTTTCCTAGATTCCTCTGATAAGGGATTTCTAGATTTCTTTGGTGGATCTGCCACTGCTCAAGTCTCTAAACTGCAGGTCTACGTTATACTGCTATGGCAAGCTAAAGGGATCAAAAAAGCATGCATTCTAAATGTGCATTATGTCTGCCAAAACGTTTTGACGGACATAATGCGCGTTTAGAATATGCGATTTTAGAACGCGCGTTTTTTTGCCCCCTCTGGCATCAAAACGCGCATTTTGGCGGACATAAAGAGCACAGTATTAATCCGCCTTGGTGATGCAAAAGGAAAATTTAGAAGTCTGTTAAACAATAAATGACTTTATGAAGCCAGTTTTTTGTTATATCTTAATCTTTTAGTCTGCCACAATGATGTAATTAATTTAAATAAACATACATCAAAATGAGGGCTTTTCTCAGCCATTAGTAGGTGAGAATAAAAAAGATTAATTAGATTAATTAATTACAGGTCATAATTAATTAATTAAAAAAAACATTTAATCTCATGACAGCACTAATTGAAAGCTCTGAAAACATGCTGAAACAAGAGCATATTTTATCTAAATGAAAAGTACATAGCTGGCCATAATAAAAACATGAATTCCATAAAAGCCTTAGAAAAGAATCATTAACAGAAGAAAACAAAATTACTGATGCCCAAAGACAAGTAATTATAGATGGGATGACTGGATAAGTGATGATGTGTCACATTTCTGCACCAGAACAAGGCTTTTTGTTCTTTGCAGGTCAAATGAATTCTAGAAACATGACAAGCAATTTTCTGTAGTTGTTGATGAAATGGGGCTGGACGTCTGGTAAAATGACCAAGAAGGATTGGATTCATTACCTGTACAGTAAATGAGCAGGTGTAAAATTACATTGTATACACTTTTCCCAGCAAGCCAATAATTAGAAGTAAGTTTGCTGATAATGAAGTAATTATTTAGGATGATGTAAACAAAGTAAAGCTTTACTTTTATAAATCCACTTCATATTTTTAATACATTTGCAGTGGTCTCTAGTAGGAATGAATGCCTTGTAAGTCATACTCTGGGGAAAAAAGCTCAGATGCTCCTGTTTGAGGACGTAGAAGTCAGCCAGAGGAGAAAGTAGCTTCAGACGACAGGATTTGGCTAACAGCAACACGACTCTACCACTGACTCTGTTTGCTCTGCAACGTTGATGTTTTATCTCCACAAATAACACAAGCCTGGAGGAGTTCTGCTGTGTGGTGGAGTTGCTAATGCTAACGGTTAGCTTCTACTAGCCCAGTTGCTGTTTCCTGGACGCTAAACCAACAACAGCCTTCCCCGTCATGAGTCAAGACGGGTGAGTCCATGAATGTTAAGTGACAGTGTGATGTAGATCTGTCAGGATTTTCTAATCCTGTCTATTTTCTATCAGAAGCTACTGCAGGAAATAGGGGTAGAAGACTATTTTCATGTTCAGCCTGCATGAAATACTCAGAGTGACTGAGTAAACAACTGTTTTCAGCAAACCTGCTCTTTAAAGGAAAAGTTCGCTTTTTTAGACATTAAGTTTTATGTGTTCCTTCACCCACCCAGTGCTCTGTAAACTTTGACCCATTTCACACACACCCCCCTGCTCAGAGATTTTCAGGGGAGAAGTGATTCAGAAAGGTAGTTCTGGCTAGTTTCGGGGGCGCTTTATCTGCGCCGTTTGGCCTCACAAAAGGATTAGCCTCTGAAAGCATGGCTAATTTGCATCTCACAAACAAAGAGAAAAAATTTACAACGTCACCTTACAACGGGACTAGTTTTTGTCATTCGTATCCCTGCGCCGCTCCCCGCGGATATTAAACAGCGCTTTGTATGTCAGCTGTTTCACTGCCGAATGCCGAAAACATGTCAGACTCCGTCTCATCTGATGACGAATTTCATTTTAACACTATATCAGATGAAGAAGAAACTTATTTTACTACTAGGATATCTTTATGAGCCAGAGTACACGGATGAAGAACTGCATTTGCTACACAAAACACACACATCAACACAGATTGTTGACAAAGCTACTGCAGTCTATGATCAACCATCGGTGTAAAGATGATTGCATAAATAATGCGCTAAAATGCGAAGATGATTGCATGAATACGGCAGACATAGCGGAATAAATAATTTTTTAAAAACAAAACTTACCCAGATTTCTGGTACGGCCGAACTCTTCAAAAACAGTCTTTCACTTTTCCCGAACTTTTTCCTGATGTAATCATCCTCTTTGAAGTGTGCACTGCACAAACGAAAGGTTTTGACTCGTTCCAGCCGAGTATCCTTGGAGTAGCCGATTGCTAAAAGCCACTGATGCCTTAGAGAAACGTCCTTAGCAGGAAAAGTGTCAAACCGAAAAGGTGATCCTGTAACATCCTTATTGTTACAACCCGGGAACCTGCAGGTACGCACCATGGCTCGATATATTTAAGAAAAACTACTTTTAAGTGAATTTAGAAGTTGTTGTTTCACTCATACAGCCAGGATTAGCAGCCAGACACGAGCCCGTTCTATAGCTGCGGGGAGCGGCGCAGGGATACGAATGACAAAAAATAGTCCCGTTGTAATGTGACGTTGTAATTTTTTTCTCTTTGTTTGTGAGATGCAAATTAGCCATGCTTTCAGAGGCTAATCCTTTTGTGAGGCTAAACGGCGCAGATAAAGCGCCCCCGAAACTAGCCAGAACTACCTTTCTGAATCACTTCTCCCCTGAAAATCTCTGAGCAGGGGGGTGTGTGTGAAATGGGTCAAAGTTTACAGAGCACTGGGTGGGTGAAGGAAGACATAAAACTTAATGTCTAAAAAAGCGAACTTTTCCTTTAAGGCNCCGCGGATATTAAACAGCGCTTTGTATGTCAGCTGTTTCACTGCCGAATGCCGAAAACATGTCAGACTCCGTCTCATCTGATGACGAATTTCATTTTAACACTATATCAGATGAAGAAGAAACTTATTTTACTACTAGGATATCTTTATGAGCCAGAGTACACGGATGAAGAATTGCATTTGCTACACAAAACACACACATCAACACAGATTGTTGACAAAGCTACTGCAGTCTATGATCAACCATCGGTGTAAAGATGATTGCATAAATAATGCGCTAAAATGCGAAGATGATTGCATGAATACGGCAGACATAGCGGAATAAATAATTTTTTAAAAACAAAACTTACCCAGATTTCTGGTACGGCCGAACTCTTCAAAAACAGTCTTTCACTTTTCCCGAACTTTTTCCTGATGTAATCATCCTCTTTGAAGTGTGCACTGCACAAACGAAAGGTTTTGACTCGTTCCAGCCGAGTATCCTTGGAGTAGCCGATTGCTAAAAGCCACTGATGCCTTAGAGAAACGTCCTTAGCAGGAAAAGTGTCAAACCGAAAAGGTGATCCTGTAACATCCTTATTGTTACAACCCGGGAACCTGCAGGTACGCACCATGGCTCGATATATTTAAGAAAAACTACTTTTAAGTGAATTTAGAAGTTGTTGTTTCACTCATACAGCTAGGATTAGCAGCCAGACACGAGCCCGTTCTATAGCTGCGGGGAGCGGCGCAGGGATACGAATGACAAAAAATAGTCCCGTTGTAATGTGACGTTGTAATTTTTTTCTCTTTGTTTGTGAGATGCAAATTAGCCATGCTTTCAGAGGCTAATCCTTTTGTGAGGCTAAACGGCGCAGATAAAGCGCCCCCGAAACTAGCCAGAACTACCTTTCTGAATCACTTCTCCCCTGAAAATCTCTGAGCAGGGGGGTGTGTGTGAAATGGGTCAAAGTTTACAGAGCACTGGGTGGTTGAAGGAAGACATAAAACTTAATGTCTAAAAAAGCGAACTTTTCCTTTAAGAAGCTCAATGGTTAATCAACCAAATAAGTCTTAAACTTTTAGAACTTTTTTGGCTCTATCCTACAGAGCTATTCTGTATGTGCAGAAGGTGGAACCTGATTGATGTCATAAAAGTCAGGGATGGTTTAACAGATTGTGAATACATTGACTCTTGAGTCTGTTATATTTCTTTCAGAGTTTTTTAATTAAGATTTTAAAAAGACAAAACAGGAATATCAACCTAAATAAACACATCAGCCTGCACATGTTCAGTGGCCTTACATGGGCCACAAACATGGCCAGCATCATTATAAAGGGTCTTTGATGGCTCTATTTTATGAGGAGGCTGAAAAATGATGCTGTTATTTGTACCGGTGTGCGGTTGACAGCATCCTGACGTTTTCCAAAACAGTCTGGTTGGGGTTAGGGCTAGGTTGAAACTACTCTCATGCTGACAAGAATTTACTGCAAAAGATGTTCAGAGCTTCTCAACAAGTAACCAACATTTACACCAGCAGATCCAGAATCATAGCAAAGAAAATAAGCTCACCTATCCAGCACACGAGCTACTCACCCTGCATCCCTCAGTCAGAAGACTGCACAGCCTCAAAGCCTGAATGATTTAGCTTCTTTTCTGAGACATTGATGCTCTGTCCATATGGCTGTCTTCTGCTGTTTGTTTGATTTGAGTAGGGATGTCCTGATCCAATTTCAAATATTGCATCAGGCTCTCGATCGCACATTTCCAGTGATTTGTATTGGAGTAATTGTCGTCACTCAGGTCTCGATCTCTGTTTTTAACCAACTTTCAACAGTTTTATGTCTGTTGTTGAAATACAGGCCCTATTGATCAATGAGCAATAGGCTAACATGTCTGCAGTGTTGAATTATTTTAAAATACATCAGAGCAGTTCAGTCACATATAGCAACATTTTCAATTTGGTTATTTCTCATGGATGTGGTGATTGTGACAAAGATTAAAAAACATCAATGTAGTCTGATGCTTGAAATATGAACAAACACTTGGTTGAAGACACTTGGTTCATCCAGTTAATTGTTCAAGCTATTATGGCTAAGCACCACACTTGCCTAAAGTTGGCATATAATTGTTATTTCAATGAATCTGCTGTGGTCTCTAGGATGAATGAATTCCTTGTGAGTCAATTGTTGTGGAAAATAGATTTTGCCATTCCGGTTTCAGAAAGAAGAAGTTAGCCGTAGGAGTTTGGGGGGGTGAAAAGTCTCTCCTCTGATTGGCAAACGCCAACGCGACTCTTCTGCTGCTTCCATTCACTCTTCTTTCTTGCTTAAAAATGTTTTATCTCCACAAATAACACAAGCCTGAACCTGGTTTACCATGTTATGTAGTTGCTAATGCTAACGGTTAGCTTCTACTAGCCGAGACGCGCTCTGCTCTCTCCTGGCCACTAAATCCACTCAGCCTTCCACGGTCACAAGCTGTCCATGAATGTAAGTATTTCCTCTGTGACGTGAAATAGACTAGCTGTTTCTGACCCGAGCGTTAGCCTGTCTAATTTCTTTTGGTGACTAATACAGGCGATAGGGAGAGACTTTTTCACGTTCAGCTGCCATGTGAAACCAATTGTATTTCCAAATGAGCAAGTATTATACGTTTCTCTTTCCTGCTCTTTAACTAAAGAGAATTCTCCACAGGACAGCGAGACAGCAAAATGAATTTCTGAACAAGTTACCTTTCCACGGTATCGGAGACAAAGAGTCTTGATCGGAACATTCCTAAGTTTAGGTGTTTATTAATTACTTTAGATCACATTTCATTTTTCTGTCTATAGCATGTTGTTGAATGACAATAATAAATGAGTCCAAGGGATACGTTTATCAAAATAACATGTAGATGAAAAAAACATGTAAAATAAATGACATTTTGGGTTTTACCTAAAAAAACATTGTTAGGTATATGTTAGGGTTGGGCGATAAATTGAAAATGTATCGTTATCAAAATCTCTTAGCTACTCTAACCGATATCGTTTTTCCCATGTTAATAAATGTAATAATAAAAAATGGAAAAGATGTGTATTGGTGACCTTCATGTCCCTTTAAGAAGCTGTACCACCTCGAGTCACATGGTAATGTGACTCAACGTAATACATGTGACAGCCCCATCTAGTGGACAACTTTTGTTTTTGCACATACATGTAGTTATCGTCCATTTATCGTTATCAAGGTGAACTCCTCAATATACTGTGATATTGATTTTAGGCCATATCGCCCAGCCCTAGTATATGTTCTCATACAAAATAAGAAATCTGGAATTTGATCTCATCGCGTATCAGCAACGTGCTTTTATGAAACCAAAATTCATCCATCATAACTGTCACATCACAAGATCCATCTCCGTGAGATTACATTTCACTTACACTGTGATTGATTATTCTTCCTTTATCTTGAATATAGATAAGCCTGCCTGAGGCAACCTGATCACAAACGTCCACATTGTAAAATATTGCATGCATTTATTCATGTGTCTGGTGTGTGAGCATCACACTGACCGTTATCGTTTATGTCAGAGAAATGAATAATCCTTCTGCTTCATTGGGCATTTTTTAATAGTAAAAAGGTAAAATCCGTGCTTCAATCAGATTAACATACACGCCTGTTTCTGACTTCTCCCTTTGCCTATAATGAATTATTATTCAACTTTTCATTAGCTTTCCAATAAAGTGTCTGTCACTTGACTTAATTCAGTCTGAAAAGGATGAATTCCAGGGCGTTTGTTTGGTGGTTGCAGCTGAAGCAGCGAGCTCCACACAGCGCTGATGGAAAGGGCCATCAAAGACGAGTTTCTCTTCAGGGAGGCTGATATTGTCTGTCATACAGAGAGCTGGTGGTGTGTGATTTCAGCATGACACAGGAGGAGGCTGGATTTCTCTCCCATGTTTCACACTGTGTAATTAGATGCTCGTTGGTTTTGATTTGACGCTGCCAACCAGCTGTTCCTGGGTTTCTACCTCCAACTTCCTCAATTTTAATAGATTTAGAACTACCAGCACAAAATAACTACAGTGTATTAAACATGCACCCAGTGTACTAGAATTATGCTAATAATGTTAGCCAAATTCAATTATCTTGTTTGGGAAGCTTAATTATATTCTATAAATTTGATTAAACCAGTAGAAGTTTTATATTCTCTAGGGGAAAAATGTGTTATTACCAACTTCATAGAGTTAAGCAAACAGTTTTTATTGACATAAAAATCTCTAAAGCACTATTCATTAGAATCTACCTCATGACCTTGTGTTGCAAAGATAGGTGAAGGTAGTTTAACCATGGGAGGAAATGAATGGTTCTGTGGGTTTGTTTCATGTTTTTTCCACATTTGTAAACATTACTCATTAGAAATATTGATTTAAAGTGTGCTAAAGGGCTTGTTCACTGAGAAACAGTGCAATACTTGCATATGCATGCTGAACCGGAATATTTTCTTCAACTCCTATTACCGTCACTGGCCACAAAAAGGAAATTGATGGGAAAACAAATGGGGTCAGAGAAAGCTATCAATAATTCCACATAAATTTGAAGTTCAATACCTTTCAAGTGTATTTAGTTATTGGCCTGTTTATGTTGGCTAAGATTAGTTAGCTATGGAAGCCATGTGATATTGGGCTGACTTGAAACATATATTAGTTGTAGATGAACATCTATCTGTCTGCTTATTAATGCCATACTTAATATTAACATTAATATTAAGCAGTTGTTAATACCTTATTTAATAGTTTACTAATGCTTAATAGGGCGATGGTGGTAAAGGAGTTAAGTGGCCGCCTTGCAATCGGAAGGTCGCAGGTTCACGACCCGCTCAGTGTGTCGCTGTCATTGTGTCCTTGGGCAAGACACTTAACCCGCCTTGCCCGCTGGTGGTCGGAGGGACCGGTGGCGCCAGTGTACGGCAGGCCCCACCTCTGTCAGTGCGCCCCAGGGCAGCTGTAACTACATCGTAGCTCATCCCCACCAGCGTGTGAATGTGTGTGTGAATGGGTGGATGACTGATTGTGTTGTGAAGCACCTTGGGGGGGTTGTAGAACCCTAAGAAGGCGCTATACAAATACAGGCCATTTAATAACACACTAAGTAATGCTAATAGATGGACCTTAATTTTAAAGTGTTATCATTTTACCAAATGTGCATTTTCTTCTACCTCTTTTTTTAGAACAAGTTTATTTTATTTAAACCTTCAATACATACAATTTCCTTTTATAAGATAATGTGCTTTCTTGGAGGCCTGTCCATCCAACTTTCATTTTGTTGATCTAGCTCTGGGGTAGGCTAACCTGGACCCTTAAAGAGGACCTAGAATGTAAACCAACATGTTCCTTGTTGTTGAATAAAGACCGCTTGGGTGGTCAAAAGTAGCCAAAAAGTCAAAGTGACCTACTTTTTATGTAAATTAGAAAGTTGAAAAAGGCGAGAGAAAAACTTCTGTTCTGAGAAAACCTTCCTTAACACGTCATAAGGGGGAGCCACGCCTCCTCAAACCTGTATATCTCCAGTGTCTGAGGCCTTCTGGGGAAACCAACCAATCAGCAAGCAGCTCATTATCATATTCATGTCCTGGCCGAGTGGGAGGGGCAAACAGCAAGGCTGGTTTAGGGGTTTTAGAATGGCCTGTATCAGGGCTCCTGGGACAGATGAAAGCCAAAAGAACATTTCTGATGCTTTTTAGAGGCTCAAAGCTCTGTTTTAGATCGTTGATTAACTCTTTAAGTGCTGCTATGTTTTAGTTGTTTCCCTGCTCCTACACGCTTAATTCAATGGTTGAATCACCTGTTCACCAGGTTTTCAAGCTCTGTAGAAGCCTGTTAATCCCCTCTTGATTCAAATCAGGTGTGTTGGAACAAGGAAACAACTAAAACATGCTGGATAGCAGCAATTGAGGACCAGGACTGCCTACGTCTGATGTAGATTCTGGAGACTAACTCACTGCTGTGACTCTTAGTGGGACCACTCTCACGGTCTCGTTGGTCAGATATAACAATAGATAACATTTTAATTGAAGTTCTGAAACAAACCTATAATCTTTTTTAATGTGGTTGATATTAATGCCAATGGACATCTGATCACACTGTAAAAAAGCTATGAAATATTCATGTTACTGGTTAGTTATTGTTAATTATAAATTATATTTATTGGATCAACCAAACATAAAAAAATATATACAAACTCCACATTTTATGGTGACATGGCAAAATTCATATTCTGAATTTATAATTGACAAGTTTTCTTATTTAACTTTTACACTGATTGTATACCAAAACTGCAAATAATTTACTGAGATATATTTCCTTTACTAATTCACAATTGTCTATTGGTGTAAAAACTGACCTCCAAGTCACAATGAGGTTGAATTCAAACATTCTGCAACTGTTTCTGTTAGTTTTTCTTCTATTTGTCACTTTGCTACACAGAGTCTGTACCTCTGCAGAATCAGCTGCTGGTTTATGGACGTTATGGCGCCAAGCTAAATGATAGCACCTCCGGGTTCATGTTTAATGGAGGACCCCATTACTCATGAAAAATGGGCCCTGTGCTGTAATGGCTGAATAAATCCAGGCCCAGAAGCAGGATCACAGAAAATACTCCCTAAGAGGGAAGATACATATAGCTAGGTGATGATTTCTCAACTCAGCTACAATTTTTGACGATATCTCGGTTCTCATTTTCTATGCTGTGTATCATGTGTTTATTGGTGAGAAAGCCTAAAGAGTTGTGAAAATTTTCATTTATTCTAAAACAAAAGATGGACTTATAGATTTTTCATGAGGCTGATGTGATGTAAACAAGGAGAGTATTGGCATACTGAATGGTGCTTTAAGGAGATTGTGATGATTAATGTGAGTTATTTGTTTGGGCAAATACAGGTGTTAGTTCTGAGTGGGACGTGGAGATTAAATAAGGCAAAGTAAAGGAGAACCTATTGACTTTTACTCCGTTGGCTTTTGCTCTATAATTTATTTAAAAGACTTTCTTTTTGTCCAAAGGGGTGCTTGAAGGATTGCGAACCTTCTAAAATTTTCAGTAGTTCCGCAGAAATAAGACTCAAAACAATTTCAGATTTTATTACAAGAACAGGAAATGGAGGCCATTTCAATAAATCAAGCAAACATGTTTTGCCTCTTTTCTTATTTATGGAGGAAAATGAGTGATGTGTTTTCCTGTAGGATGATGTTTGTGGCTTGGTGCTTCATGACCCAACGCTGAGTTGAGCCTAAAAGGAAAAAATCTCTGCAACAATCCATTATTTAATAATTGTATTTGGTACGATGTTTAAATTTTGGACGTCAGAAACAAATCATTTTTCACATGAATAAAGGTTCGAGGTAAGATTTAGAACTTAGAAACTTACTTTGTTTATGACCTGAAATGGAAATCGTGGTAAAGCCTAATCACAGTTTGGTTTTAATGAACACAGTTTCATGTAAGTCCACCATACACTGCTGAAGACACAAGTACATACTTTTTCTAAATAAAGGACTTAAGTACCTCTATCTTCTTTTGACTCAATGAAAAGCCCAAGTCTAAATAGTCTAAAGTTGATACCAAAGCCATTTTAAAGGTGTCCTAGAATGCAATTAATCAACAATCTAAAACAGAGCTTTGAGCCTCCAAAAAGCATAAGAACATTTTTTTTGGCTTTCATCTGTCCCAGGAGCCCTGATACAGGCCATTCTAAACCCCCTTACTCAGGCCTTCAGTGAAAAGAGCTGTTTGCCCCTCCCACTCAGCCAGGACATGCTGATTGGTTGGTTTCCCCAGAAGGCCTCAGACACATGCAGGTTTGAGGAGGCGTGGCTCCCCCTTATGACGTGTTAAGGAAGGCTTTCTCAGAACAGGAGGTTTTCTCTCGCCTTTTTCAACTTTCTAATTTACATAAAAAGTAGGTCACACACGGCTTTGACTTTTTGGCATGCTACTGTTGACCACCCAAGCTGTCTTATTCAACAACAAGGAAAATGTTGGTTTACATTCTAGGTCCCCATTAAACAAGCTGTCACCATCTTAGTTGTTCTGCTCCGTCGCTTAATCCCACCCACCAAACTGATAGAGAGCTGTGATTGGCACGACACAAGACTGTTCAGACCTGCTGAGGTTCCAATGGAGCGTGGCTAGACCAACATGCAGAGCAAAATCATTATGCTTCAGCTACTGTCTGTCTAGATTTATAAGTTGGCTAACTCCACTTTTCCTAAGGAAGGCAGCCATATTGGATTTAGAGGTTGGGGCTGGTGAGAAACTTTGGATTTCTAAGAAGGGATTCTGACTTCAGAGAGTTGATTTTCACAACTGCAACACTATTCTGAGTACAAATGGAAAGATCATTATTTCTGAACAGTCAAGTCCTGATTTTAATCAGATATCTTCTGGTAAAGCGTGTCTGCTGTTGATGGAGGACACCAAACAACATAGAGTTAAAGTTTGTCGATTATGCAACCAATATAATTGCATATAACACATTATTTTCTGGAGAAATAAGTGATATATGAAATGATACATCATGATAGGTCTTCAAATTAGTGTTTGTAGCCTACAGAAAACGTTGAGTATTTACAATGTAAAAACACTTGTTTTCAGCTCTTCACACAGAAGCTCAAAGGGATTCTCTGTCAGTGACAACTGTCAAGAAACTCACAACATGAGCTCAGGAAGCAAACTCATCCAAACAGACAAGGAGGAAGCACTTAACACATCAGAAGATCATATTTCCCATCAGTGTCTCACTCCCCAGCTCCACGCCGATCTCAGAGCTGTAGTCCTCCAGTGATGAGTAGACAGATTGGTCCTGAAGAAGCTCCGAGGCAATCAGAGCACACCGCTTGCCTACAATTACTCGTCCTTTAACAAATCGATCAATGTGCTCAGCAGGTTTGACCGGCACAAGCTGGGACATGCTAAAATAGACTGTCTGGTTGGCCGAATGAAGCTGAGGAATGAAGAGGAGGAGAAAGGTTCAAAAGGTGAATCTTTGATGTGGAAAGACTATCAATGCCCTTAGCCTGAAATAGCCTCAGGCTTACATGGACTTCTTCAGCTGAGTTCGTACCGTCTGATTTATACAAGCCTAGGGGCAGATTAGCTCAATTTAGGTCTTTAGACATTTATAGAACACGTTGTGATCCCAAATGGAGTGACATGAATTTCTTGTGGTGCAACTACGCAGTCACCTCACGTGCTACAGCAGCTCTGATTGCCTATCACAGTTTAACCTATGCTAATATTAATCGCCCCTCAGCTTTGCAAGTCTGATCAGTCAGCTGTAGTTTCATAATGGGCTTTGAGAAAAGATGATGAGATGGGTAGTGAATGTTGATTCATCCCAGTGGGAACTTTTAAACACAAACAACCATAGTTGTTGGACTTTCTAAAAACTTTTTTATGTGTCAATGCTGGTTCTTGTTTTCAAAAAGTGCATTGAAATGCAGCTCACTGCATTCTGGTAAACCTATAGTTGTATTTATAAAAAATAAAAAGCTTTTTGACAGTTCCAAAGTTAGTCTGTGAAATCACCTGCTGTCAGTCCAACATTCAGCGAGAAAATCAACAACGATCTTTAGAATTCAAAAGACTTTATGGTCATTTCACATTGAAATTTGTACACAGTTAAGCTGTAGATGCTCCTTTTAAGGTGCAGGGACTTACGCTTGTTTTGATTTCACTTAGTATTTTCATATTTCAAAATATGTGAGGCAAAATGTTTCTTTTTAATAAAATGTGCTGTTAAAATAACCTCGATTGACCTTCTGAAACAATTTTCACACTTTTCACAAATTAAACTGTTATCATGTAAAATCAGAAAATAAATCAAAACTTGAATTCAGTCCTACATAGTCCAACTTCCAACTTGGAGCGGTGGCGGCAGAGGAGTTAGGTGACCATCCCGTAACCAGAGGGTTGCAGGTTTGAGCCCTGTCTGTTGCAGTTGTTTTGTCCAAAGGCAAGACACTAAAGCTTGGTTTATGCTTAATGCATCCGCGAGGTCTGCACAGCTCCATGCGGCCAAATTACATAATTTCAGCAACCACACCCCTCCGCACGGCCCAAAGTTTCCGAACTGTGCACCTAGGAAATTTTTTAACTATGCAGACGGTTCTGCATGGAAAAACATGGCGGACTGGCTGTTGTGTGTTGTATGCAGAGCCCTATGCCGCCCCCTACAGTCTGGGAGAATATTGGCTCACAGCAGGGACGAGCCGCAGAAGGTATAAATGCTGCAAAAGTCGTCTTGGGCTCATTCTGCGCGGAATGTACATGCGTCAAGCATAACCCAAGCTTTAATCCTCCTTGCCTGCTGGTGGTGGTTGGAAGGACCCCTGGCCCCTGTTCTCAGCAGCCTTTCCTCTGCCAGTGTACCCCAGGTCAGCTGTGGCTACATTGTAGCTCATCACCACCAGGATGTGAATGTCTGTGTGAATGGGCGAATGACTGTTTCTATGGTAAAGCGCCTTGGGGGTTTGTAGAACCCTAGAAGGCGTTATACAAATACAGGCCATTTACCATTTCCTGTGACCATTTCAGACACTGAATGATCTTTCTATAATGAAGCAGTTCGACCAGGTTGCCATACCTGTTCTTGCCAAACTACCAGTGATCTCTACGAGGCAATTTTCTTAATATTTTTAGTTTACTTTGTCTAGCTTGTAAAACTTACAATGTAAAAAACTGATCACGAGTCTTATATAATGCATGCTTGCTTATTTTTAAAGCTGCAACAGACAAAAGCTGTGAAAAGTCATGACACAACTGCAAACAAACAATTTGCTTAACCCCCAGAGACCCACGGTTGTAAAATTACAACGTCACATTTAAGGTTACAAAAATAAACCTTCCCCCTTTTTTCTTCTATTTAAAACCACATTTACATTACTAATGGGTCCTATTGTTCAGTTCTGCAACACTATTGGTTGGTAGAATATGTAAATAGGCCTGTTTATCTGGCCATGAAGTCATACAACCTAGGAGTCTTCTTTGGAATAGATCATCTTGTTGTTTGGGATGGGATAAATCAGGACTCATGTAAGTTAAAAGCTTGGAATATTTTTTTCTGTGATAACTGATATGTGTAGATCATGCAGATTTTATGACATCATTGAAAAAACATAATGAGAGATTTTGAGCTTGTTATTTCCATGTTGTAATTTTACAACGCTGGGTCAAAGGGGTAGCAAAGTTTTGTATGCACAATGCACTTGAGGGCTTACATTTCCACTTGTTTGATAGTGCAAATACAAGTATTGTCATTTCTATTTGATCAGTTTGTAATGTTTTTGATCAATTTTCAATATTGCAACAATTTTAACCTATTTTACAAATTTTATGTTAAATTAAAATACAACTTTTTGTTTTAAAAATATAATATATTGCGTTACATCAGTAATTAAAATACACATTCTAATGAGCTTAAGCAATAATTTGAGTTTTTTAGTATTGGAAGATTTATGTAGCATAATTTGAAATATACTACTGGGCCTCTTTTTCCTGGGCTCTGCATGGCTGCCCCAATAGCTGCTTCTTGAAAGAAAAGGTGATAATGTTCTGGGAGGTGTGGGTGTAAAGTGGTCGTTGCATGACAAAGTGAACAATAGGTCTACCTGATAGAGCTGTTGATGTCTGGAATGTGTGGAATGTTAGGAACATTTGAGTCAAATGCAAACCCTCCAATGCAAGTTATCAAGGACATGATTGGATATTTTCCCATCAAAGCCAACAGAGGATGATGCCGACACTGTGCTAAAGGCTACACCAACACACTTTGCAGAAAGTCCAATGTTTGCCTCTGCTTTTCAGAGCAACATAACTGCTTTTGGGAATACCATAATTGAATCAGTCAACAAATTGCACAAGCCCATTTTGTTTTTTCCCTTCATGAGTTGCACATATAGTCCGGATCCTAGGGCTGGGACGATAATCAATAAGTCAATTAATCGTACGATAGATGAAAATTAACTCAATAATTTTTCCAGCCTATCGCCATGTGCCTGCGTGTTTATGTTTTCCTTGTCTCTCGCCTCCAAAGACGTTGGATGACAAGAGGGTTCAAGTGCAGTTTTGGTTGTTGACATGGGATAGGCCATTGTATTCATTGTTTTGGAGAGACAGGGTCTATGTTATTGTTTTTGGTGCTATATTTTCTAACAGAGTGAGAGTCCTTTATTATTTTTATTTTTATTGTTTTTTTGTTTGTTTTATTTATTTATTTAGAAGTTCTGGTTCTGGACATTTCAATGTTAAATAAAGGTTTAATTGTTGCATTTCAAAGGATGTACTTGCATTATTATGATATATTAACATTACATAAATGGTTATTTTGGTCTCCATAATGTCGACAATAATATTTTTTATCGTCAATAATTTGTTGGACAACATATCGTCCAGCAAAATTTGTTATCGTCCCAGGCCTACCGGATCCAGTGTTTTTGAATATGATACTCAATTTTTGTACTAAATTGATCATAAACAATGACCTTTTTTCTATTATCCAATTGTTATTGTGTAGATACATACATTTCTGTGGGCCTTTATAAGCAGTAAAGTACAAATAAATGTTTAATTGTTCCTTACATGTGCTCAGAGTGTGAGTGATGTCATTGAAATTCTGCTACCCTACAGACCCAGCGTTGCATTTTTACAACATCCTCCCCAAAAGTTACTAAAATGTCATAATTAAAAAAAAACACTGATTTAGGCATCACAAGCACCCTAGAACAACATGTGAATAGTTGAAAAAAAATTTTTAAGTTTTTTTCTATAATTTGGGTTTCTGGGGGTTAAGTGAATGCTTTACAAATAGGCTGTGCTTTATTGTCACCATGCACAGTGAGACTTTGTGTGTAATGGACCAGACATTTGCCAGGAAAATGCTGGGAGGCAGTGGTTTCAGGGGTTGTTTCCTTAGACTGCTTTGCAGTCTGCTCCTGTCTCTCCTCCACTGTTGCTGTGTCTTGACAATAATCCATGGGAAGCCTGCTGGTCCTGCTGTGTCCACAGGGATGTTATGTTCCTGGTGAAAGTTCTCCCTTATGGGGATTTTGGACTGTAATCTTCAATTTGGGAGGTCCTGGTGACTGGAAACATACTTTGTGAAACAAAAATTGGAGCTCAAAGCTGCTGCATTAGAGCTCACCACTGTTTTCCTAAAGAAAAATACAACTGAAATATGTAGGATCTCAGTAGGGTCGCTGGGAGCTTGAGCCTATCTCCATCCTGGACAGGTTGCTGCAATCACATGACCAGCTCAACACAGTACAATCCAATATGAAGACAGTAGAGGAAGCAGAAGTTCTTGTTTTTTTTACTTTATTTACACATTCAAGGGTTTTTCCTTCAACTATGAGATGATCACTTATCAAGCTGGTCTTTGGAGCTGTGTTTATCTAACTGTTGCAGCTTTACCTTAGAAGTATAGTGCATTAAAGATCTTGTGAATATTCCGCGTCTGCCGGCCACTCTTTATAAACATAAAGGGATGTTTTGTTATATAGAGATACAATCTATCCTGCTGTAATTAGGAATTAGGCTTTTTCTTTGCTTTACTGACAGCACTGTTAAGCTCATAATTATTTTTATAGAATCAGCGGACGCTTGGGGATGATTTTACCGCCACATCGGAGTATATGTCTCTCTGATACCCGTTTACAGCTGTTATCATAATTGTTTTCTTAATGCATTTGTGGGTTTCACATATTCCTTCACCCTCATTAGCGCTGCTGCCATGCATAATTGATCGTTTGTGGTAACACCTTGACTTTAATCGGGTTTAAATTCAATTCTTGACGTTTAGTTGATGCTGGAATGTAAATGAGAGAAGAGTTACGTCTAAGGACACGAGAACACAAAATCTGACCACGAGAAGCAAAAAAAAGGACACTAAGATTGTTTTAGGAGTCATTAACGTGTCATGAACTGTGACAGAGCACATTGAATTTAGGAAAATTGTCAGTTAAATCTGATTTTCTATTTGAGAAAGCCTCAACTTCTACAAAAACTGGTATTTAATTAGGATTAAATGAGAAAAATCTCCAATCTACGTTTACATGGTTAATTCTAAAAGTAGATTAATTGACTTTACAGAAGGTTAAATGCTTTTTAAATCATTGTCAGACTTAATTTAAACTAGCTGATTGAATGTCACTGGAAATTGTTATTAGGATTCATATACTGTAGCAATCTCATGAATCTGGTTCACGTTTCTACATCCTCAACTATGGTCTTTGAATTAGGAGAATAACCAGAAGGCTTGTGCATACAGATGAGTGAAATGAGATTCCTCCACATGGTGGCCCTGCTAAGCCTTAGGGAGAGGATAAGGAGCTTGGAGTCATGCTGTTACTCCTCCACATTGAGAGGATCCAGCTGAGGTGGGCATGTGGTCAGGATGCCCCGGAGACACCTCCTAGTGAAGTTGTTTCCAGCATGTCCTGCCAAGAGGAGACCAAAGACATGCGTGAAATATTATATGTCTTGGTTGGCATGGGAACACCTTGGTGTCCCAATACAGGAGCTGATGTAATGCAATGCCTCGATTCTGTTGAGTGGAACAGTGCTTGTGCATGTTATTTTGTCAGTTTCCACTGAAAAAGTATTCCATACAATCAATCCAACAGCACCATTCCTGGACCCCTGTCAGTTAAAGGTCCATAGGATGAGGGAGCAGTACTGTTAGGGGAGAGCTACTGGTGCCACACAGCACAGTCCGTTGCTTTGGGGACAGAAACATGTTCCTGTTTGCGACAAGTACAAGACATTTCCACCAAAGTACAGTAGTTTCACCTCACCTCATTGTACATGGATGTTTGTAGGACAAGAAGGTACAGGTGAAACTTGAAAAATTTGGATTTAGTGCAAAAGTCTATTTCAGTTATTCAACTTAGACTGAGAGACCATCTAAAGGCTCAGGAACCATTTGCAGGTGTTCTGGATTCATTAGCTGATTAGAGTGTGACACTTTGAGTCTAGAATATTGATCCTTTTCACAATATTCTGATTGTCTGATATTTTGAATGTGGGGTTTTCATCAGCTGTAAGTCATAGCTAATGACGTCATAACCCCACCCCTGTGTAAATTCACTTTTAATACATGTTTGAACACAAATGTTGTGTGAGTTTTCTGAAACCCGACCCAGATAGAGGCCCTTGTAGACTGTTTTAGGCTGTTTTGTAGCCATTTTTGTGTTCAGTAAGGTCGGTGAGCCGTGGTGGCCATATTTACATGGGTTGACTCCAAATGTTAAACAGTTGTTGACATGAATCCATTCATTGGTTTTTTGAGAGTTTCATTAATGTCCATCAAGTGGTTCATTAGATTGTGTCCTAACACTCAGACAAGGTTGACTCCAACAGGTAGATGCAGTATTTTATTCAAAGATGTCAAGTTGGTGCACATGGGATGATGTGGGAATGGCTCTCAGCTTTTCTGACACAAATTTTTTAACTCCAGATCTTGTGTTGGCTACAGATGATTAGCTGTGGTGGCCTTGCTGAATTAGATTGACTCCAAATGTTAAGCATAGGCAACAGTGGCTCAGGGGTTGGACATTTGCCCTGAATTCAGTGGGTTGCTGGTTAGATCCCAGGTTCCGTTCGTATCAATCTATGTGTCCTTGGGCAAGACACTTCCTTTGTGACTGCTGCTGGTGGTCGGAGGTGGCCGATTGTGTGACAGCCTTGCTTCTGTCTGTCTGCCTCTGTGAAGAGCTTTTTTACTGTTTTACAACAATCAGTTGTACATGTACATCCAATGATTACTTTTGAGGTGTTTCATTAAAATCTATCCAGTGTTTAACTTCGCTCACACAACAGAAAAATGAACACACACATAGATTCAGGAAACAACATTAAGGCCAGCCAGCAAAAAGTGTGAAAAAGGCCAAAAAGTGCTCTCAACACCTATTCAGAGTACTTTTAAATAGGGTTTTTGTTACGTTTCATAAAATTTGACCAGTATTGAAATGCTTGAGCAGCAGTCCCTCGGTCCTCGCCTTCCTGCCTCTTTCAACATCAATTTTTACTTTCGTCTTCTCTTCAAACCTTGAATGCTTCTTCGGGACATTCCTAAAGAACAGAAAGGATGTTGCACTCAGGCTACAGCGGGAAGTGTGTCCTTCACCAGACAAATCACACAGCCCCGTGGCCTCTAACCATATTTAAAGAGCCCCATTTCCCCCATTTCTCTCCTCTCCAGAGCACAGATTTGTCAGTGCTCTGGGCACAATGCTCACCTTGAGCTAGTGTGTGTATTTGTGTGTGTGTTTGTCTGCCTCAGAGTGTTCAAGCATGTGTACACCTGCTGTAAATTTCCCTGAAAATGAATTTATCAACACTTGAGCGCTGCACATTTGCACGGCTGTAATGAACGGATGCTAAACAGCGCTCCCTGCAATTTGACGTGACCTCACATTAAAACAGCGCTGAGTCTCGTAAGCCTGCAGAACGGGTTGCTATAATTGACTCATCCAAACCGAGTAATAGAAATTAGCTGCATAATTATGGAGAAACTTCATGGTTTCCAGCTCTGTGTTGATTTGGAAAGTGAAAGCCTAAAACTCCTGCCTTAGAGAGAGGGTTGTCAGGGTTGGGAGGGAGGAATCCCTTCCAGGGATGACATGCTGGAGCGAATTCACCTGCTGTATTTGTCAAATGCAATTGGTGGGTGGAAGTACAGCTGGAATACAGTGAATGTGAAGTCGGGTACAGTGAAAATGTGTGTGTGTGTGTGTGTGTTTTGCATTAATATACCCACAGTGGACATACCCAATGATTCAGAGACTGCATCAGCCTGGCAGGAATGAGTGCAAAGTTTTTTAAATGACAAAGCTGACTACATAGATTAGATGTTTTTAGACGTGTTTTACTGACAAAGTGCTCATGTCTGCCATGCAATGTTTTTGTTGTCTCTTTGTGGTGCATTGGTAGTGTTTTGTTTACTTTTTATCATGTAGTGTCTTTATCCTGGCTCCATTTTACGAATATATCATTGTACAAAGGGCAATGGATGACAGTGGCAAAGGAGTTAAGTGCCTGCCCCATAATTGAAAGGTTGCAGGTTCGAGTCCCGCTCACTCGCAGTCGTTGTGTCCTTGGGCAAGACACTTAACCCATCTGCCTTTGAATGAATGTTTCTTATGCTGCACCTTCTGCACTGTAACTGCTCAGTCTTTAACTTTGCCTTTTATCTTATTCTTATAACTATGTGTATTTTAATTCTGACTTTAAAATCGGCTGTTTTATGTTGTCACATTGATTTGAATGTTCTTGCTCCTGCAAAGCACATTGAATTGCCTCTGTGTATGAAATGAGCTACACAAATAAAGCTGTCTTGTGTTAACCCATCCGGCTCTTCAGTCGTGTAGACATTCAACTATCAGTAAGTTCATTATTCTGTAATCACAGCACGCTTTCGATTCCCTTCGAGCTGCTTGCCGCGGTTCCTATATTAACTGCGTGTCTGTTCAAACCCAGTGTCAGTCCACTTCGCGCTTGGGTCATACAACGCACCACATTCCAACTCATGCTTGTGTCTGTTCAGTACAGTCCTAGCCTAATCGTGACAGTTTGTTGGCAAAATATCTCATTAACCTCTGGCTTGAGTTTTGTGAAACTCTCAAAAGGCTTTATTGCAGAAAAATCTACAACTGATTACATTTTAGACTCAGTCCAATTGGACCGGAATGTCAACTGTTGACCCTTGAGTTCAACGCTATAGTCCTGCTGTCCTATAAATGGTGCAAATGTTACTGTGTGCAAGTTCTCTTGAAGATATCAATCAATCCTGCTTCTAATTTTCCAAACTAAGATTGTGCAGAACAGCATTAATACTAATAAGATACACTGAATGTCTTTTACTATCCATGCAACTCTTAGAAAAAAGCTCTATAATGAAAAACACCACTCCAGTCAAAACCAAACTTTTCTCTTTGGTCTCCCTGTACTTGTGGAGTCTCTGGCCCTGTTCTCAGAAAGCCTTGTTGACTCTCAAACTGGCAGTCCTTGTCACTTTTTAAATTGGACTCGCCACATGTTCACTCTCAACTGCATATGGATTATCAATGAGCCATGACCAGATCACTTAAAGATGGACAGAACGCAGAGGATCACATTAACAGTCACAGCTGCTATCGTCAATATGGCAACGGTGCTGAACCATGTACCAGCTGAGAACCATTTACCACCTGCCCTGAGGGAGGAGCTCAGTGGTTTACTGTATATTGAGCTGAAATATGTCAGGAAGCAATAACCCCACAGGTCAGTGTTTACCACGTTATCTATAATTTAGACCGACATACTGGATCTGACAGCCAAGTTAGGATTATGCAACTTTTATGAGCAAGATTCAACCTAGTTAGGCTGCATACAGATCTGCTCTGGTTTTAGTAATAGCCTAAACAGGGTGAAAGGTTGTTTAGTGGTGTAATGTTTGCAGATGGGTTTAACTGTGTCGGAGGAACTGGTTAGAGCTAATGCAAACAAGAGAAACGGTACCACACCAGTTTCAAAGCAATGGATAACTGTGTGATTAATTATAGATTTAGCTCTCAGTTATGCATGATTTACTTTGTATGGCCTGCTCACATGCTGTCTGGTGGCTAATCTACTGGATCGTCTTTCACACTCTACTTTTATTGTAAGTAAATCGAGCTTAAGGGAAAAGATTTGGAATTTTATCCAAAATACAAATATCTTCTACTACATTTACTTGTTTGATTTATTCAGTGAGTGCTTGTTATTCACTCCTAACCGTCTTCTACATCATCATGGTTTTACTTTTTCAACTCAGTCTCAGATTAAAGGTGCTTGTTCGTGATGTAGCGCTTGCAGCATACCTCTTCCTGACAACAACTCTTTGGGCTCCAGGGCATTCCTCGGCACAAAGGCTGTCTCTTTTATCAGTTTGTTCAGGTTATTTTAAGTCACTCGGTCCAATTCTGCTGCGCCAGCAGATGGCTGCAAAGAAAAGTGCTCTCTCCACTGCAGACTTATAGAAGGCGTATTAATGCAAAGAATGGAGGACCAGTCCTTTCTGTTCAGTTGAACATGCAGGTGTCTGTAGACTTTCCTCCACCTCATCTCTGTCTTCTGCCCATTTAAGGCTAATCATTTGTTTATGTCATAATACAACACCGTAGGGCAGGGGTTTACAAAGTTTGTCCACAAGGACCAAATCAGATTTCTAGATAAGGTCCATAGAACATTTGCACATTTGAAGTCAGTCGGGAAGGTCAAGCCACCTGCAATGCCACAGAGAGGCCTCTTGGGGGCGTAAGGTCATTAAGCCATATTGAGAATAAATGGCTAGCTTTCCATAATCAGCCATGTCTCAAAACTGTAATCTGAGTAACTGAAAAGACTTAAAGTTGTCTTGGAAGTCTGAGAAGTGAAGAGAAATGGTAAAACGTAGAGTCCCTTGGGGTGCTAGCCATCTCCTCAGCCTTCTTTCTCACAGACTGTGGTAGATTTTGCAGGAATTTAATAATTCAAGTTCAAGTGGAGGCATTTTGTATTTTCTAGAGATTTGCACATCACAGCGAATACTGCACTGCCTTAAAAACAATGAAGAACTCAAAGAACATTATATTGACTGACTGTGCTCCCTCCTTAACTGAGTTGAGACCAGCATGAGCGACGACAGTAGAAAGTCACCTCAGCTCTGACCTCTGGGTAGGAAGTAAGCTGCTGGTCCTGAGAGATGCCTTCTTGTTTACTTAGATGTTTCAGCAGCAGTTTATAGACTTTTGGGATTTGGACCCTAAGTGATCTCTGACTGCTGATTGGTGTATTTTAGACAGCAGAAAAGCCTTATTAATAATTTTGGCTTTCACAATTTTCATTTGTGTTTTAAACTTTATGTTTGTAAAGAAAAAAATGGGGGAAATATTTTCAATTGGTTGTTTATTTGATTTATAATGCAATTAAGACATTAAAACTAACAACATTGCTGGAGATGAAGGTAACTTCTGACAGAGTGGATAAAAAAATAAAGAACAAGTTGTAAAAGTAAATATTAAACTGCATTTTTCTTTTATGAAACATTCCAGAGCATAGTGGTGCAATATTCTTCTCTACAGTGATAAGTGCAATAAACATATACTGCATCCTAGCCATAAAATTTAGCATCTTTTGGACACAATTCACCTTCTCTCATCATTATCAACACTGTAACCTAACCCTAACCCTAACCCCAAGCCCTCACAGTCTACTTGAATTTGTTTTTTTATCCCCCTTAATATAGAGTTTCCAAAATGAAACATCTAATGTGTCATGAGAATATATAAAAAGAAAACAGTTGGGACCCAGAAGTGAACCCTGTGGAACTCCGCGAGACAAAATCTTTCCGTCCTGTATCTCATTTCCTGCAAGATACTTTTGAGGAACTTGTTTATCAAGATACTGTGCTGGAGAAAATCAAAAGCAAATTTTAGATGAAGCTAAACTGAACCAAAATTATGGATCTGGAAACAAACCACAGTAACTATAATCATCCTAGTCCTACAACTGAAATCTTTGAGGGATACTCAGACAACATCAAAGTTACTAAATTCTAGCGAACATTCAACTTTAGATAAATGATGTAGTAATCAGTAGACAGAGCTCCAGTATATTAATGCTGCAAACTTTGATAATTTCAAGAAGGAAGAAACTAAGACACACTGATATCCATTTTCTATCTGCAAGGATTAATGACCAGAAGCTGTTGGCTTGAATTCAACTTTTAAATTAGATAGAGAACACATCTTTTCGAGGAACGCTCAACTAATCTCGTTTTGCTCTGCTGCTATTCACATTCTCTGCCTTCAGTCCATCACATACAGCTGATAATAGCTAAAATAAATCGACTGTTTCCAAACATCAGCCCATGACAGTCGACTGGCTTGTAATGTGGCCTTCATATAAGAAACAAGAGCGATTGTGATATTTGGGGATCACTAGGTGTTGGCACAAACAGCATTTAGTTACAACCTGTGAGTATAAGAAGGAAGATGGCTTCCACCTTGTCTACACACGAGAAAAAGGAAGCAGGGTTTCCCTTCTCGTCTGTTTATAAATCGAGAGCTGTGCATGTTAGGGCATCAGCACAGCAGCAGTGTTCGCACCATTTACACGGTTTGTGTTTCACCTGTCACTGCTGGTGAGGAGCTGTCATCTGAGGCAGCCGAATAGATTTTAGATGAGACAGTGGGCCAATGCAGATGATGAATGTGTCATTCATGCAACTTCATGTGACCCAAGGACCATCCAAGGTTGTGCATCCAAGAATGCCCGGCATCTGTTACATCTGGTCTTTAAGTTTATTGAAAGGAAAATATTGATGAAATACGTCAAATTATGTATGCAGCACTTTTGTCTTTAAATCTTGGTATTTCCATGCTACACTCGGTGCGTTTACATGCACATCTAAGGGCCGTGATTTACTTGCTGTTTAACCTCGCGTTGGCACAGGCAGCAGGCTGCCTCTTTGTTCATATACCTGCTGCTACACAGCGCTGCACTGCATGTAGTACCGGAGTGTTCCACTAAGGGGCAAACGAGAGTACTCAGACCGGATAGAGAGCCGGGGCAACCAAAACAAACATGGTGTCAATAAAGGAAATCAGTAACTGGTTAATGTCGAGATTACGGCAGAAAAAAAAAACAGCAGCGGTATCGTAGATGGTGTAAAAGACCTCTAAACCAGAGATGGAGTCACCATGGTGAGTGTGTCTTGCTTGTTTTGTCAACTCCACCTACTGGTTGCTCGTATATTACAGCATTCGGGCACGTCGTGTCGCGTTTATTCGGAGGACGCGCACAAACGACGCTTCAAATCAACGCAAGCTACGCGTGGCAGCCATTTTAAACACACGTATGCGTTGCTAAACAGCAAGTATATCACGGCCCTAAGTCGAAATAGGTTGATCTAAAGTAACAAACTGGGAGCCTTTATCCTAGTTTACATGAACGTTAGAAAACCGAAGTCTCAAATGACGTTTGTTCCACTCCGGAACAGTAGGTGGCGACATGCGCCCTTTCGTGTTGGCATACTTCCGGTTAGCTTATAGCAACACAGCCCTGTTGCCTCCGTCTTTTTTTCTCATTTGGGGGTGCTCATTTTTTCAATATTTTTTAAATTTTTACCAGCAATGTAACTATCTATCGACCCGTTCTCATATGTCTATCGAGGAAAAGTTATTTTAAAATATATATTGCTATCGTTTTATCGCCCAGTCCTAAGTATCAGAAATTAAGAGTTTGAAGATATCAGTTTATCAGATATTGGTGAAATAGCTGATATCGACCATGAGCCCATCTCTGATCATCACGTGGATATTTATAAAGGCTGTATCATAGACTGTCCGGGGTTTTCCTCTAACTCTCACATGGTGACTGTTGGAGATAGCAGCTCCCCATGACCCTACTGACTAATAAGTGGTATGAAGAAAGAATGAATGACTTCCTATAAAACTGCTTCATACTTGCATTAACTGTGTTACCAGCTCCCTGTTTTGTTTTTCTTGCGTTCATAGTTGCTCAGTGGAACACAGGTGCCATTAAAAGTCTCATTACACATTCAGCATGAGCAGCGAGTACTGCTGCTCTTTCCCCTATGTGTTTTTACATTCTAAATAAATCCCCACCCTCTAAGCTGAGCGAGATGGGTGACTTAAGTAGAGGGGGTTGATTGAACTGTGCATATTTAATATTATATTTCAGAGCTCAGTATAAATTGTCCGGCAGTGGATTGAACTGCTCTCTTACTATCTCAAGCGTAACATAATTGGATGAGATAATGTGTTGAATGGTAATGTACAGTACACAATATTGCCAAAATGAAGTGGAGAGAGGAGGGATGCTTATTGCTGTTGGGGTTTTGGATCGCACCAGTTCAAAAAAGCATTCAATCATGTTTTCATCTAGCGTCAGGGTTGCTTATTTCCCAATTTTTTTTGTCCCCAAATAAATGCAGCAATCACACTGCTGCTTGCAACGTGGACAGTTTTATTGGGTTCATCTTCACGTCTCAGCATGAATCTCATAGCTTTTTATTTAGAGACAAATCTGCAGTGAGAACACTGCTCATTACGCTGCTGTAAAGCAATATCCACAGCTTTAAGAGAAGACAGAGGGGGTTGGAATGAGAGAGGAAAAGCAGGAATTTGGTTTTCTGGTGCCCATTTGTGCCAGTTTTTCATATTTTCTTGTGAGGTATTTCTTAGATAAACTCTTGTCATTTTCGGATTATGTTTTGGGCAGTTTTAGCTCAGTGATTGGTAGTGTGTAACAGAGATTGATGTCACGTTGACAGTGATGAGGTGTAATAAAACTCACAGAGTCCAGGCCTTCAGGGTGCACGTTGGCACCAGGTGAGGCTGCGTTACTGACAGATCGAGTCGAGCGGGTGCAATCGAGCAGCACGCTTGGCTGAAGTCCATATTGGACATTTAACCACTGGAGCAGGATGTTGGTTTGATGTCTTTGGGATGTGTTTTTATCGGAAGCCACACTGCAGTAAAGAAGAATTATTGTTCAAATGTTGTTCTGGCATGCTCGGTTTGCTGCAAGGGTTTTATGGTGCAACTTCATTAGAATTTTAACCGAAACCGTTTTTTTTTTCTTTTCAGATTTTTATTGTTGTGTACTGAATGCTAATAAAGTACGCGTTGCTGAGTCATCATTTTGGAGTAACTAGTCCAAGAAAAGGGGAAAGAAGGGAAAATGTCAAATATGTTCACCATTTTTTAAATTTCTCTCTTCTCGCCTGTCGTTACCCAATGAGTCACATTTGCATTTGCTTTTTAGGTGTTAGCCAGGTTTAATGTAATTAGTTGCAATTGCTGTTGCTGTTTTCCAATTTAAATCACAGTATTTTCCTCTAAAGGGAACAGTATTAACTCATTCACTGCCATTGACGACTAAAGTCGTCTTTTCACATCCAACCGCTGGCTGCCAATGACGACTTTAGTCGTCATTTCCCTTTTTTTACGGGGTGGGCGTCGGAGCGAGCCCCCGCACCGTGAGAACAAACATCACGTGTCTAAAGCGGATCTTCATCCGTGTATGTCACACATCACGTGATCAGAAAGCGGAAAATCAATGGATTACGAGTTTGTTTTGGGCCGCTGCTGTGAAAAAAACGATGCGCCGAACCGGAAATGCTTCTGGAGCGACGGTTGGACACCAGATTGTGAACGAACGGATAACGCTAGAAATACGGCGATTCTTCCTGATGTAAGAAGTGAGTCTACTCTTTCTTTTGGTAGTTTTGGCGTTTACATGATCATAGAGCACAATGTTCTGTGATTCTTCAAAAAACAGTAAAAACGTTCAAAAACACTGGCAGTCAGGGGCTTTCTGATCAGAAAACAGCTGGCAGTTAATGAGTTAAGAGTTCAAAATGGTTAACGTGGAATTTGTATCATTGCTTTATCGTTATGGATCACAAGTAGCAAATTTGGGCCTTGACTGCAACATTTTTCATTGATCGTTATTTCAATTCAATTCAGTTTATTTATATAGCACCAATTCACAATACAAGTCATTGGAAGGCACTTTACAAATCAAACATTCCAATTTAACCTACTAAACAGTGCTCTGAGTTCAGTTCATTATTCCAATTAGTTAAAGGTTTTCTATCTAAGGAAACCTAGCAGATTGGATTAAATCACTTACAGCAATCCCCATACTAAGCAAGCATGTAGCGACAGTAGAGAGGAAAACTCTCCATTAACAGGAAGAAACCTCCAACAGAACCTGACTCAGTAATGAGCAGCCATCTACCACGACTCACTGGGGCTTTGAAAAGACAGAGCAGATACGCGCGAAAAAATAAAGAGATGAACTTGTAGTACTTTCTATGTTAAAGAAAGTAAAACGTTAATATCAGGAGAGGAGAATGTTCATTGGTTGGCAGTAGAGTGGCAGCTGATGACCCCCTACAGAAAGGTATAACAACTGAACAGAACACCAGACCTGATGTAGCTTCTCTGGAGTGAAAAACATAAACTTAATAGTTGAAAAACAGGAAAAATGCAATTGGAGAGTGGTGGTAGAAGACAGCTGAAAATGTGGAAAAGTGGTGAGTATGTCCTCCAGCAGTCTAAGCCTATAGCAGCATAACTACAGAGATAACTTGTCCTACATCTGGGCTAACATCACTCAGATTTTAACTACAAGCTACCATTACCGGTGTCGTTACCAATGTTGTTTCCAGATTAGTGCACTTTAAACAGACTCAAGGAGACCAGCAGCCAATTAAAATGTTAGTTTCACTTTCACTCTTCCTAATTTTAGTAAAAAGGTTTGCCTATCTACACCTCCAGCTGCAGGAGCAGGGCTCTCAGCATCATCAAAGCCCCCACCCAACCAGCCCTATGGACTGTTTGACACCCTTCATCAGGTAGAACCCTGCGCTGTATCAGATCCAGGAAAATCAGATGTATAACAGCTTCTTCCCAGAAGCCATCAGACTCATAAACGCTTCTGCAGCTGGCCTGCAGAAATAATCCAGTACCTAGAAACATTTACACAAGCAGTTATGTGATCACGCCACTTTTCTTGCTGCGTCTCTAAATGTTCCATGCAGATGTTGTCATTAAAATGTTACATTTTACAGTTTTATTTCTATTTAGTGCCTTTACTTGCCTTGTTTATATTATTTTGCTATCTATTTTAAGCTTTATATATTCTACTTATTGCTTTATTTAGTTACTTCTTGCTTTTTTACTTACTTTAGGTTAGATAATTGCTGTTACCGCGACCTCAGAGCCTCACTTCGTTATTGGATATGTAGCAGATGTCTAAAAGGACAATAAAGAATCTTGAATCTTACATTTTCAACGTGAGTAAGAAGTAACGTGATCTCATTGTCTATCATCATTTCCTGGCAAGTTTTTTTCAATCACCAGTGACGTAGTTAAAGCAGGTCAGAACAATTCACTGAGCTGAACACAGAGATCACAGACAACGGCTGTTCAAATGATGTTTATAAAATCAACTGGGTATGTTGTATCTGTTTGCAGGAATAATGAGGTAAAAAGTCTCCCTGCACTGATTCTCTGCAGAAACTCACAGGTAGTAACTTTAAAAAATGACAAAATAACTTGAATAAATTCATAGCTAAAGTAAAAACTTGGCTTTGCCTTGTTCCTAATGCATTAATATTGAATTTATTTCCAAACATTTGTTCAGAAATGCCTAAAATTCAAAAGTTCTCTGCAGTATTTTTCATTTTTAGTGATGATATTAAACTGTTTTGCTCATCGTGTAAAAATGTAGCTTTAAAAATTCAATCCATCATTTGCAGGAAAGTAACTTTTTATCTGAAAGCACATTTGTTTGATTGATGGGAGGTGAATTCAGGTCTCACCATGAGTGCTGGTGCCCACTGGTTCAGCCCGTCTGGGCAGGTTGCACAGCTCAGCGTCACAACAGCAACACAATATAATGTAGTAGGAGCTCTTTGGATGAAAGCAGAGTTGCTTTACAGATGAACGAGCAGCAGGAAGCAGAAGGATGGCTGTGTGGCACCAGAGACATAAGATAAAGTGCTGACAGTGCAGATTCAGGAGTTATTGTCAGTGCATTTCTGATTTTTCACACAGTCAAAGACCTGGACTGCAATTTAATATTCAAAGATATTTACAATTATTCTGCCGTTTCACTGTTTATGCAACCTAACATGAGTTTGTAATGAGTTATAATTTCTGATTGCTAACAGTAGACATGCTTTTTTTGAAACAATAATTTCTATACTATTGTGCAAACTACTTTAGGCTGTTATGTGTCTTTCTGGTTTCTTCATATTAAAATAAAAAATGTATTCACAAAATAATGCAAACTCGCTTTTCCCACATTGAATGAAATAAAGTGTTTCTTTGAGAAAATAATATCTCACCTGTTCTAGAAAGCTCTTTGAACAGAAGTTAGTTCTGATTGGATTGATAAGCTAATGGCTAGTCAGAATGAATCTGGTTTAAAAACATTCCTAAAGTAAAGTTGATCTTTAAGGCACTTTGTACCTGGTTTTATTGTTCTTCACTCATAGGTTTGATCAGAACTAAAAAGCTAATGTTCACCAGGTTTCTTTTTTTATTCCAGGTGTTTTTCCTTGTTGCTGATTCTCTTTCATCTTTTAGCGTCAGACATTATTTCTGGAACATCCTTCCTGCAGCTCAGTGTTTCCCTTCATAACCATTACTCTCTAGTCTCTGGGTCATGGCGTCCTGCTGCAGACTCTCCTCCATCGTTGACACATGAACTCTGATGCATATAGATTTATAGTTTGTTTTGGAATGAGCCGGGACACCTTGCAGTGCACTTGTAGCACTTTCACGTCATGGAAAAGAGAACGGGAGGCATCTGCTCTCTGTTATTTACATTGTTCTTTTTGTCAGGAGCTTGTAATCTTGTAAAATCTACGTTGTGTGTTTGAGAGCGGAGTGGGTTTTTAGATTATTCTGTTTATACAAGAGGAATGTTATCACAGAGGGAATGCTTTTAGAAAGATCATGTTAGCTTGTTGGAAAGTCAAGAAAACAGATTATACTTCTTAATATAGTTTGAGGGTTTCATCTGATTCCTCAGAAAAAAATAAAAGTCATTGGCGCCCTCTTGTGTCCAAAATACTGCATTATATTGTTTATTTTCTGGCTCTCTGTGAATCTTCTTGTAATTTAAAGGTCCAAACAGCCAGACACTGATGTAAGATGATCTCAGAAAGGTCAGTTTAACATATGCCTTTATCAAAAGTCAGATTTAGCAGAAAAAATGCTTCAGATATTTACAAAATGTAGACTTTTATCTTAATAGCTGAACTCTATGAATGAATGTGTTTTATTAGATCTGTATTTTAGGACATGTCTACATGACTATATGTGATTCTGTCATCTCTTGCTTGAGGCTTTTGAGCTGAGTGATGCTCATTTTACTCCTCTCTGTCTGTCCTTGCTGTGACATGAAATAGAAATGAATCAGAGGTATGTCTGTCATCCTGGTTGGAATAGTCTACCTGACAACGCTCCAAACTGTGATAATGTTTTGCTGCCACTCAGTGGACCACCTGAATAGTGCGTTTTTCATTTTTACTTCAATTTTCTTAGTTTTTCCCTTTCCTAAAATTTTTAAGCTATTTTTGAATTATTATTATTATTATTATTATTATTATTTTACTACTACTACATCTTATTATTGTGATTTTTTATTTAGCCTTTAAAAATATGAAAATTCAACCCCATACCTCCAAATGATCATATTTGTATTTCTTTATTCTTTACTCTTCTGCCCCCTAGTGGGGGATGCTACAAATGACAAATGTCAATTTATTATTGCTTTACTTCAGTAAAACCACATAATGAGATATAATACATTATAAAATTGTGTGACCTTTTTGCTTGTGGGGCGCATCCCTGTGGGGGGGCACGGGGGAGGGGCAGGGGGGCCACGAGAGACCGCAGCTTCGGAGTTTCCCCGACAGAAAATACAGAACAGACAGATGCCAGATACAATACACTCCCACCCTGACAACACAATCACTCCCCCCCATCCCCGTTGGAGATATCCCAATGGAGAACACACACACACACACACACACACACACACACACACACACACACACACACACACACACACACACACACACACACACACACACACACACACACATGCCCAGCTCAAATATTTTCCCGTGTGGGTAGCATATGATTAGGGGGGGGGGGGCTTCATAGACAACAATTGAGAAACACGTTGCTACCGACAGTCCCCTGATGGTGCCTTGAGTATTTGACACATTTCACTCCTCTTCATATCCTTCACTCAAGATTTCCCTAAGAAACAATCTTGTGAAAAATACAGCTCCCTAAGATGTAGCTTCCATTAAAATGTATGAAATCTAAAGTGAATACAGTCTGAACCAAACATTTTGATAATAGCATGAATGTTGAGGGTGACAAAGTGTCCTCCGTCAGATTTTAAGATGGCAGTTTGTGTAAACTCCAGAAAGAGGGATCAAAAGCCTTTTTTGCCCTAAAAATTAAAAGAAAAGGAAAAAAGAAGATATCCCCTGCACTGAGACCACAAAAGAACCTGCTGACACCGTTTAAATGATCCTCTCATTAACCCAGGTGAGACAGAGATGTGGCTGGAGATCACAGTCATGCTGATTGAGTTAGAGCAGCAGAGAAGAATAATCCTGGTCTTCCAGAGCCATTATGCTGAAAGATTTAGGTGTTTATCTGATTTACCACATCTGATGTGAATCAATAGCTACAATGGCAAATTTGGAAAACAAATTAGCTTAAAACATTTTTGCATGCCTCTAAACAACGTTCTAAGATAGTATATATAAATATATTGTGGAGATAAAAATGAATACGTTGGTTCTCTAGCATTTTTCTAAAAACATCAGCCAAAAACACGGCTTGGACCGAAACCAACCATTGGACCATCCAGTTGCTGGTCTTGCCGAACAGCCGCACTGCCCTGGGATAAACACTCACGTATTTATCAACAGAACACCACTGGTGTGAGAGGTTCTCCACTCAATAATATCAGAGAAGGAGAAACAGCCGGCTGCTACCACTTCAACTTTAGGACAAACTACCAGAGTCCCAAAAAGAAAAACACCATTTGAAGTCACGGACAACAAGAGATGTTTGAATGTACAAAACTGCAACTGGTGTATAGCATCTCGTTTCCTCTGGTAATGTGGGTTCTGGTGTCAGGCGGACGGGCCTAGGGGTAGTCTAGGATGGGGCGGCAGTAGCTCAGGAGGTAGAGCGAGTTTGCCCTGCCCTCAGAAGGTTGTAGGATCGATCCCGGCAGAGAATTCTGCTGTTGTGTCCTTGGGCAAGAAACGTCCCCCATATTGCCTGCTGGTGGTGGTCGGAGGGACTGATGGCGCAGCCTTCTCTCTGTCAGTGTGCCCCAGGGGCAGCAACCATTATGAAAGAAGTGCATTGCATCAATCCTGTGTCTTACTTGTGTTTTTCCCAGCTGGGAGCATCTGATTCTGACCTTCTAAAGATAACAAGCTAACAAGCGACTTAAAGACGTCAAACAGCCTCGGTTTAAAGGATCTAAAACATCCCTTTTAAAGCTTTGGTCTGAACTCGGAGTCACTGGTGCCGCTCAACTCCTCTGATTCAACACTTTCATCATGACTTAACTGCTGTTCACGCCACGGCTCGAGTGCATTTCCATTTGCCTTTGCGCCAAGTTCAAAAGACAGCGGAGGCGACTTCCCACCTGTGGCTCGCCACTCTGTGGGTGAGTCATGATCATCCTAACAGGATGTCTTCTAATGAAGGGCTGTATGTGGCATGACGGACTGAGAAAAACAAGCATAGACACAAAAACGACCATGTGGCTTTTAAATAATCTAAAGGAAAATTAATAGATTTGTACATATTTTGTTGGATACCAAGGTGTTGATGAGATGTGAACAACTGTACTCCAACACCAGACAGTTAATCAAGTAGTTTTCAGGTTGTGAAGTGGTGCGGCGTAAACCTCAGTGTGTGGAGATGGTCTACCCGAGAGATGTTTGATTAAACCATCCTGATTTCTGAAGAGCCTGATTTAATGAAGAGTCATTACTGTTCCCCACATAATGAAGACAGTCTTTGAAACACCATGCTCAGCTGATTTAGACCCATCTTCAAACTAGAGGGGCAGCATCTTGAGGGTTTGTGTTGTGTAGGTTTTAATTGTGTTGCATAGCTTTCTAAATCCGAATTATGCTGAAATATGGAAGATCAAGTGAGATTGCCCTTTTTTGTTTCAATTATGGCTCAAATCTTCTTCTACGATCCTCAGATATTAGAAGAGTTTGTGATTCTACATCGACTGAAGGTTGAGTGTTCATGGTTGTCTTGTTATTCTGTCCCTGATGTCCTGCCTGAAGCATGTCTGGCCTCTCACAGTATGATTGCTGGGACACATATATTTTCATATCCGAATCTTAATTAACTGCTAAACTTTCACGATGACAAGGTTACGATATTCAGCTCAGTTTAGAATGGAGAAATTTTCTGAGGCCCTCATAAACTGGATGAATCAATCAAATTTGGGTTATATATAAGATTCTGTACCAAACTTGACAACATCAAGACAAAAACTCTTCTACGTATTGCAAAGATGGTAATGTCCATATTCTAGTTTGTTGCCGTTATTAGGCACGTTTCTACTACTGGAACTTCCCGGCATGCGTGTGTCTCCACTTCACCGGGTCGGTCGTTTTTCAGGCCATTTTCAGGAACTTTCAAAGTACCTAAACATGGGTAGGTACTCGGACAGGCCCGGTGGAGTGAACTCTTGGTTTACTCACGCTGGTTGGTTGTAATTGAGTAGGAAATCACTTCAGAAGAAGCAAAGAAGACGAAACAATCTTATTTAGCGCCTCTCAAGATAAAAATCACGAGGCACTTCACGAGAATAAAAAATAAAAATAAAAAATTATTTAAAAAATATTGTAATAAAAATGGGGAACAAGATAAAATTTTAATTAAAAATGTGAAGGAAAATGAATAGGAAAAATGTAATCAGTGGATCCCGAGAAAGACAGAATGGGTAGAAAGACTCAAGCCAGCCTGACCAGGTGAGTGTTCAGCTGCGTCCACTGATCTCAGGCTCAGGGGGAGAGAGTTCCAGAGTCTGGGGGCCACAGCAGCAAATGATCTGTCACCTTTGGTCTTTAGCCTGGTGCGCTGCACAACCAGTAGGCTTTGATCACTGGACCTCAGGGACCTGCTGGGGGTGTAGGGACTGAGAAGATCACCAATGTATGATGGTGCTTGTCCATGTAAGGCCCTAAAAACCAGAACCAGGATCTGAAAATGAACCCTAAAGTTAACCGGCAGCCAGTGAAGCTGGAAGAGAAGCGGGGTGACGTGGGTGTGTTTGGAGGACTTGGTCAGCAGCTGAGCACAGACATTCTGAACCACCTGTAAACGGTTCAGGGAGGTTTTGCTCAGACAAGTGAAAAGTGAGTTGTCTAAGTGTGAGGAGATGAAGGTGTGGATAACAATCTCAAGTTCAGAGCGGGACAGAATGGGACTCAGCTTAGCAATGTTCCTGAGATGGAAGAAGGAAGAGCGAGCAAGAGAACATCAGCAGACGTCCAAAACAACCAGCATTCGTAAAATTAGAAGAGTTGCTTGTGAAGAATGGAAGCACAAGCAAATAAGCACAGATCACGCTGCTTTAAAATCGCCAAACTCCCAACACTGAAAAACGCAGCTGAATTCCCCACACAATGATGTAATTTACAGGGCTTTGTTGTCTCACAGAGCGCCATAAAAACAGAGTTTCTTCTGGTCATTGAACGCCACATCTTACATCACGCAGCTGCTCTCGTCCTCCGAATGGATTAAATTATACTGTACTTTGACAGAATAACACTTTAAACGTTACTGTGGATGCTTTTTGGCGCTGATCAGTGACATCACTCCCTGCTGAAGCAGTCGTGATATGCTGACGTCTGTGCAAAGTCCTGAGAGGGCTGAATCTGTATGGAGATGCAACAGCTGAGAGGACCGGGCCATATACCTCCCATCAACATAAAACCCTACATGATATCTCTAAGGATGTTTTTGGATCCAATACCCTCCACAACCGTTCTTACTCCACCACCTAAAATCAGGAACCCAATATGAGTCTGAAGGCCTCACCAAGACCCTGCAAAGACCATCCATGTTCAGTAACAGAGTCTTCATCTTGTGTCAAACAGGCTCTTTGAAACACCAACTGATGTCCAGGGTTAAAGCAGAAACACTCATTATGCTGGATTAAATGGATTAAGGCACCACTCTGAGAAAGCCCACGCAGCTAAAGCACAAGACTGTAGAAAATAAGCTGTTAAAGTTCCCTCAACTGTGCAGTTTTAGACTTAAACATTGTTTACAGAATCCACCCGACAGTAAGACTCGCTTGATAGATGTTGTTTCTGTGTGACCTCAGCCTCTGTAGCACCGAGACCTCCCACAACTCACACACAGTACTCACTGCTGACAGGAAACAGGTTAATGGAGTGGGTGCAAATTGGTGCTTGATTGCAGTGGTTGGCTTTTCTGAATTGGACTGCCATCGTACAGTTCATAAATTGAACAGAGCGTAGGCGGCTCTGGGAGCGGAAGTATTTTTCTTTCTATTTTCTACTGATGTGATCAAGTCTCTGTGCTTTTTTTCTAGCCTTTCCAGTCCGAGCCAGCGGTTGTAAACGGATCATCAGAATCAGAACGCCTTTATGGATGCTATAAATGGTGTATTTGATGTAGTAGATAAAAGAAACAAGATTTAAGGAGATATTGGACATTATATAGATATAAACACATATTTCCTTGGTGCAGTGATGTCAAAATAGCAGTAGTAAACACAGAAGCTGTATCGTGGTCTACTGGTTGTTAAAGTGTGGTTTTCAGCTTAATCCTGACCTGTTGACCTTCCGTATAATCCCGAGGATCTTTCTGAAAGTCAACCAGAGCTTGCTGAATAAGCAGCAGGAGCAGCTCCGGATGTGTGTGTGCGTGTGTGTGTGTGTGTGTGTGAGAGAGAGAGACACCTTGGGAAATAACTTCCACTCTAGGGCAGGAGATTATATCAGCAGTCTCTAACAAACGCCTAATTAGTATTCCATCTGAATCCTTTGTTTCTTACTCAAATATAATAGGAAGCTTGGAGGAGAAATCTCTCCCGTCTTTGACTCACTCGGCTGATTACAGAGCAAACCACATTTACATTGTAAATTGGATGGATTGTATTTATTTATTTTAAAGGTGAAATCTCACTCGGGACCGTCTCACTGTTTTGATTTCAGCTTTAAGCTGGCGATTTAAAGGCATGCTTCCAGAACGGTGGGTGGATTGAATAATGTAGCTCTGGAGTGCTCCTGCTCTGTCATTAATGTGTTTACACAACGGTTCTGTCAGCGTTAGCAGGCAGAGGAGATGCTCACCGGTGATTGCCTGTACATAATTTAAATATTTACACCAGCTGCTTCCAGTTTCAGCTCTCGACAGGCTCAGTGTCTTGGAGTCGGCATGATTTCCCCTCAGCAGGATGTGTGTTAAAAGTAGCTGGAACGGAAAACGGTTGAATCTGCAGCGAGCTCGCTTTTCCTGGAGTTTCTCCCTCCCCGCGAGAGGAGGAATCTGTTGAACAGTGGCGGTTTCACTCTCCAAGCGCTCAATTATTCTGGAGGCTCAACTGGTATGGAGTAGCTGCTGCGGAGCAGAGATCAGCCACTGAGCTCTCGCTTTCAAAAGAAGGAAGGGAGGGTGGAGAGAGAGGGAGAGAGAGAGCGTCAAAATTCAAAACTCCCACTCTTCTCTCTGCTTGTACAGCCCACTTCGTCCAGGTGAATATAAAGAAGTTTGGAGCGTAGGCTGGGTTTTTCCATCCTAAAGCTTGCAGCATCTCTTTGCGATCCCCCCCACCTCCCTCTCCATTCTTTCCTCCATTTGTACACAAGCCACTCAAGTGTGGGCGTGAAAGTGTGTGAAAACTAGCAGGACTTGGAGATCACTAAGCGAGAAAGTCTGCAGGGCATCATGGGAGCTTTAATGGTCATCTTCTCTCTTCAGACGAAACAAAGACGCAAGACCACAGGTAGGCAAATGATCAACTCTTTATCTTGAGAAAATAGATTTCATTGAAATATTTTAAAATCTGTGTGTGGAAGTCTTAGAAATCCATAAAGTTCACTATTAATATCATTTTTTTTCTCTGGAATGTCACATTTAACTCCTGCTGCCACATCAGCAGTGCATGAAATTGACTTGAAATTGGTAAACATTTCACGCTGAACTCCACAAACTTGCCTGACTTTTTCCATTTGCTTTTCTTAATATTGATTTCACTGTGAGAGTGCACGCACACAACACACACAACACACACATGCACACACACACACCAGATTAACTCTGTACCAGCGCAGGCGGACAGGCTTACATTACCCCCTGCAATAATGTCCTGATCAGCATCAGCATCACGGTGTGACAACGTAACAAAAGATGTGGAAGTCCGCTCTTTATTAAAGAACAATCAAATATTTAGTGAGCAGCCAGCAGACAATAAGTGTCAGAGGTTATATTTAGGAGTGTGGTGGGAAAGACGGAATGGATGGCACCTAAAGAGCAGTAAGCCTTATTTCACTCGTGGGATTGTTGGAGAGGTGGAGAGCAAAATGAATGAGGGGCTCTTTAAAACTCTGGTGAGCTATAGATCACGGAGGAGACATGCACTGTCAGCAGATTTCATGGAGACCCAGATAGGAGAACATGGGATGCAGATGGAAGGTACACCGCTGAGCTTCACGTGTAGACTGCACTGTGGGGATTTAGTTAGGTCAGTATCTATAGATCTACACGTGAATGGAAATGAGATACTGTAAGAAAGCCTGTGTACACTCACCGGCCACTTAATTAGGTACACCTGCTCAATTTCTTGTTAGCACAAATTTCTAATCAGTCAACCACTTCAACTCAATGCATTTAGACATCTAGGTGTGGTGAAGATGGCTTGCTGAAGTTGAACCTGAGCATCAGAGTGGAGAAAAAAGAGGATTTAAGGGACTATATGTGGCATGGTTGTTGGCGCCACATGGGCTCGTCTGTGTTTTTCAGGACGTGCTGAACTACTGAGATTTTCACCCACAACCATCTCTTTGTGTACAGAGAATGGTCTGATAAAGAGAAAATGTCCAGTAAATTGTTGTCAGAGGTCAGAGGGGAATGGGCAGACTGGTTATGGATGACAGAAACAACTTGCTTTGACCAATGTCTACAGAACATCATCTCTAAACTGTAACTTGTTGAATCTTGAAACACATGGACTAAAGCAGCAGAACACACCAGGTGTCACTCCTGTCAGCTAAAATCAAGAAACTGAGGCTACAATTCACACAGGATCACCAGAACTGAACCAGAAGAGACTGGAAACATTTTTCTAAGTCTGAGTCTGGATTTCAGCTGCAACATTCAGGTCAGGTCAGAACTTAGTGTCCCTTCCAGGCTGCTGCTGGTGGTGTAATGGTGTGGGGGAGATGTTCTGGTCCCACTTTGGACCTCTTAGTACCACCTGAGCCTGGTTTAAACACCACAGCCTACCTGAGTATTGTCTCTGACCATGTCCATCCCTTTATGACCACATAGACCCATCTTCTGATGGATACTTCCAGCATGTCACAAAGCTCAGATCTAACTGGTAGGGCTGGGTGACATGGCCTAAAATCAACGGTATATTGAGTTCACCTCGATGGCATTAAATGGACGATAACTACATGTATGCGCAAAAACAAAAGTTGTCCACTAGATGGGGCTGTGGCAGCATAATTGCTCCACAGCTAGTTTTATTGATAGTATTATTCCCCCAGATCTGTTAACTGCAATTATTTTTAATTTCTGCTTTAAAAACTTCAAAGTACTAAAAACTGGGTCACTCGGTGTTGTATCCTAAGATGTGTTATTGTTAGGGCCTGTAGAAAGCTCCTTTATTGTCTGGATCCTCTCCAGCTAGCTGGTTCTTTACTTCCAGAGGAGGAAGACCGGTAAAACTCAGTTCCTGATACACTCCCAAAAATGACCATTATTCAGTAGATCCATCCATCCATTTTCTCCCGCTTATCCGGAGTCGGGTCGCAGGGGCAGCAGCTTAAGGAGGGAAGCCCAGACCTCCCTCTCCCCAGCCACTTGGGCCAGCTCCTCCGGGGGAATCCCGAGGCGTTCCCAGGCCAGCCGAGAGACATAATCAGTAGGTTGATTTTTAAATTAGTTTATATAGAAAAATCATAGAAAATGGTACGAACAAGACAATGTGACCCCCTGAAGCCACCCCTCATGGTCATCAGTCAAAAGGGCCCAGAATCCTTCGAGACATTAGTTTTTATGCTTAGCTTGGTCCTCCCCATTTTGTGGCATAGTACATTTCTACTGGATCAGTACATGGGAAAGTGTTGAGATCCGTGTGTGTCACGAATCTAATCCTAAATGAACAAGATGTGAAAATCATGTGTGTTCCTCATCTAGTCTGATTGTGTAATAACGAACACTCCAGCATACGTTCTGTACAGATAAATAATGGGGACATGATCTATGTCCCAGATCAAATAAATAAATACATAGATACATTATCCAACAGATGGTACTAGATCGATACAAGTCCTGTTAGACATTTTCTTCTAACCTTTTGTCTCAATTTGAAAACAGAATCTGATGGATTTTTAAGACATACTTGATGGCTTTATACACTGAATGGTGCTGAAATGTCAAACAAAAGAAGCATATAATTAGTATTTTATCATACAGCTGTAGACCTGGTGCATAATAAAGCTCTTAGACACAGTGTGACAGCAGCACTCTTGCTGTGTGAAACTTGTATTTCCTCTGGACTGAGGTGACCCACAGTGGTTTGACGTCATGTTAGGCTAAACGCTCCAGCAGCTCATGCTCTGTGATAAATATGTGCCACCAGTAGAATATGTCCATCCAGCAGTGTATAGAGGCTGAAATGGATGTAAGGTTCAAGTGATGATTGGGTCAAGATTTTCACTATCATTCAACTGTTTGGCCTTATTTGACTTTTAGAGACATTGGAGTCAGGTTTCCAACCAAGCTGTCAAATCTGTTTGTGCACGTCTGTAGTAGAAATACTTGAAGTTTTAAAATAATTGGTTTTGTTTGATGTACTCAGCAGAACTAAAGTAAATCTTGATTCTGTTATAAACAAGCCTTTACAAGGTTTTACTTTTCCTGCTCCCTTTTCACTTATACTAGGGCTGGGCAATAAATCGAAAATTTATCGTTATCAAAATTTCTGACTCTTATCGAAATTGTTTTCCCCATGTCAATAAATCTGGCAATAAAAAAATTAAAAGATGTGGGTAGGTTAACAACGTTCATGTCCCTTCTAGAAGCTGTACCACCTCAAGTTACATGACAACATGATTCAACGTAATACACGTGACAGCCCCATCTAGTGGACAACTTTTGTTTTTGTGCATACATGTAGTTATCGTCCTTTTATCGTTATCGAGGTGATATTGATTTTAGGCCATATCGCCCAGCCCTAACTTATACACTGTAAACAATGTAAGAGTTTGTGATTTAATGATTGTATGTATTTACTAGAGTGAGAAAAACTGGCTGGTTGGTTGGTTGGTTGGTTGACTGGTTGGTTGGTTGAGTGGTTGGTCGGTTGACTGGTTGGCTGGTTGGTTGGTTGTTTGAGTGGTTGGTTGGTTGGTTTGTTGGCTGGTTAACTGGTTGGTTGATGTGGAAATACTCTATTTAGTCAGCTTATCATGTAGAGCTAGTGGTATAATGGTAAATGGTAAATGGCCTGTATTTGTATAGCGCACAACACAATCAGTCATCCACCCATTCAGACACACACTCACACACTGGTGGGGATGAGCTACAACGTAGCTACAGCTGCCCTGGGGCGCACCGACAGAGGCGAGGCTGCCGAGCACTGGCGCCACCAGTCCCTCCGACCACCACCAGCAGGCAAGGCGAGTTAAGTGTCTTGCCCAAGGACACACAGCAGCATTCTCTGGCCGGAGCCAGGATCGAACCTGCAACCTTCCGATTACTGGACAACCCGCTCTACCTCCTGAGCTACTGCTGCCCATGTAAGGCCACATCCTGTTTTAAAATCCAATTTTGTTACTTATGGAAAAGAAATCATGAAGTTTTTTTTCATTTAGTCAATGTCAGGGACGTCCTGATCCCAACACAAAAATCAGATTGGCGTTTCGATCACGTTTTCCATTGATATTAGAGTAGTTATTAAGTCTATTTTTGTCCTACTTTCTACAGTTTTACATCAACTAGGCCACAATACAGCACTGACCATTTGCTGGGCCAAAAGAAAAAAATGCTGAAAGCAGGCTAAAGGAGACCAACAGTCAATAAAAATGTTGAGTATTTATTTGGTTATTTTTCTAAAATTAAGAAAAAATAACACAATGATACAAAAATCGGCAAAAGAAACCAAAAGGTCTAGGCTTCGTATTCCTACCCATTTTACAAATTCAGATTTCTACTAAAAATAAAAAATATAAATAATTATAATAATAATGATAATAATAATAATGTAACAAATACTTGAATAGATTTACTTCACTAAATGATGCTAGCTCTTTACTAGCCAAAGTTTATACATTGTTGAAGCAACGCTAATATATCCTGATAACGATATACATAACGATATAGCATTGTTTCTTTTAATTAAATTCATAGTTAATATAAAATTTCAAGTGGTTGCACCAACTCACCAAACCCACGTTTCTCAACCGTGTAGATTGGAACCATGTCTTTGCAGATGTGCTTGGCAACTGCAGTAGTGATCTCCTTCCATCTGCGGGAGCTGTGGTTATATGGTGCACCACGGCTAAACGCCTGTTGCAGCGTCTCTGTCTGGAGTTTGTTATGAGCGCTTACGCTACCACTCGACGCTGCTTTTATGGCTTTTGCTTGTTGACTCTCTCTGTATTCTTTATCGTGGTTCTTGCGCAGCTGATAAAATAAATTTGTAGTGTTGGAGTCTGTTGTTGGCACCGGGAACCGGCCAACTTTACAAACAACTGCTTTCTGGTCCGCGTCTGCCTTCCTACACCCAAACCACATCCATACAACAGAAGTTTCCCCTCTTTTAGGTACAAGCTCCTCCGTTTGGGTTGGCAGGTCATCCTGTTGAAAATTACCCTGGTCTGAACCGCGTCCGCTACCGTCCTCCTCCATGTTTGTTCATGCATGGCTAGCGTGGCGTGCCGCGCGTGCATGGACATGCCGTAAGGCATCATGACGTAAAATACTGCCGTAAAAAGCCGTATCGTGGTGTAAACGATAGAGCTTCATATTAAACGATAGACATTTTCTATCGTACAGACGAAACATTTCGTCATATCGCCCAGCCCTAAACGCTAACAGTGTTATCAGAGAGTTAGGTTAACATTTATGAAACAATACCTCTCTGCTAACGTTGTTAGCGTAGCTTGCTCAGTAAAGAGCTCAAATGTATCATTTAGCAACCCAAAGCAGAAGCTTGTTAACTTACTTTCATAGTTATGATTGTCAGTAGACACATGCTATTTAAAACCTTTGTCTTTGACTGTGGCGTCTTAGATGTGGTCTATATGATCCTGTGTACGTTGTTGATCGTTATCCTTGGCTGGTCCTGCAGAGATAGTGTACAAATGCCATGGAGAACACTAACGTTACTGTGACCCGGAAATGATTCAGCTGGATAAAATGTCAGGAAGTGCCAAACTGGGGGTGGTATATAGCTTGTCAAAGGAAATACAGGTTGTCTACCATTGCTTATAAAATATGTTGACAAATGTCACTCAAGTCTTTTTATTTTTGCTCCACATCATGAAAAAATACAGCTAACTTAAGCTTGCCTCAGTGCATATTAATCATGATTCATGATTGATTTGAACTTATGCATATTCAGGTTTGTGAATGTTGATTAGAAAACAAAATGATCACCTTGTGTGAGGGAATAAAACATTTTCAGAATTTTTTTAGTATGCACTCAGATTTATGTTTGACTTAACTTACAGTTAAGAACAAAAAACTGAAAATAAGCAAATCAAGGTCGAAACTGTCTTGTATTCCCTAAATTTTGTCACATCTTACCACACGTAGAGATTTTAAATGAAGCCAAAACACTGGAAGCCTGGGCGACTATAGCGCTGCTCGTCCACCCACTCTAATTCTCGATTCATTTTCCTCGCTGCATTTATCTACATGAAAAGAGGTGGTATTCCAGTAAGCGCCTATTCAAGCTGTGGTCTTTTCAAACTCACCTGGATAAGCTTTGAGTGCTCCCACAGTGCATGAAAGTCCTAAAGATGACAGACATACTGGATATGTTGTGGTGGTACGAGGGCTTTGTCCTTGTGCTTTGCGCCATCTAAATGTCTGGCCTGTTTGTGTTGTTGGGAGCTGTTATGAGTGGAGTGTGTGTAGGAGTGAGAGAGGTACACTCAGCTGCTCAAATGGAAGCAGAAAAACATGAACTGCTGGATGAGTCAGGCCACCGCCGTGAGATGTGTTTGTCAGTCCGAGGCAGTTGCCTGGGGTTGTAATGATGTTTCCAGAAAAGTGCTCTGAGAAGAGATATATATTGAGTGCTACGCTATTTTTTACACGAGTTAACAAGACCTTCATATATATCTCAGACATATACTGTTATTGCTATATTAGTGTTTTGATACTGTTGTTAGTCTCGATACTCTAGTCAGTTGTATCAATACTGTACTATTTGTGTCTAAGTTTCTAGAACATTACCATTATTGCAGGATCAGTATCAATAGGGTGATCTTTTTTGACGTCAATGTTTATGTTTTTCGCATTGCATCACAGGATTGTGTTGCAAGAAACAGCATACTTTGCCTATAACTGGATACTTTTGCACGTTTAGAGGAGGATTTAGCAAAGCAGATTGGGTAACTCTTGCTTTTGTGGTCAATTGTACGGCCCGTTAGGGGCTTGACAAAAAGTTTTGTTGGAATTCCCTCCGTTAAGGACCACAAAATACAAAAGAGGTGGTTGAGGGCAACCCAGACGCTCCAAAAATAAAATAATCAAGGACACTGATAAACGAAGACTTACCCAGCTTTGCAGTCCCAGTGAGGATTTCGCCGTTTTCTTTGGCAATCACCTACAGGTGATGTGAATCACACTGAGAATTTTAAAACTATTTTAAAGCTCACAGCTGCTTTCCACATCAATGTCAGTGGAGTACTTCTCTAGCCTAGCAACTGATGATCTGGGTTGATATGTGAGGAACTTAGAACTTTGCTATTAGTAATTTATCACATTTTCAGTGCTATTCTTAGATGCATGGTTGTAGTATACACCTCATACAATATGTCAAAGATTCTTGCAACAAGTTATGACTTGCATCATATGTGTATTAGGAGTGTACATCTTGTGAACCCCTCCTCTACTGCTGTTCCTATGTTATCTTAGGATACTGTATTGATTACTAGTGGTGGAAATATAATATGGGCGACGAGCATCCGTTTAAATTGGTGCTTTAACTACAAGTCTGAAGTTTTCTGTGACCAATCCACTGTTAGACACAAAAAGTAACTGTCGGAAATGATGTGTTGATTCTCTAACACTCCACTAGTGTTGCAAACCTTTTGTTCAAGTGGTCAACAAATAAATTGTTGTTTTAATAAATTTGTTTTATATAAAGTGACCAAATACGTGCTACATTGCATCTTTTGTCTAGAAAAGGTATGGTCCAAACACAATAGAAACCATGAATATGCTCTAAAATTTCACCAGCCTTTGTATTATAATATTTAATGAATACCTCCAACCCTTGCACTATGAAAGTGTTGCAAGAGTCCTGATCAAAAAGCAGGGAACATGAAAAAGAAAAATATGGATTAACATCACAATATTCAGTAGTTTCGCAATCGCATGTTTTTCTGATCTCATGCAGCTCTAGCATCAAGTCAGGGGGTGGTGTGATTGTTTCTCAGGTTGCCGGTTCCCTTTTCCTTCCAGGTTTTTGTGTTACCTTCAGACCTCCTTTAGAAACACATTTAATGAAGGTCACTTGCTTTTTATTCGTCGTTCTCCAACAGATCTCCAGTTTTCTCAGTCAGAGGCAAATGACGAGTGTAAGAACTGACCACTATGCCAAAGGCACTTTGAATCTAACTCATTATTTCTCTTCCAGCCCATCTGCCACATGCAACACTTTTCACAGAACATCTCCTCTTGTTCAGAAGTGCTTGGAGGGATGATGTCACATTGTGACAGAGATTTGAGAGAATGTTTAATGTGCACATTTAGTGCAGGTTTAAGCCACAGCATTAGGCACCGACCAATCAGATGTCCCCTACAGAGTCTCCTAAATGTCCAGAGTTAGTTTTATTATTATTTTAGAAAACTTAATGTTTGGAACTTAATTTTCTGTGTATGAATAGCTAAGCTGCTCCAGGCTTCATAGTAGACCAGATTTCCATGTCTTAATCTAAGGCTTACATTGGAGCTAGAACTAAAGCATAAGGATACATCTATAGCCTCTCGCTGGAAATAATGCTCAAATATAATGATTTTTATTCCATCTGCAATTAATGGAAAATATAACTGACTTTATTAGGTTTCAGAATATAAACGATGAAAGAATTCACCTGTGTGCCAATGAAAATCTTCCAGTTTCATTTAGACTTAGGCCATGTACACACGTATCCTGGTTTTTATAAAACCGAACGTCCTCTCCTGCAACATCACTGTCCGTGACAAAAATACTCTGATGTCACATGTGTGACCCATGTTTACACTCACTTGTTTTTCAAAAGCTCTAATACTTCTCAGTGTAAAGACCACAAGCAAAAGACAGTTATTGCCCACCACCTAGTTATTCCACATCCAAGGAAGGTTTTTCAGCAAAGATGCAGATGATTTGGGGAACTACTGCCACCTACAGGCTTCGCATGCCTATGAATGTGCTTCACGATGCACTAGATTATTTCCTGAAAACAAGGTGGTGTGGACGCACGTTTTTTTCCTAGATGGACGAGATACAATATTTAGTTTTACAAAACTTGGCTATGTGTGCACATGACCTTAGTTTGAATCACCAGAAAGAGAAATCACAGCTTCTTTTTGTTCTGTGAATTCCCATTTAAACTGAAGAAGTCACTTGGATTTAGGAGCTTGTGTTTGGTTTTTCTGACCTGATATGACACCTTTGGTCTCTGAAATGAAACACTTCAGTCTCTCAAAGCACAGTGACCTGTTTAAAGAGGGTTCACAGATCCAGCTCAGGCAAGCTCTGTAGGTAGAGGAAAGCCAGCTTATCAACACACAGATGGTTGTGGTGGTGCATCTGGTTTCTGCTGTCAGAGGTGAAACTGGTTTGATTAACTCAGTAGAAAATAAGACAAATATTTACAAAATGTTTGGAGAGGCATGAAAGTCTCACCATAAACAAAGCTAGGTTTTTGTGAATGGTTGCACATCATTTTTGTAATCACATCCTTACCTTGACTGCAAATTCAATCCTATACAGATGGGTTAATGGAATAATTTATCTGTATTATTATTAGATTTAGAAAAAAAGATGGATGAGGCATATTTTAGAAAAGTTGACTAAATGCATGCATTTATTTAACTGATAAACAGGTACACACAGGTGTAAAGGTTTAAAACCATTATTCACCTAATCCTCTGAGACCTTTACCGCTCAGCAAATTTAGCACAACAGTGATTTTCTTTGACCTTTTCAAGCTTAATTAAAAGAGACCAGCTTCCTTTTGATTCTTTTTTTTTTCTGTCCAACTCAAAGATTTTCCTTCAGACTATTTACCTGGTTAGTTTTATTTATTTATTTTTTATTAGTTTTAGTTTATAGATGCAAACTCACAATCTTTGCACAAGAATAAACTTACAAATTTGGGATGACTTGAAAGTTTTCTTGTTTTTTTATGGAAACATTTATGGAAAAAGTCGGAATTAGAAAAATACAGACAAATTTTCAATGCTGTTTTTTGTTGTGAACGTTAAAGTCAAACTTTAAATTATATTTTTATGATGTAGGTCAGAAGTCAAACTAATATTTTCTCTGTTTATAAAATTTGCTCAATTGATGCTTATGTTCATCTCACCTAATAGGTCTAAAGGGAACACACCACACGTTTCAGAGGCTACTCTTTATTTATTTAGGTTAAATGCAAAATATTAGGATTGTTATCCTGATCAATTCCCTTAAAAAGCTCTTAGCATCAAACTCAAATTTTATTAACAATTTCTCAAAGCTTTGCTCCTGTAATAACTTTATGATCCTACATATGCTTTAATTAAATATTAATATTTTAAATATTTACAAAATTGTCATACAGTTCTTTAATTGTTCGTTTCTCCGTATTTACTGTGCCATTGTACCACTCTACAGGTTGTTTCTTGTTATTTCCACTTGGTGGCAGCAAACTCAAATAAACAGGCTCTCTGCAGTCAGACAGCAGTGAAGTTGTGAAGCTTGAGAGTAATAAAAGTGAGTGATAAACGGGTGTTAATGGAAATTTTTAATTTGGTGAGGAGTCTTGTACGTACAACCCATTGAATCAGTTCTTTTTTGATATTGGTACAAATCAAAACAGCAATTAACTTTAATTAAAAAAAGCAGATTTTTGAGGTCCTAATCGCCTCGAGTTAACAGTTTGATTGTAAATTTGAGACCTATCTGTCACAGTAGACCCCTAAAGTGCCTCTCCACAGAGTAAGAAGACAGTTTTTACAATCCGATTATCTTTAAAGGATGATTATTGGATTTTTTTTTCTCCCTTTTCTAGGAAATGTTTCTCACCCCAAACACACTTTCAGACAGGGATCTATTACCTTAAATTTAATAAGATCCAAATCACATTAGCTTAGAATTAACGGTTTTAGTCTAACGCTCACAGCTGCTTTCTTGTAATTCCTTCAAATAAATTAAAGGCATTCATTTGTTTTGGTGCCATCTTGAAGAATTGCGCCTCACCTGCTGATGGGAACTCAATCGTAACTGAATTTAGCGAAAGGAAACCTATACTTCCTTCAGTTGTGTTTATGTTCACAGGTGGATTTAACTGGCTGAAGGTCAGATGGGAACAAAGAATCTGATTTAAAGCAAAATAACATGGAAGGAGAGTGAACAAATGATTACTTCCTTAGCTGTGAAGACAGCTGGTGTTTTGTCAGAATTACAAATATATTGAAACTTAAATCAGAGAAGCTATTTGTTCAAAAAGTGTGTTAAACTGATCTGTGAACTTTTAACTGCATCTTCTACTGTAGCTGTTTAAAGAGCTGAAACTACTATTACTACTAAGAGGATGTTTACAGACACTTTTGTCCAAAGCGACTAAGAAATGACGATTTAACAAAGTTTACTCCAGGCTAACATCACAAGGGGTGATGTTAACTTAGTGTAGAAATAGAGTGCAAACATAGAAGAGAGAGTGCATACGATGGTACATGGATTGTAGTTGATATGGTATGGAGCTAGGATCAGGACTTTAATACATGTAACTTGGAACATGTTTTGTTATTGTAATTTTCGTTTTGTATTAAAGTCCTGATCCTAGCTCGATAATATGGTGCCTTCCAGGGTTCTACAACCCCCTTAGGCACTTCATAACTCATCCAGTCATTCAGGCTGTTGAACACTGGAGCTACCAGTCCCTCCGACCACCACCAGCAGGCAACATGGGTTAAACTCCCATTAGTTGTCATACACTGGTGACATTTTTTCTCTGTATTTGACTCATCCCCATGGGGAGCGGTGAGCTGCAGCTGTGGCCATGCTTGGGAACTATTTGGTGGTTCAACCCCCCAATCGAACCCCTTAATGCTGAGTGTCAAGCGAGGAGGAAATGGGTCCCATTTTTAAAAGTCTTTGGTATGACCCAACAGTGGATTTGAACCCATGATCTCCCAGTCTCAGGGCGGACCCTCATACCATTCGATCTTGCATCTATCCGGTTAAGAGATGGGCACTTAACTCCTCTGCCACGTCAACTCCCAACACACCTCCTACCTTCCCCAAGAGTAGGGCAAGGTAGGAGATGTTCTCTAAAGAGCTGGGTTGTCAAGATCTTCTTTGAGACAGTCAAGGACAACTCCTGTTCTGGTAGCGCTCAGTAGGACATTCCATCATTGTGGGAGACCAGTCAGATTGCTGCGTTAGAGTAGTCAAGGTAGGAGATGACCATAGGCTGCACCAGCAGCTGGGTGGCATCCTCTCTTTACAAAGCTCTTGCAAGGAAAATACGCCTCATTCAACTCATCCAATCAAGGTGTGTAATGTGCACCCCCTTTTTATTTGTAGGGTAGAAAATAAGAAGATGCAGGTATATGAATCTCACTGGTTTATGAATGAAACATGACTCCTTCTGAGGAGGAGTAACTTTGTTTTTCATCACTTAAGACATGCAGCTCCCTGTTCCTGTTGGGATTTTCACTTTGTTGACTGTTTAGTTTGTCCAACTATGAGACACAAGTACAAATTGCTCCAGTCTGAGGTACTTCATCCACATTTTGCTCCAGCATATAATTAGTGCTGTTTGTTTTGCAGCTGAGACATGCACCATGCATTGTTTTTGTGTTTGATTGTGTTCTTTACCCTGATCATGTAAATCTAGAATCCCAGTGGGAATGAGTTACTTCCTGTCTGATTCTGGACTGTTATGCTGCTCTTGCTACACTTCAATAATTTCATGCTTTTCCTGCAGCAGTCGAGTCTGTTTGCAGGTGTTGCAGAAGTCCTCTGCCACCTACTGCATGGAGCATGCTCCCCACTCCCAACTAGCTCACCACAATGCTACGCGGCGGCAATTACCTTCATCACCAATCATCAGCTGATTGATACGGCACACTGTGTGCTGATGACATGCACAGACCTTGATTATTTTCATTACCATTAGCCGAGGGCCCTGATTACAAGCATGCGGAAAGTCCTGAGGTGATTGAAGAGCAGATGTTGAAAAGTGGAGGAAGTTTCTTCTCAGATTAGGTCATGTTCTAGAAATCAGGGTCGAGAAAGAACATTCAGACCAGTAAAATATCACGTCCTTTTAGATTGAAAATGAAAGAAATTCCATCAGGTTGGATGTTCTCCATTTCCAGCTACTCCTCCTCTCAGTTCTTATTTTCACCTCTACAACCTCTACTCACGAGAAGCTTCGTACACAGTCGCCTGTCCCATCTTGTTGCACACACACACACACACACACACACACACACACACACACACACACACACACACACACACACACACACACACACTGAGTTATTTTCAGCCCTCACAAATAAAAGAGAAGGGATAAATGAAATGCCGCTCAGCACAGATGTTCCCATTAAAAAACGCCTTATAATTAATTAAGTGGATGTTTTGGAAAGATATTCCTTCCTGAACAACAGCAAGCATCTTTTAATTAGAAGTCACATTTTCTACATCCTTGGAAGATCATCCTCTCGTGTTTTGTTTTCACCAGACATCAGTAGATGTTTTCTCTAACCTAGAGAGGGTTTTAGAGTTTTGACCAACCTTTCAAAACAGGTTGAAGCAGCAAGATTTTAAGATGTCATAGAAACCTGAAAAAACATTCACTGATGTGTTGTAAAAAGTTCTTGCTGATGATTCTGTTGATCTAAAGGGCTCTTCGCATTTGGGTGATGATGTATGCGGGAAAAAAGAGAGGAGACACTGACATTTAGGCTGATTTGAGTTGTTTTTTTATCATTTTTTTCTACACCTGGCAAGATTTGCTGTGACTGTTGTCACTATGGGGTTTGGCGATGTGGAAAAACACCATGACCATTTCCTGAACTGCTTCGTCGTCAGTAGGGTCACAGGGAACTGGAGCCTATCTCCAGCTGTCATCAGGTGAGAGGTGGGGGACATGTCACCTGTCCATCACAGGGCAACACTGAGACAAACAACTAGTCACACACTCACTCACACCTAGTGAAGATTTAGTCTCTAATTAGCCTTATATGGGCGTTTAATCTATGGGAGGAAACTGAAGTAGAGAAAAACAATGCATGCGTGAGAAGAACATGTTAACTCCTCATAGAAATGTTGCAGAGGCCGGGTTTGTATCAGCAACCCTCATGCTGCAAAGAAATGCCAACAACAGTGCCATTATTTACAATATTTCTCCTCATAGTTTTATTATTATTTTTGTTTTGGCAGGACGTCGCGAGTTTGCCAATTATTGAACAAAGCAACCACACTATTTTCTTGTGTAAAATCAACCCTGGAAAATAAAACATAAGACAAGATTTAGACCAGATGACACTTCTGAATTTTGCTGAGGATAAAGTCGCATATCATTCCTACTTTAGCAACACAACAAAGGTCGATGTTGCTGTGTGAGATAAAGGCATTCACACAACAGAAATACTCCACAGAATCAGAATTATTTATGTTTAAAGGCATCATTTACTAAGAAACTGTTTAATACTTATTCTTTTTTAAATGTGATTGGTCACTCTGCATATGCATGCTGAACATGTAAATTATCTTAAACACCTGTCACCTTCATTAGCCACATAAAAAAATTGACGGGGAAATGGTAAGGTCAGAAAAAGTCAGTCTCTTCTATGTCAAAGGGAAAATTAGCATCTATGGCTTCGCCCACCTTTGCTTGTGACTGGAAGGCTGTGTCGATTCAGTGGCCAGGAGAGAGCAGAGCACTTCTCAGCCAGTTAAAGTTAAATGGTAAATGGTAAATGGCCTGTATTTGTATAGCGCCTTCTTAGGGTTCTACAACCCCCCAAGGCGCTTCACAACACAATCAGTCATCCACCCATTCACACGCTGGTGGGGATGAGCTACAACGTAGCTACAGCTGCCCTGGGGCGCACTGACAGAGGCGAGGCTGCCGAGCACTGGCGCCACCAGTCCCTCCGACCACCACCAGCAGGCAAAGCGGGTTAAGTGTCTTGCCCAAGGACACACAGCAGCATTCTCTGGCCGGAGCCGGGATCGAACCTGCAACCTTCCGATTACTGGACAACCTGCTCTACCTCCTGAGCTACTGCTGCCCTTAACCATTATCAACAGCAACTCCATAACATGGTGCAACATATTCGTGCTTGTGTTATTTTTGGAGATAAAACGTCAACATTGCATTTTTTTTTACCCAAGAAAGAAGAGTGAACGAAGGCAGCAGAAGAGTTGCTGTGTTACTAGCCAATCAGAGGCACGACGACTCATAAAGACCACAGCAAAAAAACAGTTTATGACTTCTTTTTCACTGAGAATCCATGTTTTACATATTATTATTGAAAATGATTAGTCACTCTGAGTTTTTCAGTCAGGCTGAACATGAAAATAGTCTCCTACACCTATCTCCTGCATTAGCTTCTGATACAGTAACTGTATCTAACATAACTAACATAATGCACATCTACAGACACAACATTAGCTGTCTAACAGGTGCTAAGTGTGGCCAGATAAATGTATAGTTCACAAACTCCAAATAAAGTTAGAGATAATAATCAAGTTAACTCATCTTTGGCATTATTTATATTCTTTCATGAACACAAAACGGTGATCAGGTTTAGAGTGTGTAACATCTAAAATAGTCCTGATGGAAACCTTCCTTTAACATTTTCTGGCCTACGAATGATTGTACTACTTCTCTGGCAGATGTGAACCAATTCAAATCCTTTGTAATGTAATATATTTCCCACCCTGAATTATCACAACAAAATTTGAAGCAGTGACATGTATTAAAGGTCTAAGAATACAAAAAGCAGCACCTTCCACTGATGCAGTCAAGAGTCACCTGATGATCCCCAATCCAGGTTTCCAACAGCAACCTGCTGCTGACTTGATTACACGTCCACTCAGAACCTAAAGGCTTTTTCTCCTCACCAGCCTGACCTCTTCCTTTTAATCTTTCCCTCAAGGTCCTGTGCTTCATTTATAGTCCGTGTAGTGGTGAGGTTCTATATTTGGGTTCTTTCTTTAGCTGACCTTTTACACAAATCACTCATCCTTTTTGTTGAGCATCTCCTCACAGTCATAACCTTTACTATATCCTCAACAGAGTGAAGCTAGACAATGTGAAGCATTGGAAATATAACACGTACAATTTGGAGCAATTCTCTACATTCACACTGCCATAGATTTAATTGTATATTGATCTACATACAGTTGAATAATTATTGAGAGGCAAACTTATTTTATAGCCCTTCTTGTGCAATGTAGTAGCCATCCTGTATATGTGAATGTCTGGACACGACCCATAGACAGATCTCAATTGTGGGGCTATGGTTGTCTTTCAAACTGGGGTCCTTGACCCCCCAAGGGGGTCCCCAAAAGATTGCAGGGGGTCCCCACAATTTTCTCTGTGCTGAGGTTGTGAGCTTACCAAGATTATATTTGTAAAAATTGCATTTATAAAATCCAAATTACACACATAATAGTATAATAAAACCTCTGTATAGGGGTTATACCTCTGTATATCTGTATAAAGTTTGTAAAAATCACTTTTAATGCGTGTATGCGAGTATGAGTTGGGATTAGGGGGTCTTTGGCTTGTCTTGGACACAGGCAAGGGGGTCCTCAAGGGAAGAAAGGTTGGGAACTACTGGTCTAGACTGACCTGCATAGCAAAATCCTTTTGCATTTGCTACAGTTGGTCTAGATTTCCAAGGAAAATATTTATTCCAAACTGTTTCCGTATTGTTAAAATAACTGGGATTTACAAGTTTTATACAATGGTGTATAACTATGAAAAGTTTGAGATTTGAGCTGTTTTGAGATGAGTTTGTTCTTGGTCCTATTAGGGCTAGTTTTTAGCTCATCAGTCCAGTTGAGCCAATCTCCAAAACTGTAGCTTAGCTTTAAAAGTTCAAAAAATATGTTCCAATTCTAGCTTTTTTATGCTTGGTCTCACACAACAGAAACACTAACCTAGAAATGATAGCTCAAGAGTCATCGGGAAGGAACCATGAAGTCTACAAACACTTCCTGTGGCATCTAGTTGTTAAAGAGTTTCACTCGAGTCTCTGATGGTGGCGCTACAGCTAACATCAGAGCATCTCCATCCAGCCAGGATTTATCCACCTTTTGTCCACATTCTGTCTTTGTCTCAGTGATTAGATTCTTCTTCTCCCTCCTTACCATTCCCCATTCTCTCTTCGTGGCCCTTCATCTTTTATCCTCCCTACTCTATCTCCCCACTCCTCCCCCTCCCTCCCTGTTCCACTCACTCCCTCTCTGACTTGTGCCGGTCTCTAATCAGAGCCTCAGATGCCGGGCTCTTAAGTGGAGTTAAATGGCCTGCTGACAGCATTACATGCTGAGTTTTCAGTCGTCTGCCATGGGCAGCGTGTGATCCGTGAGACATGTCGACTATGAACTTGGAAGGACTGGAAATGATCGCCGTGCTGGTAGTTGTTGTCGTGTTTGTCAAGGTTCTGGAGCAGTTTGGTCTGTTAGAAGCCGGCTACGATGGTAAGGAAACTCTTTGGGATTGTTGTTTTTTCTTTAAATACTTGTTGGTGGTTCGTCTGGCTGTTGGTCAACTTTATTACAAAGACTTGGCGTTACAGGTCTGGATGTGTGGATTTTGATGCTAAACATGTCTTTCATGGATCAAATGGGCTGCACTCTCTCACCTCTGTTCATTTTTGGTTTAATTATAAGACCATACAGCAGAAATGTTACTCTTTAACATGCTACCAGCTATTAAGATCCTTTAAAAACTATTAAAATGGTTGTTTTTACTGACTTTGAAAGATTATTTACTCATCACACTAAACTCTTTAGCAGCCTCTTCACGTGTCCTACAAGTGATTTAAGTTGATCACATTTTTGAGTCACCTGACTTATTACCTCAGCGCTTAGGATGACTCATGCATTTCACACATGACCAAAGCCTTACTGTTTGACATTCTGCTTATAAACGCTTCCCTCTTATTTCAGGCTCATACTTTACATTCAGTCCTAATGTGGTCCCGAGCACCTCTCCACTGTTGCTTATTTCAATAAAATTGAATTGTTTGTGGAGGCTTGCATCATCTGTGGGTTGGATAACTTGTTTATCCAAATCAGAGTCAGACAGCTGAGGACCAAATGTCAGGTCTACAGCAGCTGGAACCTGGAAAACCTAAAAAAAAGACACAAGATGACACAGTTTTGCTTGTTTGTTTGGAATAAAAAGGCAGAATTTAAATTTATTTTGTGATGTGCTGCAAACGTAGAGATTTTCCTCTTTTTGAAAATGAGAAGTTAATCAAAAGTTAGTGTTTGTTGATCGTAAACATGCATGATAAATGTTTGTCTAGGTATCTTTGTTGTTTTTTGCAGCTTAATGGGGAACAATAACTGAAGCAGAGCCCACTAGAGATTTGTCAAGGTGCCACATTGAATCTTTCTCACCAAAGTGTGAATCTAATATTTAGTAGTTGGGTCTCTCTGGTTCTGAAGACCACCTGTTATTTACAGGATCTGATTTCTGTCCAGGCTGCCAAGCTGTTTGCCTTATGGTGGTACTTTCTTTGTGTACAGATAGGAAGAATAAAAGAAGTTGGAGTTAGCATTGCTTGTTTTACTAATACGTAGGGTTAATGGTGTGTTTCTGATTTTAATTTTCAATGCTGTTTGGTCTTTTTTCTTCAAAATAAGGACCATGGGATGAGAAAAAAGCTAAAAACAAACAACTGAAAACAAAACACACAATGGAAAGATTTGCACATGATTTAAGCCCAATGCACCATCCATTAACCATCCTTTCATTCATCCATCCATCCATCCACCAACCAGCCATTCAACCCACCCATGATCAGTCCATCCGTTTGTTCGTTTACCTACTCCCCCACCAATCTACCAACCACCAAATTCATTTGTTCATCAGTTCTTTGTCAATCCATCCATCCATCCATCCATCCATCCATCCATCCATCCATCCATCCATCCATCCATCCATCCATCCATCCATCCATCCATCCATCCATTCATCCATCCATCCATCCATCCATCCATCATCCAACCATCCATCATCCATCCATCCATCCATCATCCATCCATCCATCCATGTTGGCTCAAATAAGTAACAGATCCAGACATCCCTCTCCCCAGCGGCTCTCTCCAGCACCTCCTGAGGATATAAAGGCATTCCCCAGGTGAGAGAGGATTACATAATCTCTCCAGTGAGAGCTCTCTAGTAAACCTCTAGAGGTAGAGCACCAGGAGCCATCCATGTCAGATGCCCAAACCACCTCAGCTGACTCTCTCCTAGTGGAGGATGATGAAGCGCCTCACTTAATCTCTAAGGCTGAACCAGGACATCCTACAAATGAAGCTCATTTTGAACTGGTGGGGATGCAGGATCTTGGTTTTCTTTTGGTCATGATCCAAATCTCATGACTGTAGGTGAGGGTTGGAACATAGATGCACCAGTAAATTGAGAGTTTTACCTTCCTTCTACACCAACACGGACTAGAGCCACACCCTCATTGTAAAATTGGAAATGGCCTGTATTTGTATAGCGCCTTCTAGGGTTCTACAACCACCCAAGGCGCTTTACAACACAACCAGTCATTCACCCATACACACACACATTCACACACTGGTGGTAATGAGCTACATTGTAGCCACAACTGCCCTGGGGCTCACTGACTAAAGCGAGGCTGCTGTACACTGGCGCCACCGGCCCCTCTGACCACCACCAGCAGGCAAGGTGGGTTAAATGTCTTGCCCAAAGACACAATGACTGCATGACTTAGCAGGGCTTGTCCCCGTAACCCTCCGGCTACAAGACGGGCACTTAACTCCTCTGCCACCGTAATGTTGTAGAGGGTGAATCCCCAGATCTTTGGTCCATTTCCCACTACATCCTACATCCCCATCCTCCATCACAACCAATAAAGACACTAAGATACTTGAGTACCACCACTGTTACAATAACTGCCCTCTTGAATTTAATAAGCTGAATTTATATACATATGGACAATGGAAATTTCACTACCTAAATATACTGTTGTATTATTTAAAGTTAAATGTTTTACATTTTCTTGTAGGACTTTAGCCGTCTACCAGTTTGCAGCCTTCTTTGCTGGATGTTTTATTCAGATATGAACAACTGAATAGATTATGCAGGGTCATGATGTTAAAATATGTGCTGGATGAGTCATTGCAATATATTGCTGAAATAAGCTAAGCTTTCACTTAAACAAACAACACAAAATATCATCTCATTTGATTCAAAACATGATTATTTTAGTTGGACGTTTTGTGCTCTCAGATATGTACATACAATAAATCAGGGCTGAAAGATTTTAGATGAATTCTTACCAATAATTTTCCCTAAAACTTACATGGACACACCAAGATTATGTTTTCCAATTTTCTGCTATCAAAAACAACTGACATTACATTTGATTTGACATTATATGTTTATTCTGACAGAAATTATAGCAAAATCCCAGCTGGAAGTGAGCTAGTCAGTAATGGAAATGCTACATATAAAGAAAAATCTAGCTTTTATGCAGCATTTAAAGCAACATTCCGCAAGTTTTACACCTTAAAATTATGCTTTTTTGTAAAGTTTTTGCATCATAGTATTATCTATTATGTTCATTTTCATACCTGTGATAGTGTTGGGGGGTCACCCCGTCTGTTTACTGCGCTATACAGTTTTTGTGCTTCAGGTAGCGCCAGAAGTACTGACTGGGTGTCGTTTTATGGCAGAATATGGCAAGCCAAAGGGATAAAAACTCACGTGTTCTAAAAGCGAGCATTATGTCCGCCAAAACGCGCATCCTGAACGAGCGTTTTGGCGGACATAATGTGAGTTTAGAACGCGCATTTTTTTTATCCCTTTGGCTTGCCATAATTGTATAACGTAGACTCGCTGTTTAGCAGTGGCAGATTCACCAAAGAAAGCTAGAAATCCCTTATCAGAGGAATATAGAAAAAAAAGAAGAACGTTAGTATTGGGCCGTCTTTTCCTCACTGGAGAGCTCTTTTAGAAAGAAAGGCATGAACTACGGACTCTAACCTAGCCGTGCTGCTAATGGATAGGTAAGTAATAAATGAATTCACCGGGGTTATTGTGTTTGGTTGGGCATAAAGTTGTTATACAGTCCTGATAAAACTATTTATTCAATGTGTGGAGGTGGAAAAGTTTGTTTTCGTTGTTTTGCTTGATATTAGGAATGTAAACATGCCTCTTATGCCCGAGAGAGAGATTTGATTTTACGACAGTGACGTTACGCAGCAAGCCTCTAGAGGGCGACAGAGACCATATAACTGCAATCTTGCGGAATGCTGCTTTAAAGCATACTAAGCAAATTTTGATATTTTAAAATAATTTTCTTGAGCCAGTATGTGCTAAAATTACCCTTTACAGGGTTAATGAAAAGTCACTCAGCCCCCTCCGCCCCATTTCAGCAGGATACCCCATTTGCAACTTCAGCCTCTCCAGATCGCTGCCCTGAACTCTGACAGTCACGCTTTATGGCAATCCATGTTTACACCTCAGAGCAGATGAGCTATACCTGGTTAGCGTTTATTGTAACGTTTATCATGGTGGAGCCTCAGAAGAGACAAAGAAAACATTTATCTGGTGAAGCTGAAAAAATAAAAAGAACGTCCGACCACAATAGGAGTCAAACATCGGACGTTTTCTGAATCGTGAGCTTTAACTTATTATTTAAAGGTGTGGTTCACTGAAAAAACATTTTTAATTACATGTATTTCTGATTATAATCAGTCACTCTGAGTTTTTCACACAGGCTGAACATGAAAATAGTCTCCTACACCTACCTCCTGCATTAGCTTCTGATAGAAAATAGATGGTGAAAATCTAGGATTAGAAAATCCTGACAGATCTACGTCACACTGTCACTTAACATTCATGGACTCACCCATCATGACTCACGACGGGGAAGGCTGTTGTTGGTTTAGCGTCCAGGAAACAGCAGAGAACGTCTAGGCTAATAGAAGCTAACCGTTAGCATTAGCATCTCCACCACACAGCAGAACTCCTCCAGGCTTGTGTTATTTGTGGAGATAAAACATCAATGTTGCAGATCAAACAGAGTCAGTGGTAGAGTCTTGTGCTGTTAGCCAATCAGAGGAGAGATGTCCAAATATCAGGAAATAAGAGACTAAATCCTGCCGTCTGAAGCTCAACTATGATGTGGTTCACTTCTAGTTCCTGAAACAGGTGCACTAGAGCTTTTTGTCCCCAGAGTATAACTTACAAGGTATTCATTCCTACTAGAGACCACTGCAAATATGTCAATTAAACGAGTGAACTACACCTTTAAATGTGGATCAGACTAAAAAACATAAATATTACTGACCTTGGTGTTTGACCAAATAAAGTGATTCATTTCCAATGTCCTGAGAATCATTTAGTTTCAGACACACAAGTTACCCTTCAGTTTAAAAAAGTAGATTAATTAATCAGATAGTAATTTTTTATTACATAATGATCCATATCCTATCAGTTTGTCCAGAAGTTCACAAAGAAAATTTGGCCTTTTTAATACAAGAGGCTTAATTATGCAAGTTATAACGAGACACGTTCACAACCAGCCCAGTAAGCTGAGACATTCTATAAAAACTTGTAAGGTTGATTATTACTCGATGGTGTTCTTTCTCTTGATGGCGTTTTGGATAAAAATAGACTTGGAACACAGCCTGACGCAAATGGCTCTTTTCATTGTGTGTGCTTCTCTTTAGCGGTGTGACAGTGAGTGACAGTGGTGTGCCAGCGGTTCACTGGCATGTGACAGCTGACAAGGGCAGCAAATTATCCTGCTGAAGGTGTGGCTTTTATCCGTCGTCGCTCTGGAACTAATGGCTTTAACAAAAAACGGATCAAAACCACACCACCATGTGGATTATCACTTCTAATAGACTCTTCTCATTCATTTGATCTTAATGAGTGTTGATGAGTGTTTTACCCTGGTTGGTTCCCTGACTGAAGCCATCTGGGTCGTCTCTATGTTTGGCTCTTCAGTGGATTGGTGTGTTTTGCTAATGTTCCGAAGCATAATTACTAGACTCGTTTCAGGAATCACAATAAACATTTGCTGATCAATGGTGCTAATTTGTAACATAAATCTGGGTTCAAAAAAACATTTTTCTAACGTTTTGAGTCATAGACAGTAGTTATAGAGTGGCAAGTCACAACAAGTCATCTGAAAGCACTATAAAAAAGCCAACAACTCCAAATCATGTAACAATAGGTTTAGTTTCAGAGCAAAGTGTATTTGTTCAATTCAGTACAATTCTGATGCAATCAGATACAATTAGTCAAAAGTTGTTCTACCTAAGGAATCCAGCAGATTGCATCAAATGTTCCCCTTTATGCATTCCCTCCATCCTAAACAAGTCTAGTAGGATAAGTGACAACATCCTGTAAACAGGAAGAAACCTCCATCAGAACCAGACTCGTAATGGGTGACCTTTTATAACATGACCTCAGAAACAAAACCATGGTAAGGCCACCTCTGGCTCACCATTAACGTTGGTCACCATGTTAGACGTTTATATATTTAAAACTGGCCTCACATAAGAGGAAGTGTTGACATGGAGCACTTAGCTGAAAATGTGCACAGGACATTCCCACCTTCTGTATCCCACGGCTGACTGGTCACACGTCCTGTTATCCAAGTTGCCCTTACAATTCTGGCCCCACTCAGCATGGCTCAACGCTGTTCTACATGGTTCTGAGGCTGTTCTACTAGTAACTGGTCTGTAGTTGGCGCCACTTTTTTTAGTACCAACTTTGATGTAGATTCAAGCAGACTGAGCCAGGCAAAAATTGTGAGGTCAAAAAGTTGTTGGTCACTAATAGCAGTATTCAGCGTGATGGATGGGTGTGGACTGGTTTGACAGCCTTTTCCATTTGCAAGGTTCAGTATTTTACCCCATCATTCCCTCAAGTTTTCAGTACTTGCTTAGTTGTATTTCCTAGTGTGCTGACCTGGTCTGATTAGCTAGGGGGTGGAGTCACTTGTCACAGATAGTATGCTGCTGTAGTCCTCAGACTCTGGAACTCTCTCACCCTGAGCCTGAAATCAGTGGACTCTAAGGTTTATTGTGCTTGAAGCATCTTATGGTTTTTATCTTGAAAGGCACTATATAAGAAAACCCTTCTTCTTAAATATAAGGATGGTGGCCCTGGAGGACCAGGATTTGACACCCTTAGCCCATGCCATCTTGGTTCTTTCAGAAATCATATCAAGTCATTAATAAGGTGTCTCAAGTGGATTGTTTTGGGAAAGAGGTTCTTGATATTTTGATATTTTTTGTTCAGTTATCAGACCATTTGTTGTTTTCACAAGTTTGCTGTCTAGCAACAGTTGATAGAGATGTCTCGTCTGAAGAATATCATCCTCATTTTCCAGTTGTCTCTGCACTTTTTTCCTGGTGCATCAGTAGCGTTAGAGTCACGCATCTACACATTTTCTAAATTACCATTAAGTGCTTTACATGATGCACATTTGAAATGGGAAGTAGGCTACTACCAAAACATGGTGTTGCACTGCTGCATGTAAGACCGATAAAAAGTAGATCATTAATCAGTACAGCCAATACATAATCTGAATATTTTTCTAACAGAAAAGATGATGAGAGGACTCTGACTGGATGGGTAAAATCCCACCACACCTCTCCTTACTGGCAGTTTGAACGACAACATCTTTCATCAAACACTCATCTGAAGTTAATTATTGGCACAGAACATCATCTGATAGCTTTTTCTCTTTATGTTTAGATTGAAGAACTTCTGCTTGTTTCACTATGTGCAGATCTAGAGTAGAACAAGTGGCAGCAGATGTCCCAGCAGAGGGCAGTGAAGCTTACACCCAGTTCCAACCAGCAACACCTCCACCACAGTTAAACATCACAGCGACATTCTGGATATAACATTTTTTACTTTTTAGCTACACTTCATTTAGTAATTTATGTGCTATAAATAGAACTAATACGAGATACTGAGCTATTTATCATACTATTTTCTATCAGAAGCTAATGCAGGAGATAGGTGTAGGAGACTTTTCATGTTCAGCCTGCATGAAAAACTCAAAGTGACTGACTATAATCAGAAATAATAATTAAAAATGCTTTTTAGTGAACCACGCCTTTAAATCTTGCTCACAACATTGACTGAATTGATGTGGGAGTATCACATTAAATGAAAGGTTAGAGCTAATTTAGAGCAGGTTTAAAATTGCATATTTGATGTGAGTCCTAATATGCGCTCCTCAGTGATCATTAGTGTCTGGAACAGAGAGGTAAGATGATAATAGGGAAGCGGTTTGAATGGAGCAAATTAATCAGCGTGACAAAACGAATCACTCTCTCTTTTGTAAAATAATATTAGACCAATTTGTTGCTTTTTTAATATTTGTGCTATGATTCCTTTTCATAACTCTAACCATCTGCTTTGATATTACTTTCCAAACATTATTCAGTGAAGGTGGAATAAAGAATTAGTAAGTTATGATCATTTGTGGAACCAGTCTACAGATATAAAAGCAGTACTGATGGTTTTATGGCGTTCCATTGAATTATAGATAGTTAGAGATGTTTCTACAAGCACTGGTCCTACTGGGTCATTAATCACAGAGCAGCTACTGGTGGCTGAGTCACAGAAAATAGCATGAATGAGAATGATCCTGCTGGTTCATTTGCAGAAACAGAGCTGTGGAGCTGGATGCAGAGAAGGAGGCATGTAGATAATGGAAGTGGAACAGCTAGTGTTATTTGAGCAATGCAGTGCAAATAATGGGCAGTGACTGGAAACAGGAGGTAATGAATACATTCTTAGTCTCCACATCAACCATTTTAAAAAGAATCATTTCATGTGCAGTTTAAAAATCAGTTGCTTTATCTAGAATGATAACGTTCTTAAACTCATTGCCAGATGAACTTGCATCATGGCTGCAATCAGCTGAGAGCAATGAGGCTATGCTAATGCTAGCTTGGACGTTATTTATTTTTTCTGCGCTCCAGAAAAAAAAAAAAAACTACAGGCAGCTCTTTTTGTTGCCACTAAATATAATTTCTTTGCTGCTGCTTTTGCAATGTTACTGTTGAGTTAAGTTAAGTTACAATGTCTTTCTGCCACCAAAAGGGGGACTTTCCCTTCTTTTGTAAATATGAGGCTTTCATTCCTTGTGCTGACGTTTCACTGGTTGTATTTTTCTAAATGTTCATTAAGTGGTTTCTTTCTTTCCAGGTGGTTAGTTTTGCAACAAGTGAACTTGCAAAAAGACAAGCACCAAATGGATTGAATACATTGACATTTGTAGTCATCAAACATGAATGCTGACAAACAAAAAGTACAGCTTATTACAATATGCACACCATCAAGTACTATAATTTTTACTATGACAAAGTTTGAATGCTTCACAGTATAATACACAACCGTCTGGTTACATTAATGAGTGATTCAATTTTTGACTTTGCAGTTTCAGTACAACTTATGTGGTTTTCCTCAAAGTGGTCCTGAAGCCCTGTGATATACTTTATAATAAATCATAGAATTGATTTCTATACCTATGGACACAGATGTGGAAGACTGTTAGAGTTAGCTTTACTGGAAAGTGCAGACTAACTAAACATGTTTTTTTTTTTTAGTAATTTTGTATTTGCTGGGTCTCTGTGTTTCTGCAATATTCTCACATAGTTTTGCCACCTCCCAATATAACTACAGTGCCTGTTTATGTCACACAAGAACACGGTGCCATGATTTATTTTTTCCTTCAAGCTCTGGTGTTAAACCTGTCTGTTACGAAAACTCAAACTCATTCGATAGGATAATAATTAAGCAAAAAATTGTTCCATTTTAGATTTGGGCCATTTCCATTTACTTAGGCTTTATGCAAACTTTATGGAAAAGCTGGTAGATTACATCAAAGGAGCTGTAGCCCATTTAGACACGCCCCCTTAAATGATCATGTGCCAACCCACTTTAAAGTAGACGATATTTAACAACACAATACTAGCCCAAGCTACCACCAACACTCCAGTTCAGATGTAAGTGGCTAAATGCCAGATAGATCCATTACATTCCAAAGAATTTGCTGGGAGAAAGGATCTATGATGATGCTCCTTTGAGCATCTACTGTAGGAGTCTGTCACGGAAGAAGGTCACCAGTTCTGCAACGATTTCATACATTGGGTGGAAGACATCATCCAGGGGTGATGTTATTTCAGAGTTCTTCTGTCTCCCAGAGAGGGCATCCTACAGAGCCGGTCCTCCTGATGAGCTCATAACTTCTTTCTCTCAGCTGTAGATAAGCTGCTGCCTCAACTGACCACACCATAGAACAAGGGTTCTCAATCCTGGTCCTGTTGGGCTGGTATCCAGCACGTTTTTTTGTTGTTCCTCTGCTCCAACACACTTGATTCAGTGGTTTAATCACCTGTTCAGCAGCTCCTCAGGCATGTTGAAGCAGGGAAACAACTAAAACATGCTGGATACTGGCCCCCAGGACCAGGATTGAGAACCCTTGCCATAGAAGATGGCTGATGTACCTTTATTCCACTATCACAATTATTACAATACGGTTAGCATTAAACAAGAAAAGAAGAAGAATACCTTAAAGTGACTGTGTGTATTTTCCCTGGCTATAGGGGGAAGTACATACCTAAATTATTGCAAGCAAGTGGTATTTTTGTGTTAGAGTAAGACCTTACCAACGGATGGCCATTAGGGTCAAACATCCCTGGGAGCACAATTTTCGAACAAGAACTTCCTCAGATTGTTCAACCTCCAGCAAAATGACAAGAACATCAGGCTCCCTTTCATCACTGACAACGAGCGAAGAGGTAAACGTTTAAAACAACAAAGTTTATGAATGGTGAAGGTTTTGTAACCGCTTGTTACAAATCAGTAAATGCGTTTTCTCCTCATGGGCTCACGTAGAAGGAAATATTGCGTCTAAAATGGCGTCGTACAGAGACTTAGACCAACCCCTATGTACTTTAGACCTGATTTTTATGGTTACGTGTTATGAAGCCGCCAATATTTTTCAACAACATTTTGATGGATATTTCCAGAGATTAATGGTAAAAACTACACATTGTCACTTTAATCTGGATCCAGATTGGATGTTTGAGATACCAGTGCACACAAACTTTATTTTATTTACACTGAAAATGTGATGATCAAGTGAAAAACACATTTTTAGGATTTTTAACGTAAACCAAATACTTAGATTTTCTTTCGATCCCATTACTAACACACATGGCTACAACATTGTCTGTTTCCTGACTGAACTATTCTACATAAAACTGATTAAATTATTGAATATTTAACAAAAACAACAGTTGCCTTTAAAATGCTTAAATAATTTCACACCCATGATTACGACTCTTCTAAGAAACGACCATCTTTATTGATTTCCTCCCAGCATCAGTTTCTTGCCTCTGAACTTTGCTGGGCATATTTCACCAGCAGACAGTGGCTCCAGCCGTCCCGTTGTCTCACCGCCGTTTTATTTCACCTTTGTCCTCTCTCTGTTTTTACTGTCCCTGCTAATGCTTGTTTTCCTGTCTGACTTTTACACTTAAAAGTAGAAAATGACTGACGTTCTTTTTTTTTAAGGATGGTGCACCATAAATCACATGACAAGCTGTCTGTGCAAAGAAAACATTGCGTCCTGCCTTTTTGTCTCGATGCGTTGTCCTCGCAGACAGCTCTGCTCCCAGTTAATGCGGCCAAGACGGGGAAAAAAGCAGGTCAATGTTATCTTCTCAAGCACACTGCCCTGAGCTTTGTGCTACTGTCTGTTTGACAACAGCATCAGCCTTTTCCTTTTTTTACACTTGAACTATTCGTCTAGAATGATACAAATCGATTGGTCCTCTAAGGAGTAGGCTGAATTCTGTGCCTTTCTTAGGGAATCTTGACCTTTTATCTTTCTTTTCTTTTTTTTACCCATGTCATCCTCTTGTATCAACATTTGGAAATATGTTGTTAAAGATAGGTCGAGTTCCTTGTAAATTTACAGTGTTGAACCTAAAGTGAGCATGACTATGATTCCTTAAGGTAGTTAGTTACTGGCATTTTCTCTATTTCCATGTATTTTGTACATTGATGTCCAGCCAGGTACAATAATTGAATAACCTGATCTTTTCAGCTTTATGTAGGGTATTTCCTATCAAAATAATATTTCAAAATGTACATTTTTAAGGCTTTCAGAGGTTAATTTTGTAACTTTATCAACAAATGACCTTTTCCTGGAGAAAAACTGGTTTCCTGTTAGAGCCCATGTGTTTTCTACCCATCCAACCATCAATAACAAGACATCTGTTAGAGTTTGGGTGAATAAACGGTCAACTAACATAACATAAAAACACAGGGAGCAAAAACTGAGGATAAAAAGAGTTCAGAATGAAAACACAGTTGATTAAAAGGGTAATACTTAGGGTTGCAATGACTAGTCAACATAATCAATGATGTCATCATTAAAATGATCAGCATGGATTTTAAACTATGACGTTGTGCATAGATCTATAAATGCAAGTTTTGTCTTTTCCATGCATCGTCTACATACTGAGACTTCAGTTATGTCTGTTTTTGGGGGGCAAACTTCATTTCTTGGTGGTTTGAGGTGACTCGAATCACCAAGAAAAGATAAAAAGAGAAATTAGTCTACTATCAAAATAAGCATTAATTGCAGCTCTAAGGGACAGAATATACTTGCTTTTTAACCTCGCGTTGGCGCAGGCAGCTGGGTGTGTCTTTGTTCACGTACTTGCTGCTACACAGCACTGCACTGCATGTAGTACTGGAGTCTTCCACTAGGGGGCAAACTAGAGTACTCAGACCAGATAGAGAGCCCACAATGGAAGGCTGTATGCATTTTGTGGCCAGAAGAGAGCAGAGAGCATCTGGAAAAGTAAAAGCTAACCATTACCCCTACTGCACACTGGAAGCATCAGCGTCGCGGAATGGCAGCGGAATGTGTCACTTCAAATAGAATCCATTATAGTCTATGGGGTGTCACAAACCAGCCGCGACACGGCAATTTTCAGACGCGTCCCAGAAGCGACAAGCTGCGCCACGTCACTAAGGATAGGATTGGGTTCTATCTTTTCCACGAGCCGCTTCTGGGATGCGTTAATTTCCGCAGTTTAAAAAGGGCTAGACAGGAAATCGCACTCAGTTTCAGTGTAAAATGCCCAGTAATTTTCAAAATAAAAGTCTATTGCAGCGATGCGATTTCATATCTATGTAGATTACGTCTATACGTATGACCACCATGGCTTATTTACTTACCACATCGTTCGAGAAGTGCAGCGGTGTGTTTTTCATGGCTTTAATCCTGGCAGTGGAGAGGAACAACATTATATATGACATCAAACAGCGATGTCACATGTGAGTTCCTTCTTTTTGGTTGAATGGTGGATGGCATAAACAAACCGTGACCTTTGAAGTCTTGAGGGATCTTGTGATCTTGCGAGTCAAGCGTGGAGCACAGTGAAGAAGCCGCTTCGCAGCTGCCTCTCCCAGTGTGCACAGGAGTGCCGGGATTGTCACGAGTAAACCGTTCCGCGCCGCTGATGCTTCAAGTGTGCAGCCGGCGTTAGCCTTAGCAACACGATAACATGGCGGAACACATTCAAACTTGCGTTATTTGTCTAAATAACATATCAACGTTGTATTTTTTTGCCCACGAAAGAAGAGCGAATGGAGGCAGCGGAAGAGTCGCATTGCTGTTAGCCAATAAGAGGCGAGACATTTGCATATAATAAATATTAATGAGTAAGACTTGTAATAGCACAGTTTTTCACTCCCACTCCTCTGACAAACTTTTACTTCCTGAAACAGGAGCGCCAGAGCTTTTATCCTACTGAAAATGACTCACAAGACATTCATTCATGCTTGAGACCACAACAAGTTTCACTGAAACTCCTTCAAAAGGGACACATTTAGTTGACAGAAAGATCAGCTGAAATAGCTGAGTCATGCATGTTCAAACTTTCTTCCTTCAGTCATTTCTGCATACAGAATTTAACACCACAGTTTTCCATCAAAGCTTGTACATGCAATTGCCGACGTGAGCCACAATCCACAAATAACTCCTCAGTATCCGAGTCACCCCGTGGCTCTCCATGGTTGATTGCCCGTACCGCTTCATGGAGGGTTGCATTGGTTCACAGCTCATAATTGCCTTCCTCTTCATAGGCACCACCTCGGTAAATATGACAGCCTCATTTATTGTACGCAGGAAAACACAAGGCAAACGCTAATGCTTCTTCACATGCCTGAGCAAATCCCTACAGGTGTCACCTAATTATATCACACACTTTTAACTTCAGCTGATGTGTAAACAACAGGGCGTCCTCATCTTCGCCTCTTGGCCCATTCAATGATTGGTGTCGCTTTGATTGATGATGGTTTCATCAAAGCCTCTTCGCTTTTTTGCTGGTCTTGTACTTCCACATATGCTCACTCCATGCTCTGAGAAAGATAAGGCTTGTTGACTTCCTAAAGGCGCTGTTTGGTTTGCATGTTTAGTCGCTGTGTGGAACAAAAAGTTAATAATAATAAAACTCCAGAGGTTATTACCTTCTTGTATGCAGATTTGCTCACCAGACGTAGGCTCCTGTGGTGTTTGATTGGTTTTTATCTCTATTTTCTGCTCTGTTTACTTTATAGTTTAAATGCTTTTGAGGCTAATAATAAAAGGAGACCCCGACTATTCTTAACCAAAGGAAGCTTTTAAAGATTTGTGTTATTATTGCTGCATTTTCTGCATCATCTTAAGACCTGATCATCCTTAAATCATTCTTTGACTGATTTACCTGTCATGCAAACTCCAAGAGTTTGGGGATCAATCTGCAAAGGATCATTTAGACACTTTTAATTAACAATATCAAGCAAACATAGAGCAAAATATGAGGGTAATTATTTGATTTTTTTTGCCTCTAACCAACACAGTCACACACTTCTAGAAAAAGACTGAATTTTGGACTTAAAACCTGTACTGGGACCATCTATAGCCTAGCTTGGCTGCAGTACAAGTGTTAAGTCACAACCACTTTTGTAAACACATTTGCTGATAAAAAAGGAAAACACAACTGATTATTTTTCATATGTTGACATCTGTCTTCTTACCTTGCTACTGTCCGTTGCTATGCAGATGATGATGATGTACTCTGACTGTAAAGGTTCAGCTCACTTAATGTCATAGAATCTACTTTGTAGTCCCTTCAGAATAAAGTGATAGACATTTTGGCTCATGCTAAGTTATTTTGGCTATTTCTTTGACAGGGGTTTGGCTGAAAAATGAACCACTGCCTGGAAGAGCACCGTGCATTATTTAGCAAGAAACCTAACAGTTCAGACTTCTCTCTGACATTAATACTCTTATTGGCAGTTTAACCTCTTGATAGAGCATGAGTTAGTGTCTGTGTCTTAATAAAGAATTTACTCAGCAAAACTGAGGGAAACAATTAAACTAAAAAGAATGGATGTGTAAAAAAAAGTTAAGCATCATTAGCTTACATGTTATCAATTTTATTTCCGCCCTCACTGCTCTAAATTAACAAAAGTAAAAGTAAAAGAAGTAAAAGGATTAAAAGTACAGATTTTGATCTTGGATAAAGCTGTGGAAATAAGCTACATTTTGAAAAAAAAAATAAAAAATTCAAAGGTTTGACTTCTTTCTTCAGGCTCCCCCCTAATCGGATGGCTTCAGAATATGGTACAACACCTGCTTGTGACACAGACACACATAAGCAGACACACAGCACAGCTGAGCTGCTAAGGTCAAAATTTCCAGTACCAACTCCAGACCAAATCTCCCCCCACTGGGTTCGCTCTGACATCAGTATTTAAAGAGCATTTCAGGTAATATGGCAGCAGATATAAGCGGCCGAAATTAGTTTTCTCCGCAGGGTGTTTGGACTCTCCCTTAGAGATAGGGGGAGAAGGTAGATCATCTGGGAGGTGCTCGGAGTAGATCCACTGCTCCTCCACATCAAAAGGAGCCAGTTGAGGTGGCTCAGGCATCTGGTCAGGATGCCTCCTGGACGCCTCCCTGGTGAGGTTTTCTGGGCATGTCCAACCGGGAGGAGACCTAAAAGAAGACCCAGGACATACAGGAGGGACTATGTTTCTTGGGTGGCCAGGGAATGCCTTGGGATTCCCCTGTAGGAGCTGGGCCTCTCTGGTTAGGCTGCTGCCCCCGTGACCCGAGCCCGGAGAAGCAGAGAAAAATAGATGAATGGAAGGATTCAAGTAATATGGCAAAAAATGTTCTAGAAAGAAATCTCAGCCTGGACCTTTAAACAATCAGTGGTACAAAATATGGGAAAACTACATTTTAAATTATTTATTTTCAAACCAATTCTTACCTCTGTTTTAAAGCTAACCCTCGGTGAAAGATTCTGTGCAAACCTATTTCATTGTCTCTTTTCCCAGTGGAGTATGGGCTCTGGGAACAGATCACATGAATCTCCCGAGAGAAAAACTTCTTAAGATTTTTTTTTTTTTTTTTTGAGGAATGTAGGTCTATGAATATGTAAAGAGATGATGAATATTTCTGAAGTAACTGGCCTGAATGAGAATAAAAAATCAGCATGTAGCACATAAGGGATTTAGAGACAAATCTACATCTCATTGCTCTGTTAGAGTATCCAGAGCAACTACCGAGGAAATGTTTGCATAAAATCCAACAAAACACACATATCTAATAATGTCCCATTTTGTAGTCCCATCAGGAAGCATACAATATCACATACATTCAATGAGTTTTGGTTATGTTTTTCAAATTGCTTTGTTTTAATTAATTCCAAAAAGACAAAAAAAAGCTAATTTATGCATGTTGTGAAGCAGCAGTTCTCCCAAAGTAAATAAACGTGCTGGTGTTAGTTGTTCCACCACTCCACCATTAATCACAGAGCACATTGAGTAAGCGGTGAGTTATGGTTCCTTTCAGGGCGCCAAAATAATATCCTACCGTGATGATTGCAGCTAAGGTGCACCAGTGATGTATGGCTCACTCTTTTTTTATCCCAGATGAAAGCAAAGCACGCGGGGGGAGAATAGAGAAATCAAAATAATTAAATAGAGTACCAAAGTGTTGTACAGTTGCTACTTTAGCTTTTTTTTTTTCAAAATAAAAGCCCATTTTAATTCTGTTCAGTATTTGTGGATGATGAAGTAGGACTCTCTAGTAAAGGCCACCAGATGGTGGTGTCCTCATTTGTTACCAGTACTAACTACTGATTCACACACTCACTTTTTTACATGTATTTTTTACAAGATTGAGAATATTTTTCTGAACCTTTATTATTTTAACACCACAGAGAAAAACTGTATCACCTCCTTTAAAATCAGAAAAGTAATTTTTTCTTTTTTAAAATATTTGATTTGATTTTAAATGTAAATCTGTGTCACGTTTACCTCTTTCCAGTCTAAAACAGCTTTTAAAGTTTCTCTAAATCAGATTAAAGTAACTTTCTAATAAATCAGATGTTGTTTGTCTACCTTAATCTAATAACATTTTAGTTGTTTTTATCCACTCTTCCAGGCCTAAAAGCAACCATTAACTGATAAAACCAGCCAGCAGACAGCGTCCACGCCATGCCGTTAACATCCAGTGACACTTTCTGGGCTCCTTTTCAGTGCTGTGTTCACGTTGTAGAAGTTAATACACGTCGAGAGCAGTTGTGCATCTTCCAGCATCACACCTCCTCCCCTCCGCCTCCCTCCGCTGCCCTCCCTCACTCATATCCACTCCCTCTCATCTTCCCTCCCTTTACATCTCACACAGGCAGTCCGTTCTCCTGAAACAGCCAGAGAAAAGCGACAAACTGTCAGAGAACAGCAGAATATTTTCCTCTCGGATTTTCCATTACTGTGAGAAGGAAAGCAAACGAGTCATGTGTGGACTTTAAATTCCCTTTTTTGTTCATCTTTTTGAAGTTTTTGGTGACTTTTTAAAGGTTCTTTATGACTTCTGTCAAATGTGAGGTCTGATCTGGCGTGTTTGGTTCTGAACCTTGTCTTGACTCAGACTGGATTTAGGAAGTGAGCGGGCATTAGGCGGGTGCTGGGAGTCCCCCGGCCGGTGCTCGTGGGCCGGCGTAGAGCTGGAGTGGGTGCAGGGGAACTGGAGTGCAGGGCCAGGTGGGAGAACGGGTCCTGGTCCTGGCGGCGGTCCAGAGGGCGAGGAGGCCGGCTCAGGCTCGGGCTTGGGCTCCGGGTTTGGGTCGGGTTATGGTGGTGGGGAGTGGACGGAGGGTGGAGCGATGCTAAGTGCCATCTGGGAGACAGAGGGGCTGCAGACGGTGGGCATTGTGGTGCTGGTGTTTGCTTCCATCAAACTGCTGCACATCCTGGGACTCATCAGCTTCTCAGAGGGTAAGAACACCAGGGGAACATCTGGAAACAAGGCTAAAAGTGATTTTTATATGGGTTATATGTGTGTGTGTGTGTGTGTGTGTGGGGGGGGGGGGGGGGGGGGGGGGGGGTATTGCTAGTGTATTTCTCAGGGTTTGGAATCATTTTGACTCATATTTTTGTGATTCTATGGATTTTTTTTACATCTGAATATGAATCAGAAATTGACTTTAGATTCCAGAATAAAACAGAAGATGGGACAATAATCCTTTATGTGTGAGGTTGTGATGTGATTTTGGATCCGTCCCAATTTTACCCTCCTGGGATCCAGGCTTTTGTTTGGCGTGCATTTTTTAATTTTGTCTAGCTCTTTGGGATTTGTAAGGCCTTGTAAACATTAAAACTGACATTATTTTTGAACAATTATTAGTTTAAAAATGTGATTAAATCTATTTCTCTTGAAATAACAACAAAATTTAAACTGAAGCCAAGTTTCAGTGAATAACAATAAGTCAAAAGTTAAATATTTTAGCATAAGAGACTTTAACTATCATCTAAGTGTTTTTTTTTTTGTTGTTTTTAAAATTTCAACCCATTTTCTAACTGTTAAGCTTAAATCATTGTCAGACATTTCAAAATTGAACTCCAGTGATTGTAAACACAGACGCTGTAAACAGTCTAGTTCAGACTCACAATGGACGTCTGATTAAAACAATTTAAAACCAGGCGACTGCTTGGTAAACACACTTTATCTCCTAATTAGAATGATAAATCAAAAGTAAACAGAGAAGTGGTGCAGCAGAAGGCTGGCGTGTTGCAGGGGAAGCTTTCATGACCTGAGAGGGGTGTTTAGTTGGAGTGTTGTTCCAGCGTGTGGTCACGTGTAGAAAATCTCCCGCCGAGCGCAACAGTTGACACACTTCGTTAAACACACACAGCGATCTCACTCCGCTGCTCCGAATGCAGCTGATGTGTTTAAATGTGTGGAGACGGTGCAGACAGTGATCCGTTTTCCACACGCGTCTCTGAGTATGATTGCTCGCTGAAAGTGCGAGTCCCGACGCTGTCGAACCATACAGGCAGTCGATGCAGGTATTGATGTTTGCATGTTTCCAATCGTCTCGTCGGCGGGAGAGAGAGAAGAGCCGTGGAACAGAGAAAGAGATTAGACGTGGGGCTGGGAACAAGGCAGAGATGAGTTTTTAAGATGAGGCACTTGATTCATCCCAGATTGTTTCAAACGTGTAACACTGGTCCTCAGAGCTGTGGGGATTTTTGAGGGTCTGAATCCCATATGCTGCTTTTTTTAGACACTAAATATCATCAAAATATAAAAAAGCAACATTTAAATTTTTCATTGACATGTGTTTACATCAATTTCTAAATTTATGTCAACTTTTAAAATGTCGAGTGCAGAAAGATCTAAACAGTTTACAGATCAGGATGGACCAATGATTTGATGCTTTGCCTTAAGTAATCAGGGCATTGCTCCAGTCTGTAGTGATGAAGAAATAGATGAACAAGAAGGCAAAGCTCTTCAATTTACTGTTTACCTATAGTCATGAGGTTTGGATTGTAACATAAAGATAAAAAACAAGGAGGCTCAGTTTAGGAGAGAAGTTGGGGAGCTCCAGCATCTGGTGGGATCTAGGAGTAGATCCACTGCTCCTTCTCTTTCAAGGGAGTCAGCTGAGGTGGTTCTGGTGTTGCTTTCCAGTGCTTTTCCAAAACCACCTTTAGTTGAGGACTTTCAGGGGAGCCCATCACCCTTGTAGGGGAGCCAGGCTCCCCCTAGCTCCCCCATAATTCAAACCCTGGGATTATTTATCCCCTCTACCTTGGAACATATCAGAGAAGGAGCTGGGGAGAGGAATGTCTAGGCTTCCCTTTTGGATCTTTTACGTCAGCTACATTGGATGAGATGCGGAAAATGGATGGATGGATGGATAGATGGTTAGATGGATGGTTTGCAGCTTGGCAAGAATCTTCATAATGCTTACATACGAACAAACAAACGAACAAACAAACGTCTTAATTGTCACTGAAACACATTTGACGAAATTACATGTTGGCCTTAAGTCTTTCAGAGAGATAAACATAAACAAAATAAAGATGTAAATGGAAGAGAGGTGTACATAGAGTTATTGTGAAAAAGTAAAAAAGAAGACATTCAGGCTGAAATCTTAATGCACAAAACAGTCATTCAGACAAAAACCATACAACAGCCAATCCTGCACAGATAATCAAACCCCCAAATCACAATAGCTTAGATTTGAACAAGGACAGCACTAAAACGTTATGTTAAAGTGCTGCGACCCTGGCTTTGCCCTGAAGTTTAACAGTCAAAGACTAATTTGCAAATCCAGTCCTTGGTCGGGCTTTTAAACTAAAATACTGTAAGAATAAAACTAGTCCTCCTGCACACATTCACATGAAATTAAAATAAGCAAGGAAAGGAGATTAGCAAGAATACACTTAGGGGAGGAAAATACCGCCCAGTTACAGCTGCATACATAGATCAGTGTTCACATATTGCACTTTGCAAACTTTGATCTTTTAATGAGAAATAAGTCTAAATCAGATTTTGTACTTTCCAAGGGTATTTGCTGTCCTCGTTGTAGCTCCTGGCTTTTAACATCCTCACTACCTCTGGAACAAGGCTGTTATGTGTCTTTCTTATAAAAGTGCATAAAACCGTCAAAACATCGATTATTTATCCAGTATTTTATGGTGGTGCCACTTTATTTGTTTTTGATCTAAAAACTTTTTAGAGCTTATTTGTAAAAAGACATCAAAGGTTTCAGAGTAGATGGAGTTATGGCCTCTGAGGGGAGAAAGGTGAGATAGGTAAAATAGTTAGGAATAAGGATTCAGACTGGTTTAATAAATACTTTCTTCACATAAGCCTTGGATAAAAACGATAAACCATTAAACTCATCAACTGTTTGGATTTATTTCTGATCAGTGACAACAAAATAATCTCTGAAGACCTTCTGTCTGACTGTGAAACACAATGAGACTTTTTTTGGAAAGTCCATGTTCTGAAACTACTGCATCACTACCACAATCTTGTTATGGGTTTCTTTTAAGCTCTAACATGAACCTATATACAGCAGCAAGCAACTACCTCCTGTGTGGTGAATGAACTGAAAACACAGACACTCCACTCCTCTTCTTTTGTATTTTCTTCTCTGAAGACTCTAGTTTGATAAATGTGACTGTCTGTGCGAGTCAGCAAACTTCTAGATTTTCCTCCACGAATAATGATTCCCACGAGAAAGAAGAATAGTACCTGGTTCCATGTGGGCTGATTCTTACCTGAGAGCAAAGATTTATGAGCTTTTCAAAGTTCACCAACTTAATTTAAGTGTTTGGTCTTGACTGTATGCTCCACTGTAACATCTACTGGCCCCCTACTGCATAAGCAAACCATTTGCATCTTGCTATAGACATCACTTCAATTGAAGCCCAATTTCTGTTGATTTTGTTTACATTTCAAGGCTTTTTTGCACAATTTTGGTAAAGGTGTGGACCAAGGTGCTGATGTAGTAAGCTAGTATGTGGTGTGAGTGTGTGTGTGGTCTTAATGAATTTTCCACATTCACATGCAGACATATTCATTCTCTGTAAGACAAAACCATGCCTTCAAGTTCTTAAGAATACACCAGAATATTTTAGCTTTATTGATTTTGTTAGGTAGCTGTGGGAGGATTGGTGTCCCTCTCCTTTCCATGGGAGAACTGGCTTTGGATGGGGAAACCTTTTGGTCATCTGGTCTTACAGTTGTGATTTCAATCTGTAGCTGATGTTGTATATTTTAAGCTTTATATGCAAATATGCATGTCCAAGTACCACATACACATCAGGTTGTCATAAACTTCATTATACCAAAATACGCCTTGCATTCATCAGCTATGGACCAACCATTCCCAAAGCACATTAAACACACGCCCACTCGTCTGCAGACTTTAACCCGTGTGGAGCAGAAAACAGACGGATCTAAATATATCTCTGACCGACAAAACACGTAAACAAACATCTCACCTTACAGCTCGCTGCCCTGAAGGTTGGGGATTTGACTGGTGGCTCTGTCCCATGTGAGGTGTGGTTTTCTCTTTATCTGCTATGGCCATAGATTTAGCCTCCACTCAGATGTAGATAAATGAGTAATAAAACACCAAACAGAGGGGTATGGAAGAAATACAGTCTCACCAGAATATGACTTTTTTTAGACATTGAATTTACGACATTGAATTTTTATTCTGTGAAATGATGTATTTGAAAATGTCCAACTTAAAATACACCAGCAAAAAAAAATCATCTGTAAAAACAGAATTTAAACAAAAATTTCATCAGCAAAAATTCAACTGATCACGTGACACCAGTGAGGTGTCACGTGATTTTCAGAGAAGCGTAATTTGATTGGCTAAAAGCCACTCGACTCGACTGTTGAAATTCTGCAGTTGAATTTTGTCTGGATAAAATTTTTGCCGGTGTATTTAAGGTAAAAAAAAAAATTCAAATACATAATTTCACAGAACAAAAATTCAATGTCATAAATTCAATGTCTAAAAAAAGCCAGTCATGTTTTTTCTTCCATACAAAGTTTCAGTTTTGGGTCTTTCGTTTGCAAAATGTAAAAGTCAAAAATTCCAAGTTAAAACAAAAGTATCATGTTCATCAGAATATCTACTAATGTTATGAAGACATGCTTACTATTCAATACCCCTGCTGTGGACATAACTGAGAAATACAGTTTAAAGTGACAATGTGTAGTTTTTACCATTAATCTTTGAAAACATGCATCGAAATGTTGAAAATTAATAAAATGATGTCCAGTCGTTGGAAAATATTGGCGGCTTTGTAACATATAACCATAAAAATCGGGTCTAAAATACATAGGGCGTGGGTCTATAGTCTCTGGGGGATGCCATATTAGACACCATGTTTCCTTCTACGTCAGCCGGTTCTCGGTACTGCGCCTGCCGATGACATCACACTAGATGATTGGCTGGACGTACGACTTATGGAAGTTACGTTACCATGTTCAAAAACATTTAGAAACTGCTAAACTCTTTCCAAAACCTATGTGAAAGAACAGAATCAAAAAAGCAATGCACTATATTTTGGTCAAGTGGTATTGCCGTAGTTTGACGTCATCAGCAGGCGCAGGACCCAGAGCAGATCCGGAACCTACACTAACCAGAGTCACGCCGAGGTTGCATGCTTTCTGCTCGACAATTAACATTTACCGTAATGTTTTTTTAAACTAGTGACAGTCATGTTGATATGGTGTAAAACTACCCTGAAATGTACGTTCTGCTGCCCCCTATCACCAGGAAACAACACACTGTCTCTTTAAGGACGAGTATACTACTCAGTCATGGAAAGATCCAGATTTCATTCTGTTAAACTACAGATGGAATCCCACCTCTGCCACCATTTGCAGAAGCTGAGAAGGAGACAAGAAGATAGAAAGAAAATTGCCAAGCAGGTCATTTTTCTAAAAAAAAAGAGCTTCTTCATGCACACAAAGATGTCAAACTTGTAGCTGAAATACCGTATACAAGAAAAGTACAACTTGACCTGGCATTGGACTGTTACTCAGTGCCTATTGAAGACGTGTCACTAAATCTTATTTTCTACAACAGCTGCATTACATGACAAACTGTATTACTGCACTTAATTTTATATAAACCCCCAAATCATTAGAGGCAGTTGTCATTTCTTGCTTTTACTAGCTTTATGGAAACCTCCAAGGATGAAAGTGCACGCTCTGTTTAACATTTAGACTGTTAGACATGTCCACATCTGGAATCTGCCCAGTTTGATCACATCCCCTCCGCTAAGGACCACCTGAGCAGTCCACTGGGGCATCTGGAGGGGGCGTATGAAGGTCCGACTTTAAGGGTCTCTGTGGGGTAAATGCTCTGGGAGTTTCTCAGCTGGGTTTCAGGTTTTGACTGACAACAGCGCAGTCGCAGGAGAGCAAAGAAGCTGAGAGCATGTTCTGCTAACGCTTTACTGTATCAGCTGGCAGGAAGGAGAAAAAAAAATCTGTCAAGTCGTAGTAGGTAAACACATCGCTAGCAAACAGGGTCACACTATTCCTGAAGGGATTCTCTGCTCTTATCGGTTTCACAGACTGTGAACATCTTAGACGTGGAAAAACTTTTCATTAACAACCTCTCCTTTTCACTGGCACTCTTTTATTTTCAAGAAATATAACAAGATTGTTGCATCAGACAGCGCACAGTCACTAGAGCATTCTGCTGTGAGTCTGAGCGAGGCCAGGCGAGCTGTTTTAGAGTTGCTGCGTTGGGTTTAATTATGGATGTGGCTGATTCGATGCATGAGTGTATTCGTGCCATCTATCCTCAGGCCGGTCGTAGTGTCACTACAGCTGTCTGTTTGCTCAACTTGGGTTGTAAAATGATGCAACGGAGCCTTTAGAGACTAAATAGTTTTAGTCAAATTATATATAAGAGGCAAAAAGCTGTTTGTGGTAGTTTATTGCTGTTTCAGTCTACTCATGATTAGTTTAACATCTAACATTAAATAGAAACGTTGATATGCATTGATCAGAAGGACAAAACCCTAACTCCAATGTTCCTGATTTCAAACACCATAACTAAACCAGCTCTTGTAGATTGCAAATCTGGCTTTCAATGTTTTCAATACCCTTCTCAGTGGCATAGTGGTATGAGTGTCCTCCCTGAGACTGGGAGATCATGGGTTCAAATCTATAGTTGGGTCATACCAAAGACTTTAAAAATGGGACCCAATGCCTCACTGCTGGACACTCAGCCTTAAGGGGTTGGATTGGGGGGTTAAACCACCAAATAGTTCCTGAGCACAGCCTCTGCTGCAGCTCACCGCTCCCCACGGGGATGGGTCAAATGCGGAGATGTAATTTCACCAGTGTGTGACGATGACTAATGGGACTTTAACTTTTCTTAGGGTTCCCCCGATAGTACCATTCCTCCATAATAACAAGCATATGTGCTTTAGTTCCTTACAGCCAGATCTTTGAGTGGAAGCTGTTATTTTTGACCCAACCATGTCACTAGGACATCACAGCTTATAAAGGACTGTTTTGCCACTTTCGTCTCAAAATCAAAGCCCCTTCTCTCCAGGTTTGAACTGGAGATGATTATTCATACTTTTATGATGTATTGTCTGGATTACAGTAATAGTCTTGTTTTCCCTTGTCTAAATGAGAAATAGCTGAACCTTGTTCACATTGTTCATAACTCTACTGCAAGGCTTTTAACTGGACAAATGCTATTGGACATGACGTACTCACCGCTACGGATGTCAGTCAAAGGGACAGTCACTGTAGAAGAATACACTAATACATCCTTTTTCTAAATAACGGACTAGAGTACCTCTATCTGCTCTTGACTCATAAAGAAGCACAAGTCTAAGTAGTCAAAAGTTGATGCCAAAGTCGTTTTAAATGAGCCAACGCCATCTTAGTTGTTCCGCTTCATTGCATCATCCCGCCCACCAAACCGATAGAGCGCTGTGATTGGCAAGACTGTTCGGGCCAATGGTAGACCTGCTGAGGCTCCTATGGAGCTTGTCTAGACTGACATGCAGCGAAAAATCCTTTTGCTTCAGCTACTGTCTGTCTAGATTTCTAGGCTAATATATTACTGCTATACATATTTTATTTTAAATAGTGCCATGTAAATGGGTTCATTTTTTTAAATCTTTATCTTTGTTGCATTGCTGTGTAAAGCACTTTGGGATTTTATCTGTCAACAATGATATTGAAAAAATGTCAGAAGTCAGAAATTGACTGAAAGTGATCAAAATAAATCCATAACTGTAAAAATTCAGAAAACCAGTCCAGATGTTACTCAATACCACTTTAAAATATTACAAGGTGTAATTAGTTAAAGCAGCATTCCGTAACTTTGCAGTTATATGGTCGCCCTCTAGAGGCTTGCTGCGTAAACGTCACTGTCGTAACATTAAATCTCTCTCTCGGGCATAAGAGGCATGTTTACATTCCTAATGTCAGGCAAAACAACGAAAACAAACTTTTCCACCTCCACACATTGAATAAATAGTTTTATCAGGACTGTATAACAACTTTATGTCTGACTAAACACAAAAACCCCGGTGAAATAATTTATTACTTACCTAGCCATTAGCAGCATGGCTAGGTTAGAGTCCGTAGTTCATGCTGTTCTTTCTAAAAGAGCTCTCCAGTGAGGAAAAGACAGCCCAATAATAACTCTGGTCTTTGCTCTTGCTCTATCATCCCTTTATTCCTCTGATAAGGGATTTCTAGCTTTCTTTGGTGAATCTGCTGCTGCTACAGCGAGTCTACGTTATACAATTATGGCAAGCCAAAGGGATTAAAAAAATGCGCGTTCTAAACTCGCATTATGTCCGCCAAAACGCTCGTTCAGGACGCGCGTATTGGCGGACATAATGCTCGCTTTGAGAATACGCGAGTTTTTGCCCCCTTTGGCGTCAAAACGCACGTTCAAGGTGCGAATTTTGGCGGACATAATGCTTGTTTAGAATGCGCACTTTTTTATCCCTTTGGCTTGCCATATTCTGCTGTAAAACGACATATAGTCAGTACTTCCGGCGCTACCCGAAGCACAAAAACTGTATAGCGCAGTAAACAGACGTGGGACCCCCCAACACTATCACAGGTGTGAAAATGAACATAATAGATAAGACTATGACGCAAAAACTTTACAAAAAGCATAATTTAAGGTGTAAAAGTTGCGGAATGTTGCTTTAAAGGTGAACATTAAGGGTCAAGCACATTCTTGACTCTGATGTAAGATTTAATGTCATTCAGAACTTAATGAGTCTTGAAAACATCAAACGTACTTGTTGAATTTTTATGATACAAGTTCATAAATGACCTTTCTGCTGCTGCTTGTTGGTATTTACTGTGATCTACTGGATCTGACATGCACGTCGTTGAAGATCATCCTGATGGGTCTGAAGGTGGTTTCTGCTACGTCTCAGAGACCTCCTGTTGGTCTGAGTCATCATGTTCTGTGTTCTTCACTTGGAAGTAAATGGTCAGTGATAGATTTGAAACATTAACACATTATAAAAAATAGAAAACATGTTTTCTCATTTTGTTAAGTGCAGTGTCCTTATGAGATTGTTCTCGTTTGAGTCGCCTCAATCATCAGAAGTCAAGTCAGCAGAACTGGTCACCGTGTTTTTCCAATACCTCAAATGGAGTTATTTATAATGAGTAAATTCAATTGGCAATGTCCGCAGTGGAGATAAATCTTGGTCAAGTAAGCATTTAAAAGATTAAAAAACCTTAATGGTGACTTCCACACAGGTGGAGAAGTTTGGAATGGTTTGGAAGCAGCAGCCCACCATCCATTTAAAGGTTTGTCAACAGGCTCGATCAGCCTTTGGCTCTTCTCCACAGTGTCTATTTAGAGCAGAGACTTGATTGACTTGACCTTTGTCTGAGCGTCCTAACCACGGGTCCCTCTGGCGTCTTCAGACGTTAAGAGGACACAACAAAAAGGCTAATTGAACGGAAGAAGGCTCGTGCTGTCGGTTTAAGTCAGGAAGGCAAGGACAAGCGTCGCTCAAGCAGTTTTAATGAAAACGGAACATAATGAATTCTGATAGAAGAGGCATTACAGATGCTTCTGAGCCAAGGATCTGGAGCTGGAGCCAGATATTCATCTTAAAGACGCATCTAATTACATGACCTGCACCCCGAGGAAACCCCAGATTTTATTAAACACCGATAAGCTCATCTAGTTTTGTGATATTCATTTGTTTAGATTGAATGATTGTGAAGGGATTATAAAGGAGCGCCATTGCAGCCTCAAAAGAAAACACATATACTTGTAAGCATGGATTTTAAGCTGCGCTTGTGTCTTTTTCAGCCAAGGCAGGATGCTCATTCAGCATGCTCGTGGCTTTAATTACACAGAAAAAAAATCCGATGTCGAATCATGAATTCAACATTTTTCATAATGAGCTAAGGACATAGGCTCCTCATGCATAATGCAATAAATCTTTGCCTACTTTATTGCTGATTGTGAGTCAGTGTTCTTTTTCCTGGTCTCGATGCTTTACAGTTCTATTTCTTTGCCCTTTGTAGAGGAATAAAGTGTATTGTGTGAGGGGAAAACGTCGTCAAACTTGGTGTGAAAAGAAGCAGAGCGCAGTGAAAGAAAGTGCTGAGTTTTAACTTTAGAGAACAAACATCTTTACGATAATTCCTATTGTACATTAGCTTAGCAGCGCATTTTAATTTGCAGAGAAAATATCATGCATTCTCAACAAATGAAACTGTAATTTCCCATTTTTGAACGAGCAGAAATGATCCACGTTGTAAACAGCAAAGAGGTAAAACAATGTAATAATGCTGGCTGTTGTCAGAGAACCATAAATCATGTTGTCATCCTGCACGTCTCCTCGCCATTGTAGTGATGGTTTAAAAGCTTCTCACTGTCAAACATGTCATTAAGTTTCACGTGCAATGGTTTTTATTGCAGATAATGTCTTGTGGCACTTTGCAAATCAATTGTTTTGGTTGCAATTACATGCAAGATCTAAAGACTGTAAAATGCAAAGAGTGGGGATTGGATCAAAAATTTAATTCATTAGCATTAGTATGCAAAGTCTTTGCTGGCCTGAGTAAAAGAAGCTCTTTCATCCAGATCCAGACGCTGGCTCGGTAACACTTTACAATAATGTTTTATTATTAAACATTTAGTGTTTAGTAAGTCATTAACAGATCTTGTGCAATGTTTTAGATAATGGTGTACAAATCATTTATAAAGGGCTGTGATGACATTTACAAATACATTTATAAGTGTTTAGTAAGTCGTTAACAGATTATTTGCAAGGTATTAGGGTAACACTTTACAATAAGGATCCCTTTATTAACATTATTTAGTGCATTATTAAGCATTAATAAACAAAGGATCCCTTTATTAATGTTACCATTATTGTTAACTATTAAGTGTCCTTAAGGTTAGGATGGGGGGTCTGCTTAGTAATGCATTACATAAAAATAACATTAATATTAATCAGTTGTTAACACTTTATTTAATAGTTTATTAATGCTTAATAATGCACTAAGTAACATTATTAAAAGCACCCTTATTGTAAAGTGTTACCTGTAAAGTCACAATCGCCTTAGTTTATATATAGGATTCTGAAGCATCAGTGATTTATAAATGATTAAACTTTTTTAAATGATCATGAACACATTTGTTAATTGATTTTGAACATATTTCAAGCCCCAGTGTGTAAAAACATTCAACTCCTTAGTGCCACGCAGTTCAGAGTAGGTATTGCAGCTAAAGTGGCCCACACGCATCAAAAAGGATATGCGTCGTTGTGGCGGTGCTCGCACGGCTGCGGGGGAGAGGGAGACACCGTAACAGTGACAGCTACTTCTGGGGTCACACACAGAAAACACCATACAGCAGGTTTCAACCATTTGCAAGTTTTATTTACTGTTTCTGCTGCGTTGAGGATTCCTACAGTCAGCGTCTCGCTTCTGATCAACTCTTACATCATGCATCATTGTGTGCGACGTGAGCGTTGATTGGATGTTAGGGAACGTCTCTCACACAATGAAGGGCTAAAATTGTTGAACATTATGGGATTTATGGAATTATTGATTGTACATCGTACAGAGGGCTAAATTATCCTACAAATACGATAATTATCGTACATCTGGCAACACTGAGCATCGACCACAGTTTATGTATATAAAAATGTCAAATTTTAAGCTAATATGAATGTTTAGAATAGACTTTGGTGATACATACAGATGTGCCAGAGCGAAGCTCATATGCATAGCTGTTTTTAAAAAATCTTTGTGAAAAACAATACGAACAGTGTTCGTAAATGAGTTCATATGGTGGGTACAGTTCTTCTTTATGTATTGCAGCTAATTTTCAGCTAAGTGCAGTCACTTCACAGTTTCTAAGCAAGATGGCCTGCACCAAGGTGTGTGTGTGGGGAAAATACTGTCCAAATTCACAGTCGCTAACTTCTGGTTTTAGCAGTCAAGGAAGGATGTGTCCTATGTGGACCAAGGTCCTTACAAAAATGCAGCTTCTGAATTTGGACACAACCATCGTCTCTCATCTCCCTTGAGATTACTTGTTGTTTAGTTACCAGTTATGAACTCAAAGTAGGTCAAAACACTGCATAGAGCTGCCTTCACAGGATCTGTCCTCAACTGACTTCATAAACAAAGATTGAAACGCTGTTTAGGAACATTATTATTGGATCACCAGCTGGTGTTTATGGATCCTGGTGGTGTGAAGCTTTCCTACTCAAACACAGATGGGAGATCAAGCTACAAGTGTTGTTTAAATTGTGTTAATAAACTAGGTCAGTGATATTTAACTTTATTGCACTAATAGTAGTTAGCAAGTCTGTGCTGAGGCAACTCAAATCAGTATCTCAGATAAAAGATCTTAATTAGGACATCTCTGAAGAAGAGAACCACTTCCCCATCCTGTCAGAATAAAATCTAATACACTTTGGAGAGTGAGTTTCTTGTCCACGGTGCAATGAAAATGACTCACTCCACGTTGTCTTTTTCAGGGATTCTTTTTTATTCCAATATGAAAGCTTGAAACTTTGAAGCTAAAATGTGATGGAACTTCCCCTTCCTCTTGCGTCCCATTCTAAGATCTTAAAAATCATCGGAGTGGAAAGGGCAAAGGGTCCATCACTGCATTGCTGCAGCAAGGTTTTCTTAGAGATGGACCATTACTGGAGTGCTTCAAAGTGACAAATGATTGCAATTAACCCCAACCCTCTGATGGTGTGTCATTATGGCCGGTGTGGGAGTCTGGACGCCTTCATAAAGAACCTTGACATTCAGTCCCTGGACCACCAGTCGGTGCAGTCACTCACACTTAAGTCAGAACAGAGGAGGTTTTATCCAGCGTCCATCATAAACCTAAAATATATTCCTCATGACATATTTCAGTCATAGTCACTATTTAAAATGTCTGTTAGGCTTAAAAAAGACTAATGGTAGAAAACAAACATGTTCTTTTTGCTGTGACACTATTTTCTTGAGCTACTTTCCCGTCTCAGTATTTAACCCAAAGGGATTCATACGGAGGCTCCGGTCCATTTGGCTCTTTACACAGATCCGTTTCCAGTCTCTTTGGGCTCAGATTGATTTGGTTCTGCCTTTCATCTCATCACTGGCAGCTTGATATAAAACTTGACGTTGTGTCCTAAGGGAAGTAAATTCATGCCTCAGCAAAATAAAACATTTAAAATGCAAAACAGTTCTCCTGAGCTGCTGCAGTCATGTTGTGTTTCAGGAGGTTTAGGTTGGTTTTAAGGACAACTAGAGTTTCCTGATGTAATTAAAAAATAACCACAAAAGGCGGGACACGTTATAGGTTTCATTTATGATAACATCCATGATCTCTTGGTTAAAATCTTCTATCCTTATATGGTTTTAGGTTTGCAGTACACAACTTCAAAAATTATATTTTCATTACCAATAAGCTTTAAAAACATGTTTTATTGTGTAAAACCTAAAATATTTAGCACTGGTGATGGGACTTATGGCTCTTTGAAGGGAGCCGTTCTTGCGAGGGCTTTATCTGATTACTGAGAGACAAAATGAACAGTTCTCTACAAGGACTCAGCTCTTATCGTTCACGTTTAAGAGCCGTTCAAGAGATTTGATCCGTTCTTGAACGTCACATCACTATTTAAATCTTTATCTTTGTCTTTTTTCCTCCTAAAAAGTTTTTTTTCCTCAAGTTTATTAAGTTGTAGCAAAAGCAGAATGGAATTTTTAGAGGAAAAAACAAACTTTGGAAAAAATGTAAAATATATAAATGGATTTGTCTTGGGCCTTAAAGTGACACTAAACATTTTTTTTTTTTTCATCTTAACCAATTCCTTAAAAAGTGGGGTTCAGTGATTGTGTTGCTAGAATCTTTACCAACTTCACAAGGGACAGCCCTCTGCTGACTAGAAACAGCACTTTTTGTGGAGCGGGTAGGTGCCCTAGGGGGTGCTCTTTACTTGCTTAATGGCTGTTAGCAATTTTCTGTGCCAGTAGCTACTATAGAGGTTAGTAGTTAGCTTTTAAAGTTTGTCGACCATCATTAAAAAACACAAGAGGAAAAAAGAAGTTTGCTTTTCTGTTGGCATCATGGCGGAGCCTGGAAGTAAAAGTAACAAAGTAATGTCTTTGGCGGTGAAGCATCCATTTTTTTTTGTTTTTTCTTAAATAGAACCATGTGAAAATAACACATGAGGTCACAATAAAAATGTTCTTGACACAGCCAATGTGTTTTGCCTTCACTCTGCCCCTCACCAGTACCCTTTTACACTTGAACATGCATGCAAAGCAGAATGCGACTATATTTGTTTTCTAATATTGTTTTGTGGATTACATTATTTCTGTAATATGGAGCAAATTTTGAGATTTAAATATGAATGTAATTATTCTAACCACAGACCCCACCACCACATCCTTCCTGTCCTTATCAGTTTGATTCTTTTTCTCCCTGTGAGGTTGTTTTATTAAATATTAGCAATGACATGTGGTTTTATCAGACTTTAGTCTCAATGCTTATTTGTTTTTGTGCCCACCAAATGGGAACAGATCCGTATCCCTCCTCCCTTGTTGTCTGTCTGATTTATCCGATATAAAACAGAGCTTTCTCATTACGCAGAAGGGCCTGCATTTGGATTATTTATCTCTTATCGACTCGGACGTGTAGATCCAAAAGCCGAATCCGAACATTCACTGCTTTGGTGTTCTGGGTGTCATCTGTTGTGGGGTGTTAGCCAACAAACTACATTTCTGAAAACCTTTCATTGCTTTACACGCTCTGCTGCACTTTTTTCCCACCTTTTCCTCATTTGAAACAGGAAAGGGCCTCATTTGACGATAAAGAGGTTTTTTATTTCAACCATCAGCTCTTTAGATTCAATATTTCCAGTCTAGATTTAAATGATTCTGAACAAGTAAAAACCAAAGATAGTCATAAGGGACTCAGAATGAAAAGATTCCTGCAAAATATAACAAGATTCCATAGATAAACACTTAAATCCTGTTTATTTCCATGTTCTGGCTCGGATCCAAAGGTAAGCAGGCTTTAGGGAAATATTTTAACATTTCCTTCTCATTATGTTGCGTGCCTGAAGCGGACAGCTCACCTATAATCCAACACTTAGTGTTGACACAGGCTTTACATAAACAATAGGCATAAACAGACACCATCTTGTCCAGATTTAGTGCTTTATGAGAAGGTTTGGTGTCAAACAGGTCATTTTTTTTATGTTTTGGGAATTCTGCCAGTCATGTAGTTGCAGGTTTATAGGCACTGCTCATGTCTGGCTTGGTGCAACTTCCATTAATTGCTGTCTGCCAATCTAGAGCCATATTTGTCCCCTTCTTTGCAAAAAATAAACATGAAGCAGTCTGAGAAGGAGTAAATCCAGAGGTTAAAAGTATCCTTCTATCCTAAACGTAATTGGACCAAAAGGTTTCTCCTCCTTGTTCGTGGCCTTCTGTATACCACAACATGGTTAATAATGCTTATTTGACCTTCAGAGAAATGGTGAGGTCTAAATAAAAAAATCGAACATGGTTCAATGTAAATTTAATTGAAACCAACGATTAAATTTGTGTTCTGACGTGAAGGTAGTGGGATCATGCCTGGTGACACTTCTGAGGAAGTAAAAGGAATAAAAACCTTTTATACCAGTAATAAATTCATGTTTTATTTCTGATCACATACTATGGCTCATGGATTTGTAGGACTTTTCTGAGTGTTTCATAGATGAAACGGGCAGCATTTCTCTGATTTGGACTTGGATACCATCTGTCTGGAGCTCTGCAGGAGACAGATTAAGGTGTTAAGAGATTAACATGTTTAGACCTGGTGTGATCCATATGGAAAATTTAAATATTGTTGACATTAATCAGAAAATAGTTCACCTCTGTAAAGTTAAGTTGATCCCATGCAAGTTTTTACTTACAGGCATTAATTCAGTGAGCCATTTTTACCTCGTTTCAATGCCTAAATGCATTGATAGGTGTTTGTAAAAAAAAATACAGCTAATTTGGTGTCTCATCCATTCACCGCATAGAATAAGTCTAATCATGGCTTTTTAAACTCTCTTTGTTTTAATGCAGCACTAATATACTCTAAATAACTACCTTAGACATGATTAATTACTTCAGATATTGAAATCAACCCATTAAGATGCACAGAGAAGAGCCAGCAGATAGTGTCCAACAATAAAAAATGGCAGAAGAAACTTAAAAAGCCTAAAGAAGGACCATCTGGAACCAGAGACTTTCACTTTTTGATGGTTGTTGCTGCAGAAGTCTAGTTTAGAGTTTAAACGTTTGATCATATTTAGATAATCTTTGCTTTAAAGAGAAAATTCTGATATTTTGAAGTTGGGGTCTTTGAAAGGTTTTGTAGAAATAATAGCTGTTGTGGATATCTCTTTGAATGACCTCAGTTTGGAGAAACAGAAATAAGTTGGCTGTATTTTCAAAGGGTGGGAGTTAATAGTATACAGTATGTGAGGCAGAACTGGGTAAAATAACACATGTTATGTATGAATAAACATATTATTAAGAAATACATTGCATTGTGAAAAAGTACAAGGAAAAAGTTCAACTCAACCTGATTTCAAAGTAACTGAGAAAACATGCTAACGGCTAGTCTGAGATGGACTAGGATAATGTGGATCATTCCCTCTTTAAAGGGTTTGTTCACTGAGAATCTGTGTAATATTGGTCACTATGAGTCGCATACTCATGATGAATGTGAAATTATTCTTCAACTTTAATCGCCTGCATTAGCATTGAGATAGCACATCAAAGTCACATAACACCCAAGAAAAAAGAGCAAACAAAGGCAGCGGAAGAGTTGCATTACTGTTAGTCAATCAGAGGCAAGATGTTTGCAAATCATGAATATTAATAAGTATGACTTTAAATTCTCTAATTTTCTGCGCTGCCCACTCCTCTGACACACTTCGGCCCAATCCCAATACTCGCACTTCCACCCTTGCACCCTTCAATTGCACGTTCCTGACCAGGGGTGCAAGTGCGTAGGGTGTCCCAATTCTCAAGTGTGGACGTTGACCACACCCCTTTTGCACCCTTGATCCGCACTTCGCCCAAGTCTGCATTAATGCGGACTTTGAGCAAGGGTATTACCCACAATCCATTGCTGCATGTGAATTTTGAGAAGAAGGTGGAGCAATGACTCAAGTGTCTTTTCTAAAAACATGTATTGTCAAATGAAAGAAGTTCATTTTAAGACGATTAATGATATTTATTCATGCTCTGATTATTTAGACTAAGATTTAATGTGGACAGCATTGAATTTAATTTTAGTCAAATAATTTTTTGTTTGAAAGTTGTTAATAAAGATTTTTTAAAAAGTAGCACAAACAGCGACCGGATGACGCAATGCTCGCTGTCCCAGTTCGGCACACTTGTGTACTACGCACTCGACGCCTTACTGCGCACCTCCTCTAAGAGCACTTCACAGAAGGGCGTATAGGGCGCAGTACAAGTATTGGGATTGGGCCTTCTACCCCCTGAAAAAGGGGCACGAGAGCTTCTTTTTCCCCAGAAAATGACTCACAACGTATTCTATCATACTAGAGACCACAGCAAATTTATTTAAAAAGCGTGAATGAAAGCTTTAAATCAACTAATGTCTTAAATTTCTTGTCATTTTATGAGAACAGTATTTTTTATCCATAACATAAATATTCATTTAGAAATAATTTGGTGTTCACGTAGATTTCAATGGCATTTATGTTATGTAGTTAGCAGCATAGCTAGCTACGTGTAGCATTTCCAATTCAGGATGTATCACTTCTGGCTGCAAGGGACAGAAATGTAAAAGTTCATATAATAATATTTATGGAATTTTTGAGATTAGTGTAGTTTTTAGAAAAACAGAAATTTGCTTTGTTTTTGGTTCCAGTTTGACTAGCTGTTAGCTTATCAATCCAATCAGAACTGATTTCCATTTTCTAAACTGAGTTTATTCACAGTGCTAACTAAAGCACATAAGATGCTAATTGTTGACACTTTTAGATCTGAAAGTCCCTTTAATTGCCCCAGCAACCTCTTTGTCTCCATCATGTCCCTAAATGGACATGCAGGACAGTCCTGTGATGAAACCGATGCCCTCAGATTGCTGGAGGAGGTTTGTGTGTAGTTTTGCCAGGACACAGAGTGGACTATATTAGGAGAGAGAGCTCAGGTGGAGATTAGATCAGTTTGTCAGCAGCAGTAGGATGAGGTGTCATCAGGAGCTTATCAATGCCTCACAGGGGCGGTGAGGAAAAACGATTCACTCTGAGGAAAGCATTACTTATGGAGACATCTGTGATTCACTGCATGCTGAAGCCTTTGTTGTTTAACACCTGTTGCATTGCAGAGTCAGTTTATAATGAGTTTATGATAATTTAGAGTTAAACAAAAAAACAAAGTTTTGGGCTCAGCTGGTGGAGTTCTCACAAGATAAGACGTTTTTACCTCTGATATTTGTCCTTAAATTTAATAGTAGTTTATTGTTTCTAGACATTAGCATGTTAACAGCGTTATTGTAAGGTTTTGTATTACCTACGCAAAAATAAGCTTTTCTATTCCAAGCAATAAGTTAAACTTAATTACGTTACTGACACTATATCAGTGCTGGTTGTTTATCTGCAACCCAAAACCTAATCTGAATATTTCTTTGGTCATAAATCTTCAGAGTNGTCCCGTGAGTTCTCTGAGAGGACGTCTGGTTAAGTTAAGTGAGCAGCTGCCTGATCTCTCTGTGAACGTAGCACAGGAAGTCCACGTAGGAGGCCCCGCCGTGCAGACCTTTGTCCTCCACCAGGAACTGGCGAAACATCATCTCTGGTTTGTCTCTCTGCCTCACGACCTGGAGCTGTGCGAGGCACAAAAAACATATATTTAAATAATTTACAGGGGTTTGTTTTGATTGCTCAAAATATTCTAATAATTGGAAACAGATGAAATGTATTATTTCATTTTTATATAGAAAAAATTTGGTAAAAGTTTTTAAAAAGTTGCTATTTTGATTTTTTTTTTACTGCTTTTTTTTTTCTTATTTTTCTCAAGATTGCAGCAACTTCCTTGTATTAAATATTTTAAAGACTTAAAATCTTCCATTAATTAATCATCACACAGATTCTGTTTCACTCTAAAGCTGATTGAATGCATTTGTTGCCGTTTCTCATCAGTGTGTGGACCTAAGCTCCACTAGAGGGCAGCAGAGACTGGCTCTTCTGTTTCCTCCACTCCCCTTTTGGTGCTTTGTAAACTTATAAAAAGCAAATAAATGTAATAAACAGAGTGTTTCAGCTCGTCTTTCTGGATCTGACCTTCATGGAGTTTGGTCTCTTCTCCAGAAGCTCACTGATGATGGAGTGGATCTTCTTAGACATTGGGTTGTCCAGCTCTGGCAGCGCACACTAAACAAACAAAACAAATAACATGTTTAACCTCATGAAAACACATTAAATCAAAGCTGATCTGAGAACAGAAAGCTTGGGAAAGCCGATGGCGTCTTCCTGATCTCCCACCGTGTTTTCCTGTAGATGAGCCAGAGACGGCACGTTGAAGAGGCTCTGGGTGAGGTCCGGTGGGCTCGCTTGTCCGAGCCACAGAAACATGGAATGCCCGTTCTCCAGTAGGAACAGGCCAGAATCCAGCAGACGTTCCTCTGAGCAGCGAACCGGAGCCGGCACCGCCTCGCTGCCGGGGTCTACGTTGTGCTGGGGAGAAGAAAGTTCAAACATCAGCTAGCTGGTCCGGCCCGCGTCTCCTTTACTCACTTCTTAAGCTCCTACCAGCGGGACGAGACGTGGGTAGAGCAGCAGTTGTGTCTCCTCCACCCCCATGGCCATGAGGGACTGCCTCTGGTGGGCCCGCTCATCTGTGGGGAGCTCAGTGCTGCCCACTAGAGGGGACGTCTTCATCAGGCTGTTCATGTAGACGGGGAACACCTTCATGGAGTCGGGCAGGATGAGCTGCAGGGGGACAGACGTCACCGTTAGTGTCTGAGAAGTGGAACGTCTCCTGTTCTAGACCACTTCCTGTGCTCACCTGGCTGACGGCTGACGGGCTGGCACAGTTCTTCCTGTAGCAGGCTAGCATGTGGGCGGTCTGGTTCACTAAGATCTCCCTCACGTTCTTCATAGGCTGGTTCAGGATGGCCCGGTAAGCTGAGGAGACAGCAGGAGGATCAGAGGACAACAAAACTGCTTTAGCTGTAAATAGAAACATTAACTCACCTGATTTGGCGAAGAAGTTGATGAGCGCGTCGGTCTCGCAGCTCTTATACAGCTCCGACAGCTGCGAGCTGCAGTTCAGACTCAGGTTGTGGACGCGGAGACGCCGCTGCCCACCGATGGTGGTGTAGAGCAAGGCACACTGGGAAACACAGCATGAAATAGAAACTGTAAAGGTGCATGACGCAAGAATGACCTCCAGTGGTCAAATGTGGGTACTGCAGTCCATGTTTCAAAACAAACGAGTTCACTCTGAGCAACTGTTGCTAGCTACAGATCAACACCAGAAGATTCTAGATGAGTGAAGACGAGTCACACACAGTAGGTAGATAAACACTGTAACATCAAGATGATATTGGTTTTGTTTTATGTTTTTTTCCTTGGTGGTGTTCAGCACCTTGGGCTTTAGCCAGGGTTGTGGAGAGTGCTCTATAAATGAAGAATGACGATGATGATACTTGAAAAAAGTAACTTGAGATATTTTTACAGCCGTAACTTGTCTATTAAACTGTGTTATAAGGCTTATGTTAGATTTGAGGTCAAAATGATATGCTGTTATCAAAATTTTAGGTTTGAAAAATTGGGAAAAAAATTGTATTAATGACTCCAAATCCATTATTCTGATTATTTCACTGCAAAAGACATTTCTGTTAAATATACAATGTATTGGTTCGTGCTTTTTTAGATGTTTAAACCTTGAGTCGAGGCATTCCTGTGCCCAGGGAGCAGGTGGTCATTATCTGACCAACATTCTATAGCAGCGGTTCCCAAACTTATTTAGCCGCGCACCCCCTTCTATGTCCCGACTGTGTTGACGCACCCCCCCCCCCCAAAGAAAAGAAAAGAGACTTGCAGCACAATCAGTGTGTTTGTTTCTGACCACAACTCACAGCCTCCTACAAAGTCTGGGAGCTGAAGGAGCCTCTAGGATGAGAGGCTAAATGTCTTCAAGATAACCAGAAAAGTCCAGCAGCTGTTTTCAGCTAAAACTCTCAGCATGATCATGTCCATGATGACTGATTATAAGTGAAACTTAAATGTAGCTGCTGTCAGTGACCATATAACAGATTTTAATAATTAAAACTCTCAACAGACTAATAGTGCAGAAAAGCAATAAATAATCTCACAACTTTGCGTGTTGAGATTTATTATTATTATTATTATTTTATTTATTTATTTATTTATTTATTTATTAGCCGCATCGGCTCCTAGTGGGTGGAAGTGGAGATTAGCTGCGTTTGATGTTGATTCGTGTGTTTTTATTTCTGCAGTGAGCCATAAAACTCACCTCACTCCGCCTGGAGTTTGTTCTTCAAAACTCGTATTAAATCCACGGTGATGACGCGTTTTAATGAGCTTCCTCCACGCGGTATTTTTCATTGCAGGATGCAGTTTCCATCACTTTTAAACAAGTTAATTTAGTTCGGCACACGGGTTTGATTTTTGCCGCTGCACGTCTGCACAGTGAGAGGGGAAGCGGCCGCGGCAGACGCGCTGTTGCACTCATGGTCTCTGCATGAGCTTCTGCAGCTCAGATCATCTGACAGCTGGGATGGTGGAGGACACACACCTGCTCCTGAAAATAAAAACTTAACGAGCACGGTTTCAATTGCAATAAAAAGCAAGTTATGTCCAAGATACACGGAAGCGCAGAGACCGCCCCCATACCTCCTTTATGCCACCATTGCGCAATCTTTTATAAAACGGACATGATTGCGCAACATTACCACAGTCTGAGCTCTTATAAACGACCTTAGGCTCCCAGATGCGCATCGGCTTTGCGGCAAATTGGCGGCATTGTTTTATGTGTAATTTTTTTTTTTTTTTTTTGTAATCACCATNAACATTTAGAGCTACTAACATGCATGGCCCGTAAACATGACCTTTTTTCATTACAATGTCATTTCAGCAGAATTATTATGATATTGGTGCCAGAATTGCTACAGCTAGCTGCTGCTAATGCGGTGTGCGTTTGCAAATAACCATAAATTCAAGTAAGTGACCACCTTGATGAGATTACAAAACAGTGTTCACATAAACCACTATGATCTTTTTGAGATTTGAGTTGTTTTAGGGCAACAATACTTCACTTTAGTATCAGCCTGTCGTTTTGATCAAATCTAATCTCTGTTTCTCCAAACTGAGGTTGTTCAAAAAGCAATCTACAACAGGTGAGATCAGTGGAGATCAATGCTGGGTCTGTTTGTAAGAAAGTGACACTACAAGCATGTATTTAGGTAGTTGCATGGTTACAGCACTATAATAACAGTTGCTTTGGATACTATCACTTTTCAGTAAGTTTCAATATATAACGATTCACAAAAAACACTTGTATCTTAGTTTTTTGTCTCAGTAACATTAATCTGAGCATCTCTTTTCAACTTCAGATAAAAACACTCCCATGCTTTTTGTTCTTCATCTCAAATGAGGTGAAATTATTACAACAAACCCAATATTATTAATGCTTAGGCTCTTTCCTTAACCATAGGGGGTCCAAGCTTGGAGCCAGGGTGGCAAAACTCCATGTGGACATTTTCTACTTGATTGATTAGTCAAGAAAACATGGACAGACGGCACTGCTATAAAAGTAGCAAAGAGCTGCCAAGGGAGCCTAACTGAAAATAATAGCGGTGTATTGTTTGACACACACGCATGTCTTTGTGTTTTGCTCTCATTCTGCCATCCTTACTCTAACATTTTAAAGGGGACCTAGAATGCAAACCAACATTTTCCTTGTTGTTGTGTTAGACACCAGGTCGTCTAGGTGACCTGGGTAACAATAATGGACACATGCTCCACGTGTAAAATCATTGAAACAGTTTATTCACAAAAAGAACTGAACATGAAACACAAGATGGCTGACTAAACCGGTGGCAAAACTATAATCTGAAACAACTTACACTGAGTCTCTGCTAAACGAGCCACTTCAGTCTAGAGACCTGCACAAATCCCAAAAGGTCTCGGTTAACTTAACCTTACTCCGGTTTCTAAAAACCATCCAAAAGTGGATTTCCTTAAGACCCTTTTCTTCTTCTAAAAGGGAAATAAAAACAAAGCAGAGACAAGTTGTTATTTAACTCAAAGCCATAAGAACAAAACATACAAAAGCTTGAACAAAAATGCCACCGAGGAGACAACAGTGCAGAGAACCTCTCTGCCCTGCTGCTCCCCTGAACTGAAGACAGGCTGGTTTTTTATAGCAGAGCCAGCCTGATTACAACCAGGGACAGCTGAGGTGGAGTCAATCAGGGGGAGAGGAGCCAGGTGTTGTTTGCCTTCTCCTCTCACACACACGGAAAGGGAGGAAACCAGAGGAGAAAATAAAAATACAAAAACACAAACAGCAAAGGGCTGTAACATGTTGTTGAATAAGACAGCTTGGGTGGTCAACAGTAGCATGCCAAAAAGTCAAAGCCGTGTTTGACCTACTTTTTATGTAAATTAGAAAGTTGAAAAAGGCGAGAGAAAACCTCCTGTTCTGAGAAAGCCTTCCTTAACACGTCATAAGGGGGAGCCACGCCTCCTCAAACCTGCATGTGTCTGAGGCCTTCTGGAGAAACCAACCAATCAGCATGTCCTGGCCGAGTGGGAGGGGTCAACAGCTCTTTTCACTGAAGGCCTGAGTAAGGGGGTTTAGAATGGCCTGTATCAGGGCTCATGGGACAGATGAAAGCCAAAAAAATTTCTTATGCTTTTTGGAGGCTCAAAGCTCCGTTTTAGATTGTTGATTAATTGCATTCTAGGACACCTTTAAAACACACACGTGATTTTAGCCTCTGGATGGGATGGACTTGTGATCAGTTTGGGTCAAAATTCCAATTTATGTACAAACGTGATTAATTGTGCTCAACCACTTTATGTCAAAACCCTAAATTTTATTTCTCCACCCTAGAGAAAAACGAATCAATCTTCTAAGTGATGAGCCCGTCTGCTTTTTGTAAACTACTGCCTTTGACCTTGAGTTTATCACTACTTTAAATGCTTGTTTTATCCAAAATGATCCCTCAGAGTGTGCTTTGCTGCAGGTCTGAAAGTGTGCACTTGTTGTTTCAGGTCATATTTAATGATAATATTATTACTTACATACCAAGTCAGGGCTATTGCACTTATTGTGTACTACTTATTGAGCTCATGCTTGTCACACATACACGCCATAGTGCCACAACATAATAAAATCTTCCAGCTCAGCAGCAACTTTCATCAAACAGCACAGGAACTGACCCAAGATGTATTGATTATACGCTGCTATCTATTGTGAGCTAAAGACGTTTGACTTTGTGCATGATGTGGATTCATCAATTATTTATCATCCATTGTTATTTTTTAGTTAATGGAATTGATTCCAGACTCCTCCTTTCCATCTTGACCTTACCTTTGCGATGAATAAAAGTTGATTTGTGGTTCTTTGGGGATCTCGGTTTTGATTGAACAGTCCAGACTCATGGTGAAGGTTAATATTCTACCTTTTTTTTAAGGTTTTAAGGGCGGTTACGGTTTTATGATGAATGCCGTTGAACCTTTAATGGCTACGGTCCAGGAAGCTAGTTACACTATGTCTCGTGGTAATTATATTTTGCTGAGAGATTATTCTTAGTTTAAGACCCTCACGGGGCCTCTCGGTCTCATTCTCTTGTATCGCCGCAGGGCGAAAACAGCTAAGGCAGCCTTCTCACTCAAAGGTGGCTGTGGATTGCAAATCTGATGAGCTGTACGCTCGGCTCTAACCTCCAATTATAGCAGAACGTATCAAAGGTCACTTTGTTTTCTTTCGGGGAAGGCAAAAGTGTGGCATGGCTTTAAGTGTTTGCACGTAAAAATATGTTACAGACTCTTCAAGACCAACAACACTCACGCATCGGGTTGAATTTTGGAGGGAAATTGCTGCGCTAGCAGTAAAATGATGTTTTAGTGAAGCTCTTTACATCAGTTCAGTCTGTCAGAATCTATTTTGTCAATAAAATAAAAGGGCAGACATTTATCAGACAACCGTGACTGCCTTCATGCTCTAATTTCTGCCTGACTGAACGTTATGTCTCTAAAGTTCTGATTTATTTGTCTTTTAAGGTCGGCTTTTTTAATCAACGGTCACAATTTAGCTGTATTAGAACCACTTTGTCATCTGATTTAGCTTTTAACAATGTTTGCACTGCATCCTCAATTCAAACCACACCTCACTGTCCTTGAGCTCTGAGGGAGAAAGGATGTCTCTTTTTTAGTACAGCGATGCCTCCAAATAAAGCCAAGCTGCTGTCAAGACTAATATGTCCCTGTAATAAAAATGAACATCTGTCTCGTTCAGTCTCTGTGAGTGCACTTAGACATGTCCTCTCCACTCAGGTAGGAAGGTCTGTGGCAGGAGGGTAACCAGAACTTATAAGAGCTTTAAACACATAATGTTATTGTGTTAAGATTAAGGACAATACAACCAATCCATTAGTTTAAAAAGGTCAACGATATGTTTTATGCTGGAGAACCCGTATTTTGTAAAAATATGTTAAATTTTTTGTAAACTTTTAAAGAAAGAGTAAAATCCCAGCAAGATCCTAGTTTAATCAAGCTGTATTCATAGTGAAGTGAAGAAGTATTTGTCCTCCTTGGTAAATCATTAATTCACAGTGATTAGTTCCACCTGCAACGCCCAGGCCTGATTACTCCCAGAGCTGCAAAACTCAAAAATCACTTCAATAGAACCTGGTTGACAACATTAAATAGGCTAAAAGACCTCAAAAAGCAGCACATCATGACCTGTTGTAAAGGAACTCAAAAGAAAAGACCCCAAACCAATATTTATTTGTATGGTTAAAGGTCAGAGGTCATGATTCAACAACATGAAAGTGAAAAAGGGTTGATGAGTATTTTAGACCCATAGTTGAGTTCTAAGTTCAAAACTAGGGGTGTATAATTGCACAAATCTGGCCATACGATTTAAATCACTGTACTGGGGGAATGATACGATATGTATACCAATACAAGGGAGTGATACGATATGTATTAAAATACAGATGATGAACACGTCATTTCAGAAAAATATTGAAACATGTTGGCAGTGGTTTAATGGTCCAGGGCAGATTTGCTGCTTCAGGACCTGTAGAGGACTTGCTCTAATTGATACCATGAAATCTGCTCTTAAAAATTCAAGGAGAACATCTGACCTTTGACCTTAAGCAGGATTGTCATGTTGAAAAACCATCTAATGTGGCTGAATTTAAAAAGTTTTTCAAAAACAGTGATGTGAGTGGGAGACTTTTTGCAAAAACTCAATAATAGTTGTTACTGTTACAACCAGATATTACAATCAGGGGTACAATTACTTTTTCACATAGAGCCAGGTTGGCTTGGAAAGCTATTTACACTTTATAAATAAAATCATAAATAGAAAACTGCATTTGGTGTGTACTCATGACATCTTTGATGCTGAAATGTGCTGAGCTAACATGTTTAAGTGGAAAAAACAGAAGAAATCGTTATGGGAGCAAAAACATGTTCTCATTCATGTAAATCAATATTACACAGGCTTTGTGTAACACATCCTAAAGCAGCAATACACAGAAAAATGTAAAATACAATTTGATGTGTTTCAGCTACACAGCAGCATCATTTTTCTCTCACTAACCCGTTCTTTCCGCTTTCTCCCCTCAAAACCTCCATAACGGTTGCAGATTTATGACATAATTTGCGCTGCCTCTGATGTAATTGTAACTGCTAGCTCCCTTTACGATCCAGGTTAATGGAGGTTTACCAGCCCCTCCTGGCAATGGGTTGACTAGTTCTAAACATGCAACACTGTTACCCGAGAGCGCAGCCTGGTAATGAATCATTACATGATTGACAAGTGGTTTAAAGCACCTGAGGACTCATCTCAAGACCCATTGCTGCCATTAAACTGGCACTACATTTTTAAGGATAGCCTCGAGTGGGAGTGGAAATTGGTTTGTGCTCTCACAGGCAGAAGGTGTGGACTTATTACTCAAGGACTTTCATACTCAGGGTGGATGCATGTGAGATAATAGCTTTGTGGTCCTTGAAGGTGGATTTTAGCAATTTATTCATGCTTCAAGCGCTTATTATTTTAGCTTGCTAACATTTTGATGAAAATCATGTTTGGTTCTGCTTGATTGTCTCTTTTACCCTTATTTTGTACTCCTAAATTAAGTAGTGATGCATAGATTTATTTCCAGGTGAAGGAACTAGTATGCACACACTATGTCTGGCACACAGCAGTTATGTGCACCCCTGGATTATTAAAATAATATGAATGAATGAATGAATGAATGAATGAATGAATGAATGAATGAATGAATGAATGAATGAATGAATGAATGTTTTAACCTTTTCTGTTCTGCAGTTTTGACAGACAGAAAGGTTGAATCTGAATGCTTTACTTTGTATAAGCAGATTTACTCAATGACAGGAAGAGTATGAGAGTATGAGATACTCCCCCTATTGCATAGTTGACTTTATTGAAATTATGACACTGGCAGGGATACAAAAGACAAATAACTTTAAATGAACAGAAGATGATAGATTTGGGGGGAATCAGAATTCAAATCAGCCTAAGGCAGACTAAAATCATTGCACTCCTATTATTATGTAATAATTTAACCAAACAAGCAAGTCTCTCATTTACAGCGACGAGCACCCTTTAACTTCTATTTTAATAAATAAATCAGAAAGTTAAGTTTCTCTTTGGTCCGTCTGTCTAAACTGAGAATCAAATGCAAATTTGATTCCAACACTCACAGTAGCACCAAGCTCAAAGTACCAGAGTCCTGAAACTGAGAGCAGCTTTTGTGTTTATAATATTCTGTTCTCCTCATGATAAATTATCAGGCCTTTGTGTTTGCCAAACTCCAGAGCACATCTGTTGTCTTCACGCTGCTTTGTGATTTTTAAATGAGCAATGTGTTGTTGGCCTGAAGAACCAGAATCAGTGTCCTCGTGTTGCTGTGGACGTGATTAGACCCTCACCTCTTGCATGTCCAGCTTCCTAGAATGATCTGAGGCTGTTGCCCGGGTAACCACAGAAACCTGATGCTGTATTTCCCAGGTTACCCTCAGATTGTCCACAAGCGCGGGGTGAGAGCTCGACTCATGAGGCTCTTTCCATGCTCGGCAAGCAAAAAGCCATCCTCCAGTAATCAAAGCAAGTGGCTCTTCCTTTCTGTCTGTCTCTGATGGTTTCACCTTGTCATTGTGTCTGGTATATGTGCCTGAGTCACATGCAAAAGATTGAGAGCAGATTTTATTTTATTTTAATGACCTTCAAATATAATTATCTTATGTTAAGTATTGCGCAATTTCCCGAAGCTCTTATTGTGAAAGGTTTTTAAAAGAAGTTGTACATCTCAGTCGGGTGTAAAGATGGTAGTAGAACTCATAAACCAAACACCCTTGTATTTTAGCAGTTCTATCAAGTCAACGGGCACTCATAAGATCCGGTTACAGCAACAAAATTAAGTTAACAACAGAGTGCGGGAGTAAAAGTGATAAAAACACATTTGAACGACCACAGCAGGCTAAAAGGTTGTAACATCGTGAGTAAACATTTAGGAACCGTTCCCATTGCAACAACTAAAAAGGTTATCCATTTTCCTTTAATACTTGCTATAAAATGTTAATAATTGTATGTGATTCATGTCTTTTTGCTCCTACTTTACCTCATCGTGATATTTTTCCGAACCCACTCATAGTTAAACAGGAGGGATCGACATGAATCCATTCCACAGTGATGATGAGGATGAGATTAAGCGTTTTGTTGTATTTAACCATCACCTGTAAATGTTCTGTATTTGCTCCACAGCAGCAGGTTAAATATGCTTTGCAGCAAGGTTTGGCCTCTTAGTTGTAGAGCACAATAAACCCTTGATGCTAATGAGGCATTTGGACGGCGTGTCACAGCTCAGGTGTGTGAGAGTCAATCGCTGTGCCTCGAGGACAGCACAGCCAGTGTCTGCCATCATTACAGGCCCATTAAAACATTCCACCGGCTTTAATTGTGTCCTCTCATGCAGAAACGCTCTGCCACACTGGCTTCTGTTCCTGGGTCTGAACAACACTAATTACTTCTAATGTCATATTTGTTGTAAGGGAACAAAATAAACCTGGTGGCATCTGATGCAATTGTACGGCAAAAAGTTGGCTTTTATGGTGAAAGTGTTGCAAATATCCCCATTTGTTTGCATAGTTATTGCATAAATTCCACATGTATTAGTATTCACATTACTGCAGTAAACTAATGATCACTTCTGACCTTCCCTTTCCTCTTTAGATAGCGTTGAGGATGAACTGGAGCTCTCTACAGTCCGCCATCGCCCTGAAGGCCTTGAGCAGCTTGAAGCCCAGACACGGTTCTCCCGTAAGGAGCTACAGATCCTGTACCGAGGCTTCAAGAATGTAAGTGGCACCAATCAGCCTGAGCACCATTCATAATGAACAGCAGTGGGGTTTGAACGTCTCTCCTGCTCTCTGATATCAAATATATTTATCTCTCTTTGATTTTCCATTGATCAATTCCTTTACAAGCGACTCTACAGTAGGTCTAACGTCACGTCCCTGGAAACGACTACTTCCTCTCTTCCACTTTCATGAAGAGATGCTTTGTTGAATCCTTCCCATCTTGCACCCCATTAGAGTATTAGAAGTTTTACACACTGCTTACAGTGCCAGGGATAATTGGGTCATACTGTAAATGATCCATGGAAGGTTAAGGTGGAACCATACAAGTCATAGTAGGGGATAGTTGGTGTGAAATGGAATGACATAGTCCAGAGGTTGGTCTAACCTAAATTTTATTATTTGTGCAACTGTGGTCAAAGGTGTGTTTTATCTTTTAGTTAAATTTTTCTGCTGAAGAATGATTAAACATATTTATGTTTTAAAAACTTATTGACCTAAAGATCTTTGCTTTCCCTTTGGGGTGCTGTTAGTCGATTTCTGGACCAAATCCTGACTGGTGGCTGCCCATTCTTGAATAATCAATAAACAGAGTTTGTCAGAGTGATTTCATGGTAGGATTAAGGTCTTTGAAGTTTCCTGATCATAGGCCCAAAATTTTGTTTTATTTCCTGAGTCATTAGCCTCTTTTATAGAATAATGCCGGTTCCCGTGAGCTGTCAGATGATCTGAGGTCCAGGTCTAATGGAGAGAAGCTCCAGGAGCTCTGCATCGCTCCAGTTTATCATCTCAGCTGATTCTGTTTTAAAAAGTGAAACATATGCCCGTGTTTACTTTCATTTTCAATATAGTTTCCGGCCAGAGCTTGGCATTAATTCATCACTTGATCACGACACCACCCTCTGTTGCGCCAAGGCGTAATGTGCATTCACAAGTCCGGCATTGCGGTAATATTACTAACATGGCGCGTTCATAACACAACGTTGCGGCAATATTACGCTGATTTTCCTGCATGGAGTTTCTTATAAAAAGGGCTTTTGTAGCCTTGTGGCCTGGTGATCCAACATGCAGTAAAATACATCAATAATTGCCAAACAGTTCTTGGATGGTTAGGAGGAGTTCCTCTGGGAGGATGTTTAGGTACCATTCTTTATTCATGGCTCAGCTCTGAGGCTAAACAGTTGAGTACGTCCACTCCCTTGGCTAAGAACCAACCCCACGCATGAATGGTCTCAGGATCAGGACACAAGGCTGATGGTATTGCTCACCTTTTCTTCTCCAGACAATTATTTTTCTAGATGCCCAAAACGATCATAAAGGGAAATCATCTGAGAAAATTTCCCCAGTCCTCAGCAGTCTAAGCGTAGAAGCCTTTGCAGAACATCATTCTGTCTCTTATGTTTTTCTTAGAGACGTGACTACTTTACTGTCCTTCGACACCAGGCAAGTCTCCATAAAGTTTCCTCTTGACTTTACAAGCTGCCATCACACAAACCGAGGCAGCAAAGTGTTGTAATACTATAATATAGTACAATTCTACCACACATAGTCAAAGAAGGCAGTAGGAATGTATAGTTAACATTTAGGTAACAAGACATTCATCAGGCTAACCAGTTGATAAATTTAGAATCCATCTTTAATAGGACGTGGTCCTTGGTGTCTGATCACATCTAGACATCACAAATAATGCAAACTGTTGCAAATCAATCTCTAAAATAATACAGAAGAATAAAATGCAAGATTTTTGTATTTCTGTGTATTGTTAGAGATATATCTTCACTTAGACTTTTTAAAATATGTATTTATACTTTCCTTGACATCAATACCTTTGTAGGATCAGTACTTACCTCTACTCTGGGAACAGATGTCACATTTATTTCTGACATAAAAGTGACTGATAGCTCTTAGATTAGACCACTTGGATGTTTTTATTGCAGGTTAATCTTTAGCAGCACTTCTTTGTCTGGCCCTGTACATGTGGCATTGGCAGCACGAAGAAGAGCTTTTAGGGACAGCTGACTAATAGGAGCTGGACGGTTTCCCATCATGTGAATTTTGGCCTTTTGTCCTTGTTGTCCAGAGATTGGAGGCAAATCAAACCCCCTGTAATGCAGGTGGCAGGCCGGGGTCGTTTGTCTTGACAACAGATTTTATGAGGCAGTCGCTTACGCGCAGAGTTTTGGTCTTAGATCTAGAAGTGCGTCTAATGGGGACCAAAACAAGACCTCTGCTTCTGACCTTACCAGTTGGACGGAATTTATTGTTTCATAAATCCCTCTTCCTGGAACCGCAAGAAGCAACACAATATTGTCCTCGCGTCTGGCTAAATCCACAGGATGTCCTCAATTCACATTCCGAGGTCACCGATTCGAGTATTAGATTAAGATCTCATACTTGGTCACGATGCTTTTGTTTACAGCATCATTTCATTTACAATGTCTCTATGTTGGTGCTACGCTTCATGGGTGTTAAGCTGATTTCATGCTTTACCAGATCTGTGTTTCACACAATGTATTTGCAATTTTCCGATCAGGAATTATCCTGTTTTCCAAGCATCTCAAATCAATTAATGCCTTTAATCAAGCATCAAAGTAACTTCTTTAAAAAAAAAAGTTCTAACTTTTAGTTTTCACAGCATCAAAGTTTGAGCATTTGTCTTGGTGTGGTCGTTTCTTCTAACTTTAATTTGAATTGCAGGGACTCTGTTGGAACTAGATGGCATCCAGGCTCACCGCTCTCTTGACAAATTGCATCCCTCGGCTGTCGTCATGAGAATTAAAAGAGATGATATGGCTGATGAATTCTGCCATCGCTGTTAGACTGGATGTACGAAGCACCTTGACTGTGGATCTTAAGTTTTTTCCTCGAGTTTTTAAGAAAAGTGAAAGAGTTCAAAAGAAGCAGCTGACTCAAGAGCATGGATGTTTAAACATTCCTGTCCCACTTGGCGTGTTATTAAAGCTGACAGCCATAATTTAGAGAGCATATTGAGGAGAGGTTAGACTGTGTGTTTGGAAGTCCCCTCCCCTCATCTCTGTAAATGTTTAATTATATGACATTTGGCTGTTGAGAGCCAATCTTCTGCACCATTGTAGGGCATAAACAAAGTGCTAATTAAAAGAAGGGACAATAAATAACAGGAATAAACTCTCTCTCCTGGTATGATAAAGAAAGATGCTGTAGATTAATGTTGCTCTTGGATACATTTTTATTAAAGGTCAAGTTTATAGTTTTTTAAATACGATTGGTCGCTCAGAGTTTAACATGCAGGCTGAATGTGAAAACAGTCTTCTACCCCTATTTCCTGTATTAGCTTCTGATAGAAAATAGACAGAAAAAGGCTAGAAAAGCCAGTGACATGGACTCTCCCATATTGACTCACGATGGGGAAGGCTGTTGTTGGTTTAGCGTCCAGGAAACAGCAGAGAATGTGTCGGCTAGTAGGAGCTAACTGTTAGCATTAGCAACTCCACCACACAGCAGAACTCCTCTAGGCTTGTGTTATTTGTGGAGATAAAACATCAACGTTGCAGAGCAAACAGAGTCAATGGTAGAGTCACGTTGCTGTTAGCCAATCAGAGGTGAGATGTCCAAATATCATGAAATCCTGCTGTCTTCTGCTCAACTCAGCTGTGGCTAACTTCTACTTCCTGAAACAGGAGCACAAGCGCTGTGCTATAACGTGCAATTTTACTCATATATAATAAAATAGTACCATTGGCCCAATGGAGATGACAAATAAGTTATCTTCTTGAGATGTTTTTTTTTCAACCCAAAAGTAAGACCATTGGATTCAATGAAATCCCGCCTCCACCCTTGCCAGTTTGAGCCATTTCATGACATAACCCTAGATTGCCAGCAAAGCACCATTTTCAAAACAAGAATGTTTGTACCACGTTGTACACACAGCTTTATTATTGCAAACTCAACATTGTAATCATTCAGCTAGCAGCTCTACTCTGTTACTCACCGTAACAGAGATCATGGACATGAGTGATAGGATATTTGTAGGAACATGCAGCAGATGCTAGGACCCTGGTGACGGTGCAGGAAAGAATCCTGGGAACATGGAAAATAAAAGTGAAAGACCTACTTGGTGGGTAATCGAAGCAGAGAAGCATCATGACTGCCTTCAAACTGAAGTTGTTTTCCTAAGTTTAAAGGACCTGTATCATGTTATTTTACACCTTCCAGAGCAAAGATAGGCACACTATAGGATATCGTTGGCACTGTTGAGGTGTGATTTTTTTTGTTCTTGGGTTCAAGGCATTATTTGAAGTGCAGACAAAAAAAGAAAAAAATCTTTTCTTCACAACTGTGGAGATTAACTCCTCTCTAGCTACATGGAGACACTGGGTGTTAGTGTGTACAGTCCAGGGAAGGAGGGACCCAGACTCGGGACTACCTAGATGGGGAGGAGCAGGGCATCATGACGTAACAACCCCCCATCCAGGCTTTTGCAGTAGCTTAGCTGAGTTTAGCAGAGTTGAAGGAAAGAAACAACTGAGACAGGAAAATGCATGCATGAAACCAAAAAACGCTTTGGAGTAAATAACGATTTACTCTCAAAAGTGGATTTTGCATGACATAGTCCCCTTAACACAATCCAGCCATGTTCTTAAAAGTAATGGAGAGTGTAGGTCAGGGGTGTCAAAATTTTACAGCAATCTGTTGAACCTACAACAATTGAGTATTTATTTATATTTATTTGTGTTTTGGAGAAAAGATCTGTAAACTTCCTAGATTAGAGGCATAAAAAGGCCTCATACTTTTGCTGAGATTTGATGGTTTTCTGGTTTTTAAGATATTAAAGTACATTTAGTCTATCATCAGCAACAAGAAAGGGCATCTGGGTCATTCTTCAGTCACATTAGCTAGATTAGTCAAAATTCAGGAATAATCACAAATCTGCTTTTTAATTGAACGTTGGTGAGGGTTCGTGGTCGGATTTACCATGAAATTAAATTAAAAGAAAGAAAGTGTTAATGAAAGACCAACACTGGATTAGACTTAACCTTTCACAATTTAAAAAATATTTTACTTTACTCAAGCATAAAAATGTCATAAAGTTTCTATCTGCATCCACAGCCTGCTGGAGACAAAATCTACTACTCTTGAAATGCAGTTGAGTGCTGCACAAAATCACTCAGAGGGCTGCAAGTGGCCCCTGAGCCACAGTTTGGACATGCCTGGTGTACGTTGCTCTTAATCCCTTCTTAAAGAGGGTTGAATGAACGATGATGACAGGTTGTCATACTGCTGATTGAAATGACCTGCCACTAATGTATTGTCGATGTAAATCCTAACCCTAGGTGGTCTTGTTTTTAACAAGATTTTGTTCTTACTATAAATGATATTTTTGAACCAAAAGCAAATGCAGTAATTCTTTCGGCTGCTGGACTGGTTTGGTTTGTGGGCTTTTGAGACTTGTGTGTAAATCTGCAGTTGTTTTAGGTCATACTGAGTGATAAATATAACAAACATTAGCCCTTTAATGTGCACTCTGTCCTTTATTGCAACATACAACTTTCAGTTTCTTTAGGTTTTTATCTGCCTTTGCATGTTTCAGCATCGATGTTGATGTGTCTGATGTTTTATGCAGACAGTGGCGGAGGATTACACTAATTATTACTAATTTTGATGGCCTCTTTTAACCAACAATGGTATCTGTTACCCTAACTGGCCATTTCCTAGTCAGTTATGGCTTCCCACTGGTTGCATTTGTATCAGAAATCTGTACATATATATGTAATTAACATGTTTTTTTTTCAGTTTTCAACCAAAACCTGTGAAAATCACATACGCACGTAGCAAAGACCCTGCTTCTCACTTTATTTTCTTATTTCTTGAGTGTAACGTGCCTCACACCAAGAGAGCAAGACAGAGCTTGCAAAACTACATTTCTTTATCGCCGCACTGCTCTGAGCAAGGTCATCTTCAATATCTGTGCTTCTTTGAAATGGCACAAAAGAGTTCTTCTTACAGGTGTTACGCAACAGCCTTTTTCAGTGAATGCCATCAGACAAGCGCAGGTGGGTGACTTTGAATGACTGCAGATAGGATCTCTGTTCAGGCGTGGATGGTTTGCAGTTGAAAACCACCAGACTGACCATGGGCTGATACAAAGAGTCAGAAAGAGGGGAGAGTGACATAAATGGATACTGGATAGTACAAGTTTCAGTTCCAAAAGCGTCTTTTGACAGAAAATTGCCTACTAGAGGTTTTTGCCTCACACAAAACTCAAAATGAAGCTATGGATGTTAATCTTTTGTGAAAGATGGTAACGGACCTGTTTTTTCTTATTGTGTCTTTCAGGAATGTCCCAGTGGAGTCGTTAACGAAGAAACCTTTAAAGACATCTACGCACAGTTCTTCCCACAAGGAGGTGTGCATTTACTTGTACTTTTCCAGTGTGTGACCCCTTCCTTAGGACCTTAGACTTACCTGTTATGTAATAGAACACCCAGAATGTGAATCATCTTTGCAGGGTCTCTGGTGTGTATTTAGTATGCACAGGGCTCCTATTACAAATGATTGTGTTGTTTTTCATGATAGTAGTGTACCAGGGTCTTATGTGAAGTGTGTGAACCATGACAGGGTTGGTTTAGGGACAGTGTTCACCAGTGTGACTTGTTCTGACCTGGTCCTTAACAATTTGAAGCAAGAATGGCCACCCTGGCCTCATTCCTGGGCTTTGAGCACACAGCTGCATCCTGATGTGGTTAAATCCATACACTAGGGTATACCAGCTCAATCAGTAATTCACTGTAAACAACCCAATATTTTTTGTGACATCGTGCAGTTCAGTCTGCCTCTTTTATCTAAAACGGTGGCACCAAACAAAAAAGATCCAATAAACAAAAACGTAATGACAACACACAATGTTGCTATGGTGAAATACTGTATGAGATGTGTTGATATCAATTTAGACACAAAAACTGACATTTCTGGGCAAAACAACACTCAAACCATGTTATTTATGTCGTTTGATCAGAGAGATCTGCACCACCTCTTAGGCTGCAGTGGAAACTGTCAACCTGCATCTATACACATAACCACGTCCACTCACAGTTTGGCTTTGCACATGCATAAAGAACGCACAACAATGCATTAAAGCATAATACCATCATGGTTGCTTTCACACTTAAGATGATTTACTAATCGTTCTTAATCTAGCAACGTTCTTATTGGTTCTCAGTGTTATTCATTTCCTCTGTGACACTGGACGGACAAGGTTACTTCCACTTAACCATGCATCATGCATCAAAGTAAACACTGTGATAGTGAAAGGCAGAGGTGGAAAATATTTTGTCTTCTTGCAGCCTTGAGCTTCTCACCATTGGCTTTTATCATTAAGTAACAATCCTAGTGAAGGACAAACAGTAAAAGCATTGGGAGGCTTTGATTTACCCATTCAGAGAGAAGAAAGGCACACAGGAAACCATAATAAAACCCAGCTCTGAGCACATTTCTTCTGTTTTCATCAAGGCATTTGTTTCTTTGAAGTTACACAGCAAAGCTAGAAGAAAAAACTACTTTGAACTGTTTTCTGGTTTGTAGTAGGTGTTTCAGCAGGTGTTGGACTGAAATGATCACAGACACTTTTTTACCATCTTCTTTGTTCTTACAGATGCTTCAACATACGCGCACTTCCTGTTCAATGCTTTTGACACGGATCACAACGGTTCTGTGAGTTTTGAGGTAAGGCAAGTATGATCTTGTAATTTATTAGTCACAATGCATCAAATCATTCATAATATGTGGGTTTACCCATTGCTAAATGCTGAGGGATGGTAGTACTAAATGATTTGGCGTATTTTTGTGAATTTTCTTAAAGTTTTCACTCGTTCTAGAACCTGAAGTTGAAGCTGCACGCTCCTAGAGTGTTGCTCTGGAGACTCCTCCTGATCCAGTCATCTTTTATCAAGCCTAACCAAGTTGGTTTGCAATGCTAGCAACATTTTATTAATATTTATAAGGGACACATATTTGCTTATTAGGACAGAGAAGCTGTCAGTTCTCCAATCTAAAGCCCTCCTGGGTTTATGTGTCCATTCTGTTCAAAAACATGTGGATTCCCAGAGGGCCTACACAGAAAATGAGCTTTCAAATCATTTGAATAATGAGGTATTTTTGATTTAGAGCGCCTGCACTTTTGCTGTTTCATCACTCGCGTTTAATTAATAGCTGACATAATTTGTACACTAGCAGAAATGCAGTGATGCTTTAGTTGATCTCTAGTTTTTGTGTGTTGTTTACTCTGCTGTAGTGTTTTGGGCCTTATTCCAGGGTAATGTTTCACACCAGTGTAAATGAATTGTGTTTGCATTACAGGATTTTGTTATGGGGCTTTCGATCCTCCTGCGAGGCACCGTGCAGGAAAAACTCATCTGGGCTTTCAACCTGTACGATATCAATAAAGATGGATACATCACTAAAGAGGTGCAGCATATCTTATTATTCACCGTCAGTAATGGAAGGCCACAAGACTCGAACGTCAAAGCTTTCATAGCTTAAAAACAAAAAGCTTTCATTCCACTAAATATGAAGTCTTTTACTAATGTGACGCAGTAGCAACAAAAACTGACTCCCATTTATTAAACAGTCTCTCTTCAAGGACTTTGTAGCATTTATGCCTTATTTTAAGGCAACATTCTCACCAAAAGAAGATCAAATAACTGTGAAAACCCGTAAAAGCTTCAGATCTTATGCTTTGCACTTAAAGCAGATCTACAGAACAATAGGTTTTGAATGCAAACACGGTCATGGAACACCCCTCACAATGTTTAATGAAGATGCACATAACTGTATAGATACTGAGTCAGTAAGTTAGTTTAACCACTAATATACTACTTCAGTATGTCTAATTTAGAAATCTTGATCAAGTTGATTTCATAATGAGCCGCAGTACTGAGAAAAAGCTTCAAACCACCTGTAATTTCTTTCAGCTTCACCTTCATGGAGCAGACGTGCTTGTAAAGATTTGAAGTGGTCATTATTAGTTGTTTTTCAGGCTTTCTGAAGCTCTTCAAACTCAAGTAGTAAGAAAGTGTACAAATGGTGGAAAAGAAGTGTCAACCCCCCAAAAAAGAAACTAAATCTACAGCAGAATAACAGTTTGTGAAAGTCTTTAGAAATAGAAGAAAATCCACCTGATAAATGCTCTCTCTTATGTGAATCGGACAGATGAGCTGAAAGCTCTTTGAGAATCACCTCTTTGGCACCAAATTAATATAGCGTGTTTTAATAGGTATTTTTCATTGTATCACCTAAAGAAATTGGAACAAATTGACCTTTCTGACAAGCTTCTGGTAATAAAGTTTCTAGTCAAGAGGTTACCTAACCCTAGTAACTCACCTGATAACATTATAAAATAGTTTCTTTATTGATTTAACTTACAGAAATGGTACAGAATGTGTTTTTGTGTTATTTCTAACTTGCAGGCAGCTAAACTAAATATTCTAACTTAGTGGTTTCCATGCTTTTTTTATGCGTTTCAACCCAGAAAATACTCATCTTTTTAGAGTTGTGACAGACATGGAAAAACAGCAGAACAATCTGATAAAGTGCGCTTTATATCTGGCTTGACAAACTGTCCGAATTCTCAATCCTACACTGACTGTTGGGTGGGGTCTAAGATTTGATGGTTCATGCATTCTGTGCAGAGACCACCACTACACTAAGGTTTTGGGTCTTCATTGATAGGAGTGTGTATTGGCAATAAGATATGTATCACAATTCCATCAGATTAACAGCGGTCGAAACTGCTGCCAACTAGCAGTCAGAGTTTTAATTGCAACACACAAAAGGATTACAGAATATATTTGCATGGAATTTCACAATAAAATTGATTCAGTATCATGAGATGAAATATTGCAATATTTTAGTGCATCAATATTTTTCTTACATCTATATTCATTACAATAACTAAATACCAGTCTTTTGTAATTTGTTCCATTTTATTCACTCATTGCATAATCAACCTGCCAGAGACTACAGGTTAAATTTAGCCTGTTTGGCTAATTCTGGCATATTTATGCCTATTTTGTTTGAATTTTGTTTAACCAGTTTAAACCCATTGATTTGACCTTGTTCACTGTCCCTCTTTTATAATAAAGTAAGTTTAGACTTAAGCAAAATATACCTACAGCAACAGGGACAACTTATGGCTGCAAAAGCAAGAAGGTTTAAAAAGATTCAGCTGGTAGAACATTTAGGTACTAATTAAGTTAATTGATATCAGGTGTGTAACATGATCAGCTATAAAAGGGGTGTCTTAGCGAGGCAGTCTTCCCAGATGTACAGAGGGGAAGAGGCTCTTCAATATGTAAAAGAGAGTGTAAAAAAAAATTGTAGAATATTTCTAAAACAATCTCCCTCAGTGCCAAATTGCAAAGACTGTGCAAATCCCATCATCTTCAGTGGATGACATCATCAAAATATTCAGAGAAACTGGAGATATTTCTGTGCAGATGACACTGCTTCGGCATGACTCTGTCATTGACATTAATAAATGGTCCCAGGAATACTTTCAAAAACAACTCTCATTAAACACAGCCCTTCATGTCATCTGCAAATGCCAACTAAAGCTTTATCGTGCCAAATGGAAGCCACATTTGAGCATGGCCCAGAAGTACTGTTGTGTCCTGTGGGTCAAGACTGGTTTGAAAAGGACTGTTCTATCATCAGATGAATCCCAATTTGTTGGCAATCACAGCCGGTGTATCCTCTTTGATTGTGTGATGTACATAAGTACATATGGTTTAGTGAATTTGCAATGTATTCTTCCCTCCAGACAGTGCCTATATCAGGACAGGCCTTGTATCATGCAAAAACACATACTGCTGCCATTATACCTGCATGGCTTTGTCAGAGAGGACTGCAGGTGCTGAACTGGCCTGCCCATAGTCCAGATCTTTCACCTATAGAGAACATTTGATGCACGATTTACCATAAAAATATGTCAACCACAAACCTTTCAGCTTGCTATAGGCAAGAATAAGACCAGATTCTAACACTAAAGCTCATAATCTCAAGGCCCAGATGTCCTTAAACAGTTCTGAAAAGATGAGATGCCATGTCTCAACTATTGAGACCAGTAGCAAGCATCACGTTTGAAATGTGCTCATAAAATTGTACAATTTCTGAGTTAGAACATTTGCTTTTTATTTAAATGTAAAAAACATCCTGACTTACTTACCAATTTCTATTTTTCTCCCTATAAGAAAATAATAGTTTGGCAATTTTCCCTGAACTGTTCCTTTGTTCTGTGTGACAGGAAATGCTGGATATCATGAAGGCCATCTATGACATGATGGGTAAATGCACGTACCCCGTCCTGAAAGAGGAGACACCTCGTCAGCACGTAGAAGTGTTCTTCCAGGCAAGTGTCTGCTGGGTATCTACTGTCTTGGAGGCTTTACATATCTCTGTCACGGTTAGTTTTTCTATCTTTCCCTTTCTTTGTCACCAACAGAAGATGGATAAAAATAAAGATGGGGTGGTAACCATAGACGAGTTCATTGACTGTTGCCAAAATGTAAGCTGGCCTCCTCACGATTCTTCTTTGACTACCGTTGGCCTGAATTCACAGTTATTCATTACATTGTGTCTCTTTATCCTCAGGATGAAAACATCATGCGATCAATGCACCTCTTTGAAAATGTTCTCTAACTTCTGGCTGCCTGTGGAGGCTTTTGGAGGAGAACATTGTCTTTAGCATGGCCCAGTTACTGACTTGGACTCATTCTTTGTACAGTGTGCTATGCAGACTTTTGACCATAGATTTAAACATTGTTCATTACTGCGGGCCACAATTAGGAGTAGGCTGCATGGTGGGAACACTCTGGAATGAACAGCCTTTTAATCAGACCGAGAAAAACTAAAAACTATGGCTAAAGCGAACACTAATAAAGGAGGGAAACCATTATGTTCAAGCTATACATTGATTTTTACGGTTATTATTCAAGAAAACATATTGGGATTTAAAAAAAAAGTTGTTTTTACTGCCAAGTGAAATCACTGTGACTCAAAAATATTTAACATGAGACCTAATGTAACCGTTTCTTTAGATTTCAGTTCCAGAATGTTCTTACCGACCGAGTGTGGTCTGATTTAGCTTTCTGAAGAAAGCATTAGGAGAAAAGAAGAGGGGGGAAAGGCATATGTTGTACCATTTTGAATTGTGTATATACAAAAGATAAGACTAGATAAGAATTCTATTTAACAAACTTTGGTCATGTTTACTTGCCAACTAGTCAACACAAGGATTGTATTGATGTCAAATTTGGACCATCAAATCAATGGTTTATCTTAAAACGGAGCCCGCCATGTGTCAGGGAGGTGAAGTGAAAATTAAGGTTGTTAAAATATGTTCCCACAGTTTAGGGAACGGTAAACATGGATTTGCTGGGAACATCGGTGGTTGTGTAGCAGGTGTTGTGTTGAGCTTGGCTTTCAGGACAAAAATGTTGTACGTACCAATTTGGGGGAATTCTAACTGAAAGTTTGTGTATGTTCTCTTAAGCTTGGTTTATGCTTGATGCATGCACATTCCGTGTGGAAATGAGACCAAGACGACTTTTGCAGTGTTGCACCTTCTCCGGCTTGTGAGCCAATATTCTCCCAGACTGTAGGGGGCAGCATAAGGCTCTACGGGATGCATACAACACAACAGCCAGTCCGCCATGTTTTTTCGTGCAGGACTTTCTGCGTAGTTAGAAAATTTCCTAGGTGCGCAGTGCAAAAACTTTGGGCCACACGGAGGCTGCAGTTGCTGAAATGACATAATTTGGCTGCGTGGAGCCATGCAGACCTCACTGATGCGTCAAGCATAAACCAAGCTTTAGTCTCCAACTTGTCACCAACTGTCTAGATACTGACTTAAACACAATGCTAGCAATGTCAGTAGCGTAGCCAAAATTACATCAAGTATTTCTTATGGTAGCACTGTTGCCTCGCAGCAAGAAGGTTAGAATCCCTGCCATGGCCTCTGAGTTAGCATGTTCTAACCATGCATGCATGCATGGGTTTTCTCCGGATACTCCAGTTTCCTCCCACAGACCGAAAACATGCATGTTTGGTTAAGTGGAGACTGTCCCTAGGTGTAAGAATGTGCCTGGTTGTTTGTCCAGAATGCCCCCCTCCTTTCACCCGATGACCGCTGTAGTTAGGCACCAGCTCTCGGCGACCCTACTGACAAATAAGTAATTCAAATGTTCAATGAATGAACAATTCCAGCAGTTAAACTATGAACTTACTCATTTGGATAGCTTTAGACATTTTTTCCATGTGTTAGGGTCGGCAGAGTTTGAGGTAAGCATTATTGAGAGCAACCCTTGTCAAATCATATGAATGTCTCTAAGTTGGATGGTACCAGCCCAAACAGCAACAGTCACAGGACTTTTCCAGAAAACTTCTTGATGTTTGTTGTAGGTTGTCTTTGGTCGTGAGAGGGCTATGTCATAAAGTATGACCACAAACCAAAAATTCAAGATCAAAGATCTTTTTGTTACGATTCTTGTCTACAACCTGCACAAATCCCATTCTTTGAAGCTGGCTTTTACTTGAATGTTGCCTACAGACTGGTTTGTTTAAAACTTACTGATCCTAGACAGAAAAACTAGTCTAACTCCAACAACCCTAAACAGAATCGTCCGTTTGCGAATCTTTGTGCACAGTATCTCAAACTGAGGGAACAGATTTAAACAAATCTCTATTTTTATTTTCACCCTGGCTCTTGTTGGACTCCATGGTCTTAAGCACACAGGTAGCTAGATTTACCACGAGTATCACGTTAGACGACTAAAACCAGAGGAGAGAAAAGCTGCTTTCATTGTATTTTTATTTCTGTATGTATGTATATTTCCTGTAAAGTAAACCATCTATCATCATGTTATTTTTATTTATTATCACTGTGGAGGAGTTTTTACTAAGAGCAGTGTTTGGGGTTATTAATAGGCTTTCATGCTTGTTGTATAAAGAATTGACATGTGTACAGAATTAAATGACGATTTGCTCTTGGATTTATTTATGTAATTCATCTTTACCAAAACAATGATCTTGGGGTTTATTCATCGATTTTAAAGAATTAAACCACACTTTTAAGGTGGCGGACCGAGACGGTTCTTGCTGTTTTTCCTCCTCCACGTCCTGTAGGACAACATCCAGCTGCCTACACCTTTTCAGCCTGATTGACTCCTGATTAAACGATGGATTGGCACCAAATGGAGGGGAGAAAAAAAAGCCATGCTGCGTAAAAGTACCATGCTTGGAAACGGCTGGATCACTACATTATGTAACTTGAGTGGTTTCATCTGACATTTTCTGTGTTTTTCTTCTCTCACAGCGACACGGATATCAGAAACAGGGAGGTTGCATTAAACCGAGCCAGCAAAGTGAGGTATTCATGAGAATTATAGATTCAAGAACAAACATTTTGAAGGATTCAACAGTAAATGGTGTTTATATCTTACACAAGAGTGTTTGATTTTAGTGAAGAGAATGAGAAATCTTTCTGCGTGTACTTGCATATTGCATAACTTTATTTTGATTTTTTTTTTTGGCCATATTTAAAGTTGATTTTTAAATTTGATAAAATGACTGCAGATTTTATTATACTGCCTTAAAAATGTGCAGAATGTACGTGGAACTAAAGCATTAGTAAGGTTTTATTTTTATGAACCAATGCTGGTTGAGACAAAAAAATGTGTCAACTTGTGCCCCCTTGTGGTAACAGCAGGATATAACCTTGGAATCTAAATTCATCTGATTAGGACTAAAAAATCTGACTACAAATAAAAAATGTTTTGTAGCATGTGAAGGAAAATTAGAATCAAGATTGACATTTTTACTGACAGTAAAGTTTCCATTAAGGCGTGCAGTTGCAGTTAAAAGTTTACACTCTGCATGTGCATGAATAGCATTCATTTAGAACGTTTAATGATTGATTAGATGTGCTGTTGAAATGACCGTCAATCAAGAAATGGATGTAGATTTAAACAAGTTGGGTATTTCTTTTAAAAAAAAAGGGAATAAGACCCAAACTGTCACCATCAGATGGAAGGAAGTTGGCTTTGATGTTCAAGAACCACTGATCCTCAAAGCTGGAATCTGCAACAACACACATCATCACCATGTACTGAGAGAATCAAGAAAAAACGATGCCGTCAAGTTCCTCTGTCCACCTGGCCAAGACAAATGTCTTCTGCAGAAAGATTTCATATTGTTCAGGCTTGTAAATTGCAGTTCTTTAAACTGACTGCCAAGCATGGTGGTGGTAGCATCATGATGTGGAGGAAATAAGTTTACCTGAATCTATCAGCTGAAACACAACTGGGTGTTCCAACAGAACAAGGATCCCAAACACATCATTCCTGGTTCCCGATTGGATAAAACAAGCCTTCATTAAGCGTCTGGAACAGCCTTTCTAAAGCCTCAACCTCAACCCAGTAAAAACATTTGTGGGTTATATTTAAAGCAGCATTCCGCAACTTTGCAGTTATATGGTCTCTGTCACCCTCTAGAGGCCCCGGTGAAATCATTTATTACTTACCTATCCATTAGCAGCACGGTTAGGTCAGAGTCCGTAGTTCATGCCTTTCTTTCTAAAAGAGCTCTCCAGCGAGGAAAAGACGGCCCAATAATAACTATGGTCTTTGCTCTTGCTCTATCACGTTCTTTTCTTTTCCTATATTCCTCTGATAAGGGATTTCTAGCTTTCTTTGGTGAATCTGTCACTGCTAAACCGCGAGTCTACGTTATACAATTATGGCAAGTCAAAGGGATAAAAATGCACGTTCTAAACTCGCATTATGTCCGCCAAAACGCTCGTTCAAGACACGCGTTTTGGCAGACATAATGCTCGCTTTTAGAACACGTGATTTTTGCCCCCTTTGGCGTCAAAACGTGCATTCAAGACACGCATTTTGGCGGACATAACACGTGTTTAGAACGCGCACTTTTTTTTATCCCTTTGGCTTGCCATATTCTGCTGTAAAATGACACCCAGTCAGTACATCCGGTGCTACCCGAAGCACAAAAACTGTATAGTGCTGTAAACAGACGTGGGACCCCCCAACACTATCACAGGTATGAAAATGAACATAATAGATAATACAATGACGCAAAAACTTTACAAAAAAGCATAATTTTAAGGTGTAAAAGTTGCGGAATGTTGCCAGCTCAGTGGCCTAGTGGTTTGAGTGTCCGCCCTGAGACTGGGAGATCAGGGTTCAAATCCCGGTTGGGTCATACCAAAGACTTTGAAAAAATGGGACCCAATGCCTCCCTGCTTGACACTCAGCATTAAGGTGTTGGATTGGGGGGTTAAACCACCAAATGGTTCCTGAGCGCGGCTGTGTCTGCAGCTCACCGCTCCCCCAGGGGATGGGTCAAATGCGGAGAACAAATTTCACACACACCAGTGTATGTGACAACTAGTGGGACTTTAACTTTAAAGAAGATATACATATTATGCAAAACTCACCTTTTGCATCCTTTTTTGTTGCCATATGGGTCTCTACTGCATCTATAAACACTCCAAACATGAAAAAAAATCATTCCATGTTTTCTGTCAGTGTTTGGTTTTAGGAAATATGTGCTTAAAACAAGCCGTTTCAAAACATCCCCATTTGTGATGTCACAAACGAGGAAAGTAAAAAAGAGACACCTCTTATGTGGAAGAGAGAGCTGCTGTTGGAGAAGCAGCGACTCTACTCTGAGCCCCTCCCAGATATCAGAGCTTCTCAGCCTATAGCAGCCTGAATGGGGGATGGGTGGGTGTGGACTTCAACAGCTTGTTTTCCTAAAGTGACAGAGCCCTGAAAAGGCTCATTCTGCAAGGTACTGAAACTGTCAAGAATTAAACCACTTTGTGTGAGAGGGGTTTTGTACAATGAAATTTATTGGCATGTTTTTCAGATCGGCAGTGAAAAAAGTAATTTAAGGAAAACTTCCTGTGTTTTTTCCAGCAAGGTGAAGTTGAAAATGGCGCTGAAAAAATTCTGGTTGGTCTGGCACATGAGGGGGAAGAGGGCGAAGCAGGTTACACAGTAAAGAGTCATTTTTACAAAACCTGTATTATTATTCTATTATTTTTCACCAGCCCTGTGTGTCATAAGGAGGCATTTTACACTCATCGTTGTTGAACTGACTGACAGAGTTCACGTACTTCGCTTATTTTTAGTATCTTAGGAATATTAGTGGGAGCCTATGCATATATTTGAGCCTTAACATCTAATTTTAATCGTTTAGGAGAGAAAATCTACAGTAAAGTCAAACTTGTGCATCACATTTTTATAAAAATCCTCAGTTACTATGTTAGATCTGATAATAAAAGATAGACAACAGTATCAGTCAAATAGTTTAATTAACAAATAGTTTTTGATTAGAGCTGGGAATAAAATGTACATGGCATGTTTCTCCATCATTTTCTGTTTGACTCAAATCACCTGAGATAAAGTTTGCTTACAAACCGACCGAAACGCCGACATCTGGAACCATCGCACCAACATAAGGCAGGAACTCCCTTCTGGACAGGACGCAGAAACACGAGTAACACGAACTAAAGCTCTAATATAAAACAAGTCATGTGATATAATCTGAATCTTGGTTTTATACACAGAAGATTACGCTTCTGTTTAAACTGTTAAACGTATTAATTCATGTGTAAATGTAAATGTGATACCATTTAATTTACCTTCTTTTCTTACTAAACCGTTTCTGTGTCAGCGCCGACTCCGTCTCAAGGACCGAAGAGAGAAGAGTCTTTTGTTTGGAGTCTGAGCCGTCAAGCGCCAGCTCTCCGAAAAACAAAACGCTTTCTGAGAGGACAGAAGCTCAGCCTTACATGGTGAAAGAATTTGACTTTTGGACTGTGTGTGTGTGTGTGTGTGTGTGTGAGAATCGAACACCATGAATCACTCGAGGTGTGATTACAGGACAGACATCCACTCACTCCAGCTGGGTGTTTGTTTCACTCCTTTGTTCTTGTTACATTTTGAATTTTCATGCCGTTTCTTTACCCAAACATCATTTATTAGGACTCATATTTACTTCTCAAGAGAATATTTGTGCACACAGCCAGACATAATCAGCCTCCAGTCCTTATCAGATGCTCTAAATCTACTTGTTAGATGAAAAGAAATGCTGTAACTAGTTGATTGCACAGTGGGTGTTGTATTGCTCCAGCCTCAAGCACTGAGGTCATTTCAGTCGCTCCATTTTTACAGAATAAGTCCTCCAGATATACTAGAAAGCCTCTGAAGTCACAAAGCTGTTCCTAAAAGGCTCTCTCTCTCTCTGGGTCTCCATTCAGATGGCTTTTTGTCGTGGATCATCTCACCCTCCAGACCGTCCCGTGAGTTCTCTGAGAGGACGTCTGGTTAAGTTAAGTGAGCAGCTGCCTGATCTCTCTGTGAACGTAGCACAGGAAGTCCACGTAGGAGGCCCCGCCGTGCAGACCTTTGTCCTCCACCAGGAACTGGCGAAACATCATCTCTGGTTTGTCTCTCTGCCTCACGACCTGGAGCTGTGCGAGGCACAAAAAACATATATTTAAATAATTTACAGGGGTTTGTTTTGATTGCTCAAAATATTCTAATAATTGGAAACAGATGAAATGTATTATTTCATTTTTATATAGAAAAAATTTGGTAAAAGTTTTTAAAAAGTTGCTATTTTGATTTTTTTTTTACTGCTTTTTTTTTTCTTATTTTTCTCAAGATTGCAGCAACTTCCTTGTATTAAATATTTTAAAGACTTAAAATCTTCCATTAATTAATCATCACACAGATTCTGTTTCACTCTAAAGCTGATTGAATGCATTTGTTGCCGTTTCTCATCAGTGTGTGGACCTAAGCTCCACTAGAGGGCAGCAGAGACTGGCTCTTCTGTTTCCTCCACTCCCCTTTTGGTGCTTTGTAAACTTATAAAAAGCAAATAAATGTAATAAACAGAGTGTTTCAGCTCGTCTTTCTGGATCTGACCTTCATGGAGTTTGGTCTCTTCTCCAGAAGCTCACTGATGATGGAGTGGATCTTCTTAGACATTGGGTTGTCCAGCTCTGGCAGCGCACACTAAACAAACAAAACAAATAACATGTTTAACCTCATGAAAACACATTAAATCAAAGCTGATCTGAGAACAGAAAGCTTGGGAAAGCCGATGGCGTCTTCCTGATCTCCCACCGTGTTTTCCTGTAGATGAGCCAGAGACGGCACGTTGAAGAGGCTCTGGGTGAGGTCCGGTGGGCTCGCTTGTCCGAGCCACAGAAACATGGAATGCCCGTTCTCCAGTAGGAACAGGCCAGAATCCAGCAGACGTTCCTCTGAGCAGCGAACCGGAGCCGGCACCGCCTCGCTGCCGGGGTCTACGTTGTGCTGGGGAGAAGAAAGTTCAAACATCAGCTAGCTGGTCCGGCCCGCGTCTCCTTTACTCACTTCTTAAGCTCCTACCAGCGGGACGAGACGTGGGTAGAGCAGCAGTTGTGTCTCCTCCACCCCCATGGCCATGAGGGACTGCCTCTGGTGGGCCCGCTCATCTGTGGGGAGCTCAGTGCTGCCCACTAGAGGGGACGTCTTCATCAGGCTGTTCATGTAGACGGGGAACACCTTCATGGAGTCGGGCAGGATGAGCTGCAGGGGGACAGACGTCACCGTTAGTGTCTGAGAAGTGGAACGTCTCCTGTTCTAGACCACTTCCTGTGCTCACCTGGCTGACGGCTGACGGGCTGGCACAGTTCTTCCTGTAGCAGGCTAGCATGTGGGCGGTCTGGTTCACTAAGATCTCCCTCACGTTCTTCATAGGCTGGTTCAGGATGGCCCGGTAAGCTGAGGAGACAGCAGGAGGATCAGAGGACAACAAAACTGCTTTAGCTGTAAATAGAAACATTAACTCACCTGATTTGGCGAAGAAGTTGATGAGCGCGTCGGTCTCGCAGCTCTTATACAGCTCCGACAGCTGCGAGCTGCAGTTCAGACTCAGGTTGTGGACGCGGAGACGCCGCTGCCCACCGATGGTGGTGTAGAGCAAGGCACACTGGGAAACACAGCATGAAATAGAAACTGTAAAGGTGCATGACGCAAGAATGACCTCCAGTGGTCAAATGTGGGTACTGCAGTCCATGTTTCAAAACAAACGAGTTCACTCTGAGCAACTGTTGCTAGCTACAGATCAACACCAGAAGATTCTAGATGAGTGAAGACGAGTCACACACAGTAGGTAGATAAACACTGTAACATCAAGATGATATTGGTTTTGTTTTATGTTTTTTTCCTTGGTGGTGTTCAGCACCTTGGGCTTTAGCCAGGGTTGTGGAGAGTGCTCTATAAATGAAGAATGACGATGATGATACTTGAAAAAAGTAACTTGAGATATTTTTACAGCCGTAACTTGTCTATTAAACTGTGTTATAAGGCTTATGTTAGATTTGAGGTCAAAATGATATGCTGTTATCAAAATTTTAGGTTTGAAAAATTGGGAAAAAAATTGTATTAATGACTCCAAATCCATTATTCTGATTATTTCACTGCAAAAGACATTTCTGTTAAATATACAATGTATTGGTTCGTGCTTTTTTAGATGTTTAAACCTTGAGTCGAGGCATTCCTGTGCCCAGGGAGCAGGTGGTCATTATCTGACCAACATTCTATAGCAGCGGTTCCCAAACTTATTTAGCCGCGCACCCCCTTCTATGTCCCGACTGTGTTGACGCACCCCCCCCCCCCAAAGAAAAGAAAAGAGACTTGCAGCACAATCAGTGTGTTTGTTTCTGACCACAACTCACAGCCTCCTACAAAGTCTGGGAGCTGAAGGAGCCTCTAGGATGAGAGGCTAAATGTCTTCAAGATAACCAGAAAAGTCCAGCAGCTGTTTTCAGCTAAAACTCTCAGCATGATCATGTCCATGATGACTGATTATAAGTGAAACTTAAATGTAGCTGCTGTCAGTGACCATATAACAGATTTTAATAATTAAAACTCTCAACAGACTAATAGTGCAGAAAAGCAATAAATAATCTCACAACTTTGCGTGTTGAGATTTATTATTATTATTATTATTATATTTATTATTTTATTTATTAGCCGCATCGGCTCCTAGTGGGTGGAAGTGGAGATTAGCTGCGTTTGATGTTGATTCGTGTGTTTTTATTTCTGCAGTGAGCCATAAAACTCACCTCACTCCGCCTGGAGTTTGTTCTTCAAAACTCGTATTAAATCCACGGTGATGACGCGTTTTAATGAGCTTCCTCCACGCGGTATTTTTCATTGCAGGATGCAGTTTCCATCACTTTTAAACAAGTTAATTTAGTTCGGCACACGGGTTTGATTTTTGCCGCTGCACGTCTGCACAGTGAGAGGGGAAGCGGCCGCGGCAGACGCGCTGTTGCACCCAGGGTCTCTGCGGCTGCAGTAGGAGCGACAGACAGGTGATCAGCAGGTATAACGCCCTTTTTATAAGACACACGGTGCCGGTGTCATGATCGTGATGAATTAATGCCGAGCTCCGGACAGGAGCTATGAAAGTGAAAGTAAACACGGGCATAAGTTTGAAATGATAAACTGGAGAGATGCAGAGCAGGAGCTTCTGCAGCTCAGATCATCTGACAGCTGGGATGGTGGAGGACACACAGCTGCTCCTGAAAATAAAAACTTAACGAGCGCGGTTTCGATCGCAATAAAAAGCAAGTTATGTCCAAGATACGCGGAAGCGCAGAGACCGGCCCCATACCTCCTTTATGCCACCATCGCGCAATCTTTTATAAAACGGACATGATTGCGCAACATTACCACAGTCTGAGCTCTTATAAACGACCTTAGGCTCCCAGATGTGCATCGGCTTTGGCGGCATTTTATGTGTAATTTTTTTTTTTTTTTGTGTAATTCACCGCCATTACGCTTTTTACCTCGCGCACCCCCTAGCGGCAGCTCGCGCACCCTTTGGGACTCCCTGTTCTATAGAATTAAATGTCTTCTCGTGTCAAACTTCACACACAGCAATGGATTGTGGGTAATATCATTCGCCGAACTCTTTGCCGAAGTCTGCGCCGATGTGGACTTCAGTGAAATGCAAAGTAACTGTGGAAAGAAGGGCGGGGCATCAAAAGACCCTACGAGGGCACAGAGTACTACAGCTGAGAATGAAATCTGTTTCTATATAACCTTCCTTCCAACATGATTGAGACATTAAACTGTTTTGTGATTATTTTACAGTATAATTCTTACATATTGCTCCTTAAAGCAAAAACAACCCATTTTTCTTCTTCATGCAGCCCCCTACCTGAATAAGGGCCCCCGTGTCCTCTCCGAGCGCGTCATCGTGCTTAAATTCCACCGTCACTGCTTTGTCGCAATCCACAGCCGCCATCTCGATGTCTGTAGTGTTGTTCATGTGGACGGCTCCGAAGACATCTGTGGCTCTGAAACCTGAAGGAGGACACAAACAGGCCCGTAAGGCGCTGGCTGGTGGATGGCTGTGATTTACCACAGCATACTGGTGTGGATCTCACCTGTACTGGTGCGGACTCTCATGACGGCGTCGAAGCCGATGCTCTTCTGTAGGTCTTTCCTCAGATCCCTGAGGAAATGATCCCCGTCTGTCTGGATCTGTCAGAAGACGGCAGAGCGATCTCAGCTAACAACGGTGAGGAGGCCATTTATTAAGCTCTACACACACTTAGGTTAATGGAGGTTATTATGGGATGTACAATACTGCTCAATAGTTTGGGATTGCTTGGAAAACTTCTTGTTTACATGGAAACACAAACTAGACTGAATGGGAAGTATAAAAAATGAACAAGGCATACAGGAATAGAAAATTAGTTTTTTTAATAGCCAAAAGGTCAAAATTTCATTTAACTGTTTAACTATTTAATTAATCAACAGATTATAGTTTGTTGTGTGAAAAAAAGTGAAGCAATGACACAAATGAACCTCCAGAATGTCTCAGATCTTGTGATATTGTTTGTAATGTCAGTTTATCTTAAAGACTTGACCAAAACGGCGATGGTTCCATCATAATTCAATATAAAGTGAACTTTACCTGGAAGTTGCTGTACTTGTAGATGGAGCCCCCGGTGTGTGACGGCACATGGGCCATGGTGGCCAGGTCCAGGTACTGGCTGGGGAACAGGAAGAGATCCACACAGCAGCCCTGGGCCACACAGTCTTTAGACAGCTGCTCGTACACGCCTTTCTGAGGCAGAAACAGGGTCTGTGGAGAGGGGAATAAGAAAAAATGTTGTGTTCTGATTTCCAACTACACCTAAATGCATCACCGAACACTTAAATTAGCACAAACTTTAAGTGTTTCATCATTATTGTAAACAAACGCCACTGAGAAGCGTCTCACTTTCTCCTTGTCGGTGCCGACCAGCTTTTTATCGTCTCTGTTCTTCAGCTTTCCCGGCGCCTCAGCCGTGGGCATCGACGAGTGGAAGATGAAGAGTTTTCCACTGCATTCTGCCGCCTGGATGGAGGAAGCAGAGACGCAGACCGTGTCTGGGTTATTAAAGGGAGATCACAATCAAACTAGGTTTCCCTTCCCTAGTTTAGTGTGGTCTGGATATTCCTTGTGCAGAAGGACGATGGACTTCCTGTCTTTTCCTTGACGTTCCACCTCTCTTCCTGCTGAATTTGATGTTTAAAGTTGAAAACCTGAAAACTTTTCATCCTAAATCTTTCAAAACTTTATTTTTAAGTGTTTTCCAACAAATAAAATACAAAAAACACTTAAAATAAATGTACCATGTTTACATTAAACCAATACAGGAGGCCCCAGCGTGTCTCTAGATGTTGACAGCTGTCCCCGCGTGTCTAACCTTAAACGCCTCCACGCCAGCCTGAACCACCGGGGCAAAGACCGTCTCGCTCTCGTTGGTGTCTGCAAACATGTCAGGGATCTGATCCAGGAGGCTGGAGGGAAAAGAGGAACAGTTAGAACTCTTTCCCACTCCTCTTCTCAGAGGAATCAGGTCTCGTCCTACTTGTAGATGACGGCCTTCGATTCCTGGTAGTCGACGAGGAACCCGTCGAGCAGCGGGACGAACATCTCGGCCGTGTCCGACACAACCATCATCTGTGGCTGGGCCAACGCGCTCTTCACGTTGTAGAAGTGGAGCACCTTGTTGTAGGTGACGAACCCCACTCTGACTGCAGAGCTCTCAGCACCTTCCTCCCTGGTGAGGAAGAGGAGGACACAGACTGGGACTTTCTCAGAGGAGGAAACATGGCTCTAACGAGCCTGAATAGTTTAGATGAGTTAGCTCAGAGGGAATGTGTGAGCGATAAGACATCTAAGACTTTTAAAACTTTGATTTAGAGCCTAAAACTGGAAGTTATCTCCTGCAGAACAGAACATGAAACAAGAAACGAGATAATCTCGAGGTGACGTCACTTCTAAACAACACCCAGGTCAAATAATCAAACATAAACATCCTCTGATGATTAGAAAATCACTGGTTTGTTAGAGTAGGGGTTCATATGTGAGTGAATGTGTACAGCTGGGCGAAACGCAGCTACCTCAATCCTTAAATCCAACTAAATCCTGTGATGCTTCCCAGAACTCTGACGAAACGCATTCCTCACCGACACGCCTAGCAGCAGTTTGTCCACCTCTCTTCTTAAATCTTTCCAACAGAAATGTGACCGGGAACAGCCACTAGCTTTTATCCATCCCATCATGACCTCTTGAAGAGGATAGATACACGTCAGAACAGATTCAGTCTAAAATTGAAGTGGTCTCTACTCTGAATCAATGCCTTCTGAGTCGTTCTCTCTGGGGGAAAAAGCTCTGGCGCTCCTGTTTCAGGAGGCCAGAGGATAGGGGGGACATGATTTAGAGTCATACTCATGACTATTTGGACATCTCTCCTCTGATTGGCTAACAGCAACACGACTCTACCACTGACTCTGTTTGCTCTGCAACGTTGATGTTTTATCTCCACAAATAACACAAGCCTGGAGGAGTTCTGCTGTGTGGTGGAGATGCTAATGCTAACGGTTAGCTTCTACTAGTCGAGACGTTCTCTGCTGTTTCCTGGACGCTAAACCAACAACAGCCTTCCCTGTCGTGAGTCAAGATGGGTGAGTCCATGAATGTTAAGTGACAGTGTGACGTAGATCTGTCAGGATTTTCTGATCTGAGTGTTTTTCTGTCTATTTTCTATCAGAAGCTAATGCAGGAGATAGGTGTAGGAGACTATTTTCATGTTTAGCCTGCATGACAAACTACATTTTTTATAGAAATAGAACAAATGCAGTCGGGTTTAGGAGAACTTTCCACTCTTTTCTCAATAGTTTGATTATATTCTGGAAATGTTTAGATTTTTCTGTATTTCTATTATTTAAACCCTCACCTCATGTTGTTGCTGCTGGCAACAACAAAGTAGTGGAGTTATTTTAGGAGTAACCAGGTGGAGTGCATCATGTTCTCCTCTGTGATAAATTTAAATATTTTTATCACAGAAAAAAGAATGTGTTTGGATGCAGCAGTTTCACTAAGCTAAACCTTCAGACAAATATTCAGTCTCTGTGAACTAAATATTTACTTAATGATTAGAAATTCCTTTTTTTTCTGTACCTGGGCAGCTTCTCCAACAGGGTCTTGAGCTCATCACAAATCATTCTGACCAGACCGCTTTTGATGTTGTTATACGACACGTCGATCATAAAGATGAAGGCAGGAGGACTGGGAGGCTTGTTGTTCTGTGTGGGGAAAAGAAGAGATGGAAAAATAATACATGGTAACAGAGACAGGATGGAAAACAAATCTTTTAAAAGGTAAAAATTCAAGAAAAAAAGTTAAACATTTTAAATCTTCCTTTATCATCAGTTTAGGTTTGATGAACACTTGTAATGCTTAAAGGGGTCCTAGAACAACTTTTTTACAATTGGAAACTGTTCTTTGAGCCATTTGCAGCTATGTCAGTCCCTGGGTGGAGGGGAGGCGGGGCAGATAAAGAAGTGTCGTCCATACGCTGTTGGACCGGAACGCAGGCTGTGCATCTCTCTGGCATTCATTCATTGTCTGAATATTCTCAGTAAATCCTGGAACTTGTGTGCACCAACATTCTTTGCTATTTTGCTCTTGTACAACAAGAGTGTTAGCAGCTCAGGCTAGCATTAGAATTAGCTCAGGCTAGAGCTAGCAGGAACTCAGGCTAGTGATAGCAGTAGCTCAGGCTAGTGTTAGAAGCAGTTCAGGCTAGCATTAGCAGTAGCCCAGGTTAGTGTTAGCAGTAGCCCAGGCTAGAGTTAGCAGCAGCTTGGGCTAGAACTGGCAGTAGCTTGAGCTAGCATTAGCAGTAGGCTAGCATTTGCAGTAGCTATGGGAACCTTTGACAGTAACTCAGGCTAGTGTTGGCAGTAGCTCAGGGTAATGTTAGCAGTAGCCCAGGCTAGGGTTAGCAGCAGCTTTATACATTGCCGATGTTGAAGTGGGTTGAGACATGCTAATTTAAGGGGGTGTGTCTATGTTTATGATGCATTATACCAGCTTATCTAAAGAAAAGTTTCTCTAAGGCCATTACAACATTACTAACTATAGGAAACAGGTCAGAGATGGCACATTTGACCACCCAAGCTGCCTTTAGTCAACAACAACAAGGTAAATGTGGCTTTAAATTCTAGGACACCATTAAATTGTGCTTAAAATGTCAAGAGGAAGTAATAGCTATGGCCCAGCTGTGACACTTAATTCTCTGTAAAATATGTTTATGTTGATGAACAGATCTAGCATATTCGTTCTGTACCTTGCAGTAATCAAGTGTGGCAACAAACTCATAAGACCCCAGGGACAGCTCGGGCCTCTCGTAGAAGTCCACCCTCCGACCCATGTGGTCAAGGTGTTGGAAGTACAAGACTGGGACTTAATTAGGAGAAGAAAAATAAAGATGTCCTCAAACTGGGCATGAAAACAAGATAAAAAGGTTTATATTCTGCATCGTACACTACCTTCATTGACACAGTTGCAGAAACCACACTGGTAGCGTCGACCGCCATCGATGAACTGCATGTAGGGACACATGTAGGCCTTGCATCGGTTGCAGCGGATCGGACCGCTCTCTCCGTGATTTACAACATACAGAGGCGTCTGGACAAAACCAAAAACAGCAAATACAGCTGTTGAAATCTCCCCTATAGCAGCACAACATGTCTGGTTCATAAAAGAGACGCTGAACTGACTGCAGCAGCCGTTTTATTAGAGCTCAACACAGTTTAGATGTGATTTACCATGTGTCAAACACACTGAATGTTTATTCTCTGAACACTGTTAACTGTTGGATGGTTAGTATCAACCTGTTTATTCAACCAGAGCACCACACTGTTAATTTAAGGCTTTTAAAAAACTAAAAACAACCATAAATCACACGGAAGGAAAAAATAGTCCATCTCCACAGAATAATCAGTTGAAATATAGTCAAACTCAGAGTATATAATAAGTGTGGGTTTTCTCATTCTGATGCTCATTTATTTCGTATAAACGTCCGTCCTTCTTCAGTTGTTCCAGCAGATGTAAGATTAGCAAATTAGTTTAAAGCCAGATGAGAGAAACCTAACATTTCCTAAAAAGGAGACTTTGGTGTCTGGGACAGAGCGAGTGGGAAGGGAAAATATCTTAGTCAGGAATCTTGTACCACACTGAATCCAAAAGGAGCTCATTCAGGAGACAAATTAACTCCTCTGGGGAAATAAGATTTTTTTTATTTTAAGGGAGAACTAAACAGAAAGCTGTCCAATAATCAAATTTGGGTTCAAATAATCACAAAAAAACAATGATCAAAATGACACATTGAGTTCTGCAGCCTTTTATTTTGTTGGGTTTTCTGAGTGATGCATACTAATGTGGTTTCTGGCAGAACAAGGGTAAAACACACTGCTGGTATATGGCATGCATACAAAAATGTCACTATAATGCTAAATTATAACCCCCAAATGCTCTGTGGTGAGGTATCTCATGAGGGGATTTAAAAACAAATCTAGAACTTACTTCATTTTTGGGCAAATTGGCGAAAGGTTTGATGATGGTGGCCAGGGGGACTTGGCATTGTTTGGCCAGGTCAGCGGTGCAGGGCAGTGAGTAGGTGGTGCAGCGCATAAATCTTGGACTGGCATTCCCTGGAGTTTACAAAAAACACCAGTCTCTTAGTAAAGTTCTGCTTTCTTTAAATAATAAGTAAAACAGTAGCTTCTGTTGGAGATGAGTAAATAACAGGCATCTTTCACCAAACCAATGACTGGAGAGTTGAATCCAGTCTATTCTGAGAGAAGGTTATTTAGTTTACCTTGATCCTGAGCGGTGAAGTCAGTGGTGACGAGAGGTGGGACCTGTCCTCTGATGTTAGTGTTATAGATCTGTCCTCCAAACTTTGCTTTGTCATCATCTATCACTTGGATCTAAAACAGATGAGTCAGGTATAAATGCTCAGACATAAACACTCACGGGATGAAAACAATCTTGTAACAAATTTAGTCATAAGATGCTGATTACAAGAAAAAAATGTAAATAATGTAAATGAAAGGTTGGAAAGAGTGTGTAGTTAAACATGAACTCACTATGCTCGGGATAGAATCAGGGTCCAGTTTCTTCTGAGGAGGTCCAGCCAGTCCTCCTGGTGGCCCGGGGAAGGCTCCTGGCATACCTGGCTGCAGCCCAGACATGCCTCCCCCAAACTGACCTGTACATCAAACACATATAAAGACTCAGAAAAGTTACATTAAAAACAACATGCACACTTTACCAAAGTCGTCACCTGTAGGACATGTTCTTTCAGAAAGGCTAAGAACAGAGCCTGTTTAGGAGATGTTTCCACCTGGACCATTTTAGACGTGACAACCTGAGCCTGGTCGCTATAGTTAGCATTCATGATATAAAAGTAGTAATGTTAAAGCTGCTTTACCAAATCTGCAAAACAAGCTAGCTTTTCAACATAAACACAGTCACAGAACTGTCACCCCTCCCATTGGCTATCATCACTAGGCCACACACCCCTGATGTGGGAACCCGCATTGCCAGAGGAAACGCTCGGTTCTATTGCTAAATACGCGAGTGCGTAATGAATGGAGGACCCAGGTAAATGTGGAAGTGCGGTGTTTCGGTGAGCCAGGCAAACCAGATGGTCTAGTCGTTGGTTTCAGACTGAGCTGTGACTATGTGACAGAACCACTTTGATAATTTTTTTATATTTTTTTAAAATCTCCACAGAATATTAATAGCTATATTAGAATGTTGTTAAGAGGCATGAAAGAATATTTTGAGCTTGTTTTGCCATTGTAACTTTAAATTTGGATTTACCTGATGATTATCTCTTGCTTTCTTCTGTTAACATGATATCATATTAACATTAGCACCTGTGGAGACATGTTAGCATTCCTAGCCACTACTAGCACAAGGTGACTAATCTTATGTCTATCTGCTGTTGCCATATATTACAATAAATAGCATAATTAGCTGTCACTATGAATATTGCTGCATTGTTTACATGTTCTGATGCTGTAAGGTATTTCTGTTGATTGGATGTTAATACACACAGCTGTACTCTAAGCAACTTCCACCAGTGTTGTCTTGTTGATGTAGGACAGATCTGCATTACCATCTAGTGCAAAATTTCAAAAACTGTCTGTTCAGAAATGTTATTGGGCTTAAATGTTCAGTTGTTTTTCTAGGCAGCTGATTTTACAGAGAACATTAGAGCGTTTTTACTCTTCAATAACTCACAAGAAAGTCAAAAGACCCTCTGTGACTTAAGAACACCTCTTACCTGCTTGCTGTGGGTATCCTGGTGGACCTGTGGGTCCAGGACCAGGCTGCTGGAATCCTCCAGGACCTGGAGGTGGTGGTCCTGGAAAGGGTCTACTCATGCCTGGCACTGGGGGGCCTCCCATTTGCTGTCCCGCCATTGGTGGGCCTCCCATTTGCTGTCCCGCCATTGAGGGGCCTCCCATTTGCTGTCCCGCCATTGGTGGGCCTCCCATTTGCTGTCCCGCCATTGGTGGGCCTCCCATTTGCTGTCCTGCCATTGGTGGGACTCCCATTTGCTGTCCCGCCATTGAGGGGCCTCCCATTTGCTGTCCCGCCATTGGTGGGCCTCCCATTTGCTGTCCCGCCATTGGTGGGCCTCCCATTTGCTGTCCTCCCATTGGCATACTTGCTGCAGGTGATTGTGGTGGAGACATCTGGGGGGACATTAGTGTTGATTGCATTCCTGGAGTCACCTGCTGACTCATTACAGAAGCAGGTGAGTGAAACGGGATGTTTGCAGGGGTGGAGACCTTCATTGGACCTGGAGCAATGCAAGGAAGAAAATGACTGTTATTTTCCTAAAAACTTGTCACATCAATTAACTTTTCTGTTTTGTAGCATTTTAAAAACCGTAACAATGAAACTTACCATAGTTGCCCAAGTTCATAGAGCTCATCTGATTGGTGAGCTGCTGGGCCACAGGAGGGCCGGGGGAAGCCATGTTGTTATGATTCAAGTTTGGAGGCTGACCGTACGGAGCAGACACACCTGGTGGAGGGAACCTGTATAACATAAAACTGGTTAATTGCATAAAGTTGAATCACTGTTGTACATTACTGATAAAGCATTAGTAACAAATGCTTTGTAGCAATATTTTAGGACAAATTTAGCAAAACTCTTCTTGGTTCTTCACTATTTCTAAGACAAATCTCTGTTTAGATAAATCACCTTTGTGTATGAGCTCCGTTCTGCTGGACATTTGGGTTGTACTGACTGGAGACAGGAGGCAGTGGCATCCCAGCAGCAGAGGAAATAGGAGATTTCACCAAACCTGCAACAACAGACAGCATGTGTGTTGGTGTGACATACATTTACACTTAAAGAAACAATAACATGCATCTTTCCTGTTTAATAGAAACATTTACATCAACTTAGAAGAACAGCAGGGTTGCAGCTTCAGCTAAATCATGATTATATACTGTTTATGTGACACACGGATGCAATTAAGACCAATAATGTAAAGGGCTGGTCAAACAAACCTTGAAAAGCCAGATCACTATCATTTGTTGTTTTGAAAAAATATAAATAAAAAGTTGTTGTACCTGCAGATTGAGCAGGAACTGCCTGAGGCGGCCCTCCGTAGTGTCCGTAGAGCGGTTGGGTGGGAGCAGCTCCAAAGCCACCTTGGTAGCCCCCCATCCCTGGCTGGGCCTGGGAGTATGGGGGTGCAGCTACATAACCCTGTTGGCTCATTCTTGATAGAACGAGTGTCACTGACTACTCATAACAAGCTGGAGAATCCTGACGACCTGCAGAGTAGAAAGGGTCAACCTTAAAGCAGACAGATGATATAAGATCCCTTCTCTAAATGTTTATTAGATGTGGAGTGTGTGGTTTTGTCTTTTGTATTTAGTGCTAGACATAAACACATGCACAGAGCTGCACAAACATTTTAAAAACACCATCATTTGTAAATATGTTTTACAAATGACGAGTCAACCCTTCTTGTTATCATCTAAAAAAATCTCGATCAATAGCTCTTCAGTTTTTCTGAAGGTCTTTTGAAGATTTTTTGGGGGGCCTTTGGCTACTTTTGCAGTTTGAGTTTTTTTATCTCTAATAATAAAATAACATTATTTTCAGTGCATAAGAGAGGAGGAGGGCAAAAACATGATTTCAGCTATCTAGTTAGGAATCGCTTTGCTAATGCTAACATGGCTGCTCAAGTATTGGAAAGCTAACAAATAAATCAAGATTATTTTGATTATGTTGAAATTTAAACATGACTTTGATTAAGTGACCGACCCTGGCTAATGACCTTTATTCATTTGTTTTAAATTGTCTTGTATTATTTTGATTTCTTGTCTTTTAATTGTGTTGTAATATTGATGTGATTGTGAAGCACTTTGGGATTTTTTTCATAACAGGTGCTATATAAAAAAAACTTTACTTATTAGTATGTTTCACAGTTTCAGCACAAAAACAGAAAGAGGCTGCGTCTTTGTTACGGGCTGCTGGTGTCTAAGCACTCAAGGATCCGTTTAGACACGATGTTAGTTCATAACTCATTCTCAGGTGCCTTTTTATGTCTGAATGATTAATGGGTCAGAGTTAAATGGCTTAAACAAACAGGAAATGAGTGACAAAAACAGCCAAAGTCCAATTAAAACCCCCATAAAGCCTGACAACTCTATATCAAAAACAATTCAAGAAAGTCACTGGAAGCAAATTGTAAAGAAATGAGGAAATAAAGAGAGAATTTTGCTCTGTGCGTGTCACTGCACCAACATCAACTGATGTTTGACCTCATTCTACTATCAACACAGTGTAACAGACCTTTGACATCTCACCAAGAGATAAAAACAGCCTATCTTCAGTTATATACTTAAAGTTGCTTACATCAGATGTGCTTTAGCAGTTAAAAAATATAATAATAATAATAATGTAGCAACATAATTACATATAACTTAAAATAAATATTAATGCACAGCATTTTTGTGTCTAAAATAGTATAACTGTCTTTTTTTTTTACTAAATTAGTCTGGAACACAGTAAATATAAGCTTAATCATAAGTATAAAATGCCTTTAAACTTTCAAAAACTGACCTGGAAACAGCTGGATGATTAAGCAACAGCTGTATAATACTTATTTTATACAAGCTCTCATTATTTTAAGGACAATTAAGCATTTTAACACATTCCACACGCTCAAATTGTATAAAAAAAGAATCTATTGATGGCTTTGAGGTTAAACATGCTATTTCCTGAGAACTGCCACGTCAAAGACCGTTAGGATGGAAAAAATGAGTAAAATGACAACAGCTACGTTTCATTCATTCAAATCCAGCTCCACCACTAGTTTGTCTCCGATTTAAAACCAGCTGCTAACGTTATACCTGTTGATTTAAATGAGTACTAACATGATGAAAACATCTTGCTAGCTGCGCGGAAAATACTACAAACTTTTCCGCTACAAAACAGAAACGTTTCCAAGTCAAACCCCCGAGTAAAACAATCAGCTGAGGACATTTTTACCGTCATTTATTTGTTTATTTATTGGTGTTATTTACCTGAATAGTGGGCAGAGTCCTCTTTACCGTCTGTAACCCTCAGTGGAAGCCAGAGTGCCACGTCAAACTCCACCGGAGCACCGGTCTCTGTTGGTGTGGCGACGAAAAATCATTAGTGTTCACCGAGATGTACACAAAAGTAAAGTTTCCTGTTTGGCCTTTCAAAATAAAACCTTAAAAGCATTTGAAAGGACATAAATCAGGCAAACACAACTCTATTATCTTAATATTATTACTCATTAATAACAATATATTTTTTATAACTAAAAATGCAAACGTTTGATTTTTTTACATATGATTGTTTGATTTGGAACTAGACATTGCGTTTTAGAGTGAAGCGTTCAACGTCTTACTTCCGTTTTTGGCAAGGCGCTTGACAGAGCTAAGTGGCGCTGACTAGTGCGTTGCATGAGCGCATGCGCCACATAGAGGAAATCCATACACGTCAGCATCATAAAGCCCCGTTTCATCACTGAACAATACGCTTTACTCGTTAAAAACATAGACATCCTAATCAGGTAATATCTTAATACAGTCTCGCATAATGTAAAATGCGAATAAACCATAAAGTGTATGTATTTTGTTCATTTTAGCAACAAGTAATGCGTAAAAGTAAAGAAACTATTAAATCTTCAATGTAAAGTTATTTAGTGGTCTTTGAGCAGATGCGATGTTCTTGTTTTGACTTTTTTGAACTTAAAATGATCAATCAGAGAACAAAAACTGCAAGAAAAGATCTGCAACATAAAAAGAGGGAAAACATTTGTCTTTGTCTAGCCATCTTCCGTTGAACTGCTGAAAGTGTGTTTTTAATTAAGCTGTAATGTTTTGGTTGTTAAGCAGCTGCTTGTTGATCTCTAACAAAACCACCAGCGTAAAAAAAACCCACCGGTTGCGCTCATCGCACCGCCTGAAGGCGGTTCCGTGCGTAATGACGCATTGAAACGTGGATTGAACTCACGCTGAGAGCCCAGATGATGTGAGGGATCACACCGTGGTGCTGTGGAGGAGGTGGAAGCTGTGAAGGGCTGCTGGTCTGGCTCACAGCTCCGTGGATGTTTGGCTGAGGAGCTGTGCGCACCATGGGCACCGGAGACTACATCTGCGTCACCCTGCACGGTGGTGCGCCCTGGGGCTTCACCTTAAAGGAGGGGGAGGGGGACTCTTACAGACCTCTTCTTGTTTCCCAGGTACATATTTATCTATTCATAACTTTATTGCTGTAATTCACTGATTAAGATGTACTTTTTTGGGGACTAAATCCTCCCCTTAATCATTTGTGATTGAGTTTTTGTCGCAGAACTTTGAATTCCATTTGTGTTGAGAAATCCAGACAAAACCAAAGTACTTTTCTAAGATTGAGCTCTTTGTGTGTCTGGCTGCATGTTTGTGTGCCTTGGCTGTGTTTTGGTGAGAGATTCCTCAGCACCCTTATATGGTCAAGGCTGAAGACAGAAAGTGAGGGCAGTGCGATCTTTCATCGCTTTCACAGCTTCAGCAAGAAAACAAAGCATGGTTCAGATCTAACCTGAGTGGTGTGCAGATGCAAACTGAGAGGCGTCGAGGTCTAAGTAAAAATTTAAACTCAGATAAGGAAGGTATGCAGCTGTTCTTAAGGAGTATGATCCATAACATTTGGTTTTTTACTACGTTGCCCAATACTTTGCTCAATTGTGTCTTGATCTGCAGAAAACGTTAAGAAAAGGTCATGCTATCTATTGCATGAGTTTCTTTTAGGTTGAGTTAAGTCTATAGGGGTTGCACCACAGATCAGAAAGCATATCATTATCACATTGTTGAGTATCAAAGGTCTACTTTGTTTAAATCATCCAATGTGCAAAGCATTATCTAGTCTAGTCAATGCTGGCCACACATAGAGTTGTGTCATGCTTGCAGACTGGAGAGACGGGAGTGAGGAAAAACATGGGTTTATGGCAAATTATTATAATGAAATGACAGTGTAATAGCAGTTTAAGTCAAAATTTGAAAATAATGTTAAGTGCATTCCCTTATGGTCAGAGGATGCGCTCCCAGTCATGATGTTACTCTTTGATCTGTAAGATCTTTTTTGCCAAGGCTGATCTTTAGTGACCATCTAGTATCAGTTGTTTGTATCGTTGCTAACAACAAAGACCAATATGAGTACTAATAAATCCACTTTCTGCCACTTTGAAATACCTTCCCAGCTAGCATTTGTAGCCACCATTGAGTGTGGCCATATTGGGCGGTTGCCCGCACAGTTGGGTGGTTTTAATCCAGATTTTGAAGATAAAATATGCTTTGGGCGGGTGGACATAAGTTTGGAGTCAAGTTTGTCAGCTTTAAGCTAATCTTATTCAACCAATCAGTCATTATTAGTTATCACTCATGTCCCCTGACCTGTCTCTATCTCTGATTGGCAATTGTCAGCTGCCAGCACATAAACAACAGAGAACTGATGTCCCTCTAAGGGAAACTGAAATAGTCAACCTTGTGCATAACACACCTATATCAGTTTTATTTTCCAAAAATCTCTATTTGGAGTTCAAACATTACAAACCTACGCACGATTTGTAAATGGAGGATTTGACATCTCACATGGCACCCTAGCTGGATTTGATTTTATTGTGGTGACTGGCTGTCATTGGATTGCAGCGTATTTGAACGTCCTGTTAAATTGCTTGGTACATTGTGCTTGTATGCACTTATGCTCATTCAGTAAACGTAACAACATTTGTGTGCTTTGGAAGTTTTTAATTGGTTTTTGGGCTGGAAAACCTTGCATCTGGCTACATTGTTCATGAAATGTTTTGCTAGCAGACAACCAACGTCAAGTTCAACAGTAAATGCAAAAAAAGTTTTAAATAAAGTTCTTGCCCAGTTTATTAGCACGAGTTATGTGTTAGCTGAGTGTTAGCTGCTACCCCATCAAATGTTTTGCTCAATATCTATTAGGGCTGGGCAATAAATCGAAAATTTATCGTTATCGAAATTTCTGACTTTTATCAATATTGTTTTCCCCATGTCAATAAATTTGGTAATAAAAAAATGAAAACGTGTGTAGGTTGGTAACGTTCATGTCCCTTTAAGAAGCCGTACCACCTCGACTCACATGACAACGTGATTCAACGTAATACACGTGACAGCCCCATCTAGTGGACAGCTTTTGTTTTTGCGCATACATGTAGTTATCGTCCTTTTATCGTTATCGAGGTGAACTCCTCAATATACCATTATATTGATTTTAGGCCATATCGCCCAGTCCTAATAGCTATAGAACTTTAGCTTAGAAATCTAGACAGACGGTAGCCGAAGCAAAATGATTTTGCTCTGCATGTCGAACTGCTCTGTTTACTGACATCTGTAGCGAAACGTTGTTCATTGTCTCACAGCATGTGGAGACAGTTTGAAATAAAACTGTAGATTCCACCCCACAACTGAGATCTGTCTATGGGTCGTGTCCAGACTATATATTCACATATATAGGATGGTTTGCCAGGCTAATTGACCAAATGTTAGCCATTTTCCTGTTGCTACAGGTGTTTAGCTGTTATCATGGTTGAACTCAAAACCTAAGAGTTTCATCACAATTTATCTATTAGTTAATGAAATATTTTGTTCCAGTATATATCCAATAATTACCAATACAGATAGTGTACAGTGTATGTGTTGTGAGTCTCTCTCAGCTACTAGCACACCAATGTTTAGCTTAAATGCTGAAAGATTTGCAGAATTGAAGGCATTTTTTATTTGATAGTGTCCGTTGGTTGTGGCGGCCATCTTTAATTGGGTTGACTCCAAACTTTAATCAGTTGTAGATGTTCACCATTGATTAGTCAAGAGTTTCATTAAAATTGTCCTGTAATTCATGAAATGTTTTGCTAACAATCAGAAGTGGGCAATTATATTATTTCCCGCCTTTTCAAAGCATGCAATTTTTTTTTTTTTAGTATTTATGTTGCAAACAATTGCATTATGTGTTTGAAAAGGATAGAAAACTCATCACCACAAAAAGTTTAAACACAAGTCTGTTTTGCTGTAAAGTGTGTACACTCACAGGAGTAAAGCCAGGTGCCTCTACTCTGGAGAGCTGTTCACACTCTATATATGGTACTGCAGTGCACAAATTGAAGCTACACAAATCACTCATCAACTCATCCAAATAGCAAAGATGTAAATGTTTTTTTTTAAAAACTGCATTCCTGCAACATCAAAGATCCACCAGAGGATCACTTCAGGGACTCGGTGCATTTCATCGACAAAACCAATAACTCAAGCTGCAGTTGTGACGCTTATTTCAACCATTTTTTAATCATGAAACAGTCTCTTTTTACTTTTTACAAAGTTCTCTGAAGCTAATATGAAAGTTTGCTTGGAATATCATAAACAGATAAATAATCATTTGATTTCCTTTCCCGTCAGAAACGAGGTATCGCTTCATAAAACATAAGCACAAGAAAACAAAGACGATTAGGCTCTGGGCAGCCAAAGTCCTTCTTAATTTTCATTTACAAATATACAAAAACCAGCACACAGCCCTGCGAACGGCCTTGCAAAGGTTGGTGCCAAGAACAACAGCTACAGCAAGGTTTTCTAGGCCCTAAGTGGGGGAGTGCTCCCCATTTCAAGAGTCTGTTCAACTTTTATTTGTCTTGTGAAACATCACAGTCTATTTTTAGACTTAAATGTGTCGTTTATTCCAGTTTAACGTATTCCAGCCTCCAACGTCTTCTGGTGTGCTTGTAAATGCACCGTTCTCAAGTGTGGGCTCATGAGGTAGATGATAAACGATGAGTTTTCTTGTCATCTGGAAGGAATTTTAACTTTTAATCTTGTTTTATAGTATGCATGCAAAGCCAAGTCTGGTAATAAGGAATAAAATGAAAAAACACGAACATCATAAAAATAAAACGTGATTTTCTTATGTCTGATTGGGCGTTTGAAGCTTCTTGAAAGTTGTAGAGACAAGGTTTAGGTTCCTGAGGAGAAACTGCATGCGCGTTGGGGTTTCCACTCCTAAAACCTTCTCTCCAAATAAGGGAGATTGTATTTTTCATCTTTTTTGGAGTCCTGATAGAAAGTTTATGAGGTCACTTAAAGCTACAGAAATGACACAGTACGAAGTTTATCCTCTTAGCTTCTGTTTTGCAACAAATCAGCAAACCTGGAAAGAGTTTCTGCTGTAATTCAAATGGACATGTCCAACCAGAAATGTTTTAAACCCAATAAAGGAATAGTTTAGCCCATAGTTGATGAAGTATTCCAACTCTTGGAATGCTAACATGCATCAGATCAGATAACAAAACCTTTTGAACCCAAACCTGGAAACGTTCCAGGTACACAAACATCGATTTGATTAAATTATACCCGCAGCTTGAACAGCTACTTCTTTTTGCAGGATTACTGTATCGTTTACTGAGTCTCTTGTTGTTAATGTTCCAGCACTAATAATGCACCAAAGGAGCCTCATTAAGCTGTTAGGAAATCAGCAAAATGCCATAGCTTTTTCCTCCTGTGCTGCACAACAACATCAGAAGTAGTAAAACTCATAGTGTTTTTATTTCTTTTGCAAATTTGTTGCTATCAACTTTGCTGTTTAATAACATCAAAACAAATTGAAATCAAGTAGCTATGTTTGGCTATTATCATCACAACTGTAGTTGGATGATTGCATGAAAAATGTATTTAGCTACATATTCAATCAAAAAGTTAAACAATGTCTCCAAATCTGATGATGTCTATTCAATATGACTTAAACCTGAAGTCGTGGTCATGCAAAAACACTGATGTAGATCAAAAAGTCAAGTTCAAGCATCTCAGGGTCTTGTCCATGAGTGAGGGCTTGAGGGAGCGGGAGATCCACAGGTGAATCTGGTAAGCATCTGCAGAGATGCAGACACTAAGCTAGAAAGCAAAGCTCTTAAGTTACTGGTCAACCTTCATCCCAATCCTCACCTGTGGTCATGATTTTTGGGTAATGACAAAGATAACAAGATTGAGAATTAGCGTTGTATTCCTCAAGAGCGGCCTTGAGACCATATTTTTATGTTCTTGGGCTCGTCTTGGTATCAAAGGCATTTTTACCCTGTCTTGTCTCAGTCTCGGACTGGGCAGACTCAGGTTTTTTTTTTTAACGAGATCGGTCAAGACCATGGTAGGCTCTTTGTCCATGCCTTACTGATGAGAGAATAACTACTTAAAACCATTGGTAGTGTAACAATTGTCCCCAGCTGCTGCCATAGGTGCCGATGTGGGTGCAAGGGTGCCGCCAGGGATTTTGGGCCCCATCACCAAAAGCCACAAGCAAGGGCGTCAGTTTGTTTTTAAAGTTGTCGGGGACAATAACGATAAATTCCTTTTATATATATGGTCTTGGCTTTGTCTCAGTCTCGCTTCTCTCTGATCTTAGTAATGTCTTGGTCTCAGGTAGTTTGGTCTTGGCTACAACACTATTGAGAATATAAAAAGCAGCTAAAAGGAGTTTCCTTCGTAGGGTGGCTGGGGTCAGCCCTAGGGACTGGGTGAGGAGATCGGACATTTGGGAGAGACTCTGAGAGCTGCTGCTCCTCCATGTCGAGATGAGCCAGCTGAGGTGGTTTGGGCTTTTGGTCAGGAGGCCTCCTGGATGCCTTCAAGAAGAGGTGTTTCAGTTATGTCCTGCCAGTAGGAGGCTTCCAGGAAACGATGGAGGGAGTCTATCCTCACGTTGGCCAGGAAACCAGTGGAGTTGTTTGAGGTTGTTGAGGAAAGGTTTATTTGGGCCTCCATGTTGAGGCTGCTACCCCCTCAACACAAACCCAGATAAGTGGATGAAAACAGACAGATGGGTGGACAAAAATTAAGAAAATATGTGTTTGGTAGAATTTTTTCTTTGTTGTAATAATGCTTCTTGGTAGTAGATCATTGGAAAGCCTGATAAGTCACCTTTACTACAACGCATGACCTATAAGGATTGTGCATCTACGGAATGAGCAGCAACACATAATTCCCCAGAAATGTGCCAAAATTTCTTCTCCTGTTGGTTAATGGAGATGATTATAGCACTTTCCCATGATGATCAGGAAAAGAAAAGTGATCATTTTTACATGTTATTCATTTTACACTGGCAGGGGCCTCAGAAGCTTGTAGACTATGCAGCCACAACAGCTTGGCTCCTCCTCCTTCTGCTGGTCACCAGTGATGTTTAATGTTTCTGTGGCATGGCATCCCATTCTTCAACCATAAATGAAATGGTCACTCTACACATACATTTACATTTTAGATCTTGAGATGGAGGCACCTGAAAACTAAGTACTAGTAATTCATCAGTAAAATGCAGTTTCTAGTCAGCCAATGGACAGCCATTCTACCTCTTAAACAGTTCACTGGTGCTACTGGTGCAGGCATCTGGAACCTATTTACCAAAAAATGTAAAACAACGTGACTTACGGAAGGCTGGAGCTACACGGAACTAAGTCAACACATCAGTTAGACGTTTCCTGTGGTCTTACCTTAAACCCTCTACATCTACAGCTCCTAATCTGTTATTCTTTTAAGTAGGGTTGCATTGAGGTAATCTGGGTTTGGTTTTACAAGCAGCAAGTTTCAAACAGAACATGGCGTCTGTTTAAAGCACATCTTTGATTTGGAATTCCCAACATTTTTCCTCCTTTCCTAGAGAACGGGTTGGTTTCTGTAACATTCCAGATTAATCCATCCTCCCTGTAAGGAGGTGTGAGTCCCAATGGACAGGCCCTCTGACTACCCTGAAGAGCTGGACTTTCTCCTAAAACTAGAGTGAGGGCAGAGTTGAAATGGGCTTATATGGAAGTTACTGGATTTATAATGTAACATTTTAATGTTTATAACAAAGTAGACAGATTTTATTGTTCTGGTTGTTTTTGTTGGGTAAATGTTTTTACATCTTGCTCTGACTTTATTATTATTTGACTACTTGAATCATTTTGATTTTAAAAACTGGAGGTTTTGCATGTTTTAGTTTATTTCAGCAGCAGCAAAAATGCCAAATATAAAGAGTATCACCAGTTCCTGTGTGACTTTTAAATAGAAAGTCTTCAATAATATGTTGTGAGCTGGAGTACAAACCAAATTAGGAATTTGTGTGTTTTTGCATGTTCACCACTTCACATTCAAATGATGTTTTCTTCCTCCTTTAATGGTAAAAGTTTCGTCATACAAGCTGTGACTGCCATCTAGTGGTAAAACGTCAGCACTACATGTTATTTCAGTTGCTCAGCATTGAAAACAACAGAAACAGTCTTACATCAGGTTCTGTATGACAACAATGGTTCACACAGCTTTTAATGCTTTTAATTTACTTTTTTCTTTGTTATTATAAGGAAAAAATTATGAAAAAAAGGGTTAGGGTTTGGGTTAGGCTACTGTTGTTTTAAAATTTAGAGGATTCTACCAAATGTGCAAAGCTACCTTTAATTTTTGAGAAATATATCTCAGCTGTTTAAAAAAATGATACTTTTCTGTTTAATTTGGAACAAAATCACCATGTATGTCATAAAATAATATAAAAAAATAGGGCGTGAGATAAGACATGACCTACTAACATGCATCATTCTGCAAAAATTTAGACAGGAAATTTGCTAAAAGTCCCTCAAATGTACTTCAATATAAATGTTACTCAGGTTTAGGTCAGTATTGATCAAAGGAGCCACTTAAGATCATCTGAGGAGCTCCATAAGGCTCCAGAGCCCCAGATTGCAGAACCCTGAGCTGGGGGAAATAAAAATACCTCACCAAAAAAAGGCTCAGAAAATGTGATTTTTGTTTCTTTTGTTTTCTTCTTTTATCATAAAATAAATAAATAAACATCAAACAGACGGGTAACTCACAACGCCACCATGATGAAGTGTCTTACACAGTTCCAGTCTCAAATATTTCATAGCAGTTTTTGCAAAAGCTATTTTAACATCTTTACTTTGCAATAAAGTTCCCAATTCATGGTTATTCAGGAAGATTTATTGTGAAATTCCACCAACCCATACCTTTAATGAATTTCTGCTGCAAATATGTATTAATTGCTGCAAATAACAGAAATCTTTGTAATCATATCATGTGATGCTTTTGGTAGCTAAACGTTCAAAGGCATTTGCATAAACTGCTATGACGTTTTTTACATTTGAGTTGTTTCAAGACTACAGAAACACTTTGGAACACTTCAAAAATTCCCAAATATCCTGTCAATTTTCCAAAATGAAACAGCTACGTAATATTACATGTTGCTGATGTTAGAACAAAATCATGACCTCTACAAAAAAACAACAAAAAATTGCTAAATGTTGGTGTGCAAACCTAAAGTCCAATCTTGAACCACAAAGGGCTCGATTCCTGTCTCACTGACCAACTCATGTCTGTAGGCACGTTAATCAACCAACAGAACCTTCTTTAGATTCATGACTTCAAAATATGTCCCTATATGGACATTTTATACCTTATCTGAGGGAAATATTGTCTTCATTCATGAATTACCGGACAAAAAGCGAGGAATTATTTACTATAATTCGTATTTTACAGCTTCAAATATAAGCAAAGAAGCACTGCAGATCCCATCTTCTTATCTGTAATATTTACAGAGTATCTAAACACATTTCTCAAGGCCCGTCCTCTGTTTGATGCTAAAGTCATAATGTATCCCTACAGCTTCTGAAGTGGCCTTTAGTGCATAATTTATGCTTATTTATTATCATATTAATGAGCCATTGGGCTGCAAGAACCAATTAAAAGGAAATGAACCCATCGGTCACTGGTTTTAACGAGTTCCTCTCTAAATGGAGCTGCTCCATGCTGGCCTGCAGCCAACAGATGAGATTAAAGATGAAACCGACACTTGTAGAATTAAATACCAAACCTTTATCTTGTTTAAAGCTGTTTGCAAATTCTGCTGCAAGCTGCATAACCTCTTGAGCAAAAAAACCCATATTGCTTATATTACAGTACAGGGTAATAAGACAATCACTTTTACGGCTCTCTAAAAAAAATCATACATAATTTCTGAAAAGGGGAAAACTCTGGATTGATGTTTTAAATTTATCATTATGATGTTTTGATCAGAGGTGAGATGTGCATTATTGATCTGAGAGAGTTGGGAAATTATTGAGCAGCATAACAATATACAGGACCCAAGACCACATAATCAATTAAAAAAAATTCAAAATCAAATCAAGAATAAATGTCATAACAATAAAGGAAAGCACTGATTAGAAGTTGCTCTACATATTTGTGCAAATGGAGGGGTGAAAGAAATGGTGATGACAAGTAACTGGGGTATGGAGGAGAATTAGGGCCACTGAAAAGAAAAAGAAAGACAAAGAATTTTTAGTTCAATCTCAGAATTTGGATTTTTGATTTCTGAGAAAAAAGTCAGAATTCTGAGATTAAAATATGAGATTAAAGTCAGAATTCTGAGATTAAAATATGAGATTAAAGTCAGAATTCTGAGATTAAAATATGAGATTAATGTCAGAATTCTGAGATTACGGTAAAATCAGAATTCTGAGATTAATGTCAGAATTCTGAGATTACGGTAAAGTCACAATTCTGAGATTGAAGTCTGCGAATAAAGTCAGAAATCTGAGATTAAAGTCAGAATTCTGACATAGTCTGAGAATAAAATCTGAGATTAAAGTCAGAATTCTGACATAGTCTGAGAATAAAATCTGAGATTAAAGTTAGAATTCTGAGATCAAAGTCAGAATTCTGAGATAGAGTCTTAGATTAAGGTCAGAATTCTGAGATCAAAGTCAGAATTCTGAGATAGTCTTAGATTAAGGTCAGAATTCTGAGATCAAAGTCAGAATTCTGAGATAGAGTCTTAGATTAAGGTCAGAATTCTGAGATCAAAGTCAGAATTCTGAGATAGAGTCTTAGATTAAAGTCAGAATTCTGAGATTAAAGTCAGAATTCTGAGATCAAAGTCAGAATTCTGAGATAGAGTCTGAGATTAAAGTCAGAATTCTGAGATAGAGTCTGAGATTAAAGTCAGGATTCTGAGAAAAAATAGTCAGGATTCTTTTTCTTATCTTTTTTTTTCAGTGGCCCTAATCTGCTTTTGTACCAGGGTCACGGCATGTAGCAGGAATGATTTGTTTGTTTGACAGCTGAGCTGTCTGTTGCAGAAGACACTGGTGTCTGTCCAGAGTGTGGTGGACCGGGCCCACTGTGCAAAGACCTAGTTAGGATGTCCTACAGACATGGTCTAGGCCGACAGACTCAATATAGACATGATCTGCACGACCATGCAATGTTGAATGTTTGCGGGGGGGTCTAGGTTGTCCATGATGGATGCCTTCAGTGTCCTCTCCTCCACCTCTTGTCTCTGTCTGGGTTCAGTGTGATGGTTTTACAATTTTCACACTTTAAATATCCCAGCTGCCCATTTCTCGTGTGATTTGTCATTTCATCTCACCCAGGTGGAAGAGGCGGGTCGTGCCTCCCTGGCTGGAATCCAGGAGGATGATGAGGTGGTGTCCATCAACGGGGAGCCCTGCGCCGATCTCACTCTCTTACGAGCATTTGCTCTCATCGACACATCGATCGACAGCCTGCAGTTACTGCTCAAAAGGTAGTGTTTACTGTGATGTGTTGTGCTTTATTTACATGAAATCTGAGTGGCTAGAATGCTTTTTGTTTTAGCCATTAATCTGCCAAACGTTATGGTTGAATGGATGTTCTTCTTCTGCAATAATGCAATTTCTAAAAGTAAAACATGTTTCGTAACCCTAACCCTAACCTGGACACTAGATGCACAGATCCAAAGAAATCCATTATTGCATCAATGAAACAGGAAGCCTTTTTTGAAACAATTTCTTGATTGAAATAATTGAAATTCCATCTTTGGCTTAGTGTTTTTCTCCTCTTTTTCCTCTGAAAGATACCTCTCCATCTCACCTGAAGATGGTGAAACAGATGGGACGATCTGTAGCGAGAGGACCTCTTCAGGCAAGGCTTCTGAAAGCACCACCCTCCACATCTTCTCATCAAAATACAGGTCCAGTGTCCCTAAAGAGCCTTACACCTCCCAAGGTGCGACTGCCTATGAAGAGTTGGTCATCGACAGAGAGGCTCCGTGGAGAACAAAGCAACATTTATCTGATAGTTTGCAAGGACAGAAGTTGGTTTTTAAGAAAGACGATGAGGAAGTACGGCGGTGCTTCTCTCCTGGTGATCTGGTGGAGCTTCAGGTGTCCTTGTCCGAGCAAACCTTAGAAGACGAGGGCTGCACCTCTCTAGGGAGTGCTCATGGGATTCAGGGGGAGCTTTTAAACAAGGAGGATGGCGAAACAATTCATACCACCACTACATCTCATTCTGTCACAGGCTCTGCCAAAGAGCCACTAAGGCAGCATGGAGTGGTGGTTGGCTCCCCCTCGATGCGGCGCAAGGTGGAGGTCACTCTGCAGCAGACGGAAGCATCAGCAGCAGGGAGGGGCGTCCTGAGCGTGGGTGGCCCCAGGGTCAGTGAAAGCGTTGGATCCCAAAGTGAAGGGAGGCAGTTCGAGGGAGACCCTGAGTCTTTTACCGTCTCGTTTGAGATTCCATCAGAAGAGGCAGACGATCAGGACCCGGATTCTGACGGGGATCAGGAAAAACCCAACAAGCATCGGGCAAAGCACGCCAGTGAGTACATTTGGAGTATTTCTCTTGGTCCCAATGAGTCTTGCGTCATTAAACTGCATTTGTTAACATGTGTGCATTCCAGGGCCTCATATCCTATGTGTGTACGTGCATGCGTGTGCATGTGTGTGTGTGTCTTAAAATAGGATGTTTTTTTACTGCAGTTGGAGGAGGGAGTTCATTCCTTTGAATGAAAGCAGATACAGCCTGGTGGAACTGGAATTACCGCATGAGCGGCTCAAACTGTAGAAGGAATACCGTACAAAACTTGAAATAAATCAATCAAACTGATTGATCAATTAAAAACAGCTAAAGTAATCACATGTGAGAAGAAAGTACCTCTTAAAACATCAACTATCTATCTGAAGCCATCTTGATGGTGAACGTGGATGTTCTCCTTTGAGTTGTGTAGAAGACATAAAAATAACACCAGCGTGCTGATGATGCCTGCAGAAGTAGCTCTTTGACAGACACCAGCATGTGCTCCTCCAGTCTGTTACCTGATCCTTTCAAACTGGCTGCTTTAACTGAGCTGAAAAAGGGAGTGTGTTGCTCACTCCCGTTGTCTCCTCCACCTTCAGGTTAGTCCAGCAGAAATGTGACTAAGTAATTCTGTTTGATTGATCTGAATGATTGCACAAAATTGTCTGAGTGGGTTTGTCAAGTTTGGGATTTTGGGATATTTTGATTTGCTTCAAAGTAATTTGGGAAAATGTATAAATTATGACTCTCTGAGGCTTTGAAATGTATTGCATCAGGCTATTTTGTTCAGTTCGTATTTCTGGCCTGTTTACTGGAATGAATAACTGCTTTACGGTTCAGACTTCTTGATGAACAAATGAGATTTTATATGGGTCAGTGAATTTTATTACTTCTCTATAGATTTTATGTGCAGCCGAATAAACACATGAGGATTATGATTTATTGATTGGGCTGATTTAACCTGAAAGCATGTGGTCATTTTGGTTTATTGGCTGTATTTTTTATTCTTTCTATTATTATCAGTGTTATAAACTGGAATTAGCTTCCCATGTTCTCCCATGCCCTTGTTATATGTCATACTTTTTACCTTGTTCAAATCCTTTCTGCACAAAAGTACATTGCTTGAATTGTGGGTGAACATCTGACAAAAATGGCTTCATTTTGATCTAAAACGATAGTTTGCTTCTTTTGAAGCAGAGTTCTATGGATATATCAGGATCAGTGAAAATCTTGCATGTTGTACAGAAATCGTTGAACAACCTTAGTTTGAAGAAACAGAGATTAATAGATGAGTAAACGGCTAGTCACAATGGAGCCAACGAGACAAACCCGGTGTCCTTATAGACCTATTGTAGTTAACTAAGACATGGCTTTGAAATTTTTAAATGATTTAATCATTTTAAAATTACTTTTTCAAACTTTTCAAACTTAACTGTTTATTTTTTACATATTTATGAGGTCCCACTCACAACAATTCCAAATAAATTAAAAATGCACATTACACAAAAGAGATTAAAACAATTCCAATCTCAAAAATGTCATAACAGTTCATACAAATAGATTTGTATAACTTTCACATTGTCATAAATGTCATTTAACCACTATTTCAGGTAAGTGGTTAGCATATTCCAGCCAGAATGAAACTGAATGAAAATTTCCAGAACCTATTTTCCTAACTCATTTTTAAATTCTAAGTATGATTCATTAACTGGCTTAGGCTTTTGACTTTAGGGAAGAAATATTTTGGAACCCTCTCCACCCAGAATAACCTGTAGCTATCCAGCCAGAACTAATCTCTGTTTCTCCAAACTGATGTTTTTTTTGGGCAAGATGTTAATTGTCCAAAACGTTTTCACAGAAACCTCAAAAGATCTGGCCTACAATCTAGATTTGCCGAAGCAAAATTATGCTCCATTGGAACCAGCTCCGGTGGCTTAGTGGTATGAGTGTCCGCCCCAGGACTGGGAGATTGGGGTGAAAAAATGGGACCCAATGCCTCCTCGCTTGACACTCAGCATTAAGGGGTTGAATTGGGGGGTTTAACCACCAAATAGTTCCCAAGCATGGCCACAGCTGCAGCTCACCGCTCCCCACGGGTATGGGTCAAATGCGGAGGACAATTTTCACCACACACCAGTGTGTGTGACAACTGATGGCTTTAATCTTAACTGAAGCAGCCCTGCAAGTCTGGTGCCGGTCCAATCACAGCGCTTTATCTGTTTGGTGGGCGGGATGTTGCATCTTCTTCGACAGTGTATGGCGGACTGCCCCGTGACTGACATCCTTAGTGGGCCAATCTCAGCACTCTACCAGCCAGGTGGGCAGGTTGTTACTGTGACTGAGCGAAACTAAGATGGTGATGGCTCCGTAGTGGTCCAATCACAGCACTCTGTTTATGGGCGGGATATTACTGAAAAAAACAAAGATGGCGACAGCTCGTTTGAAATGGCTTTGGCATTAACTTTACAATATTTTGACTTGGGTTTTTCTTTGAGTCAAGAGCAGATAGAGGTACTTAAGTTTATTTAGAAAAAGGATGTATTTGCGTCTTCTTTGATAAGTATGGCGGGCTGCCCCGTTGACTGACATCTGTAGCGGTGAATATGTCACGTTGTTTGTTATCTAATAGTATGCGGAGACAGTTTGAAAGACAACCGTAGATCCTGCCCCACGACTGAGAGCCATCTATGGACCGTGGCCAGACTATATAGTCGCTTATATAGGATGGCTTGCCGGGCTACAAAAGATCTGGAATGTTCCTTTAATAGATTCTTAAAACAAAAAAAAAACACCTTTACCAATTTTTTGGTGCAAATTTCTTTTGTTTGTTTCACCAACACAAACCAAAGAAAAACTTTCATTTGATATGAAATCCATCTTAGAGAAGCACTTTTAAGATTCACCATTTATGTAGTACTGTTTTTAAACTCATTCTCTTTTTTCCCTATTCTTCTCTAATCAGGGCTACGGCGCAACGAGAGTCTGTCTGAGAAACAAGTGAAGGAGGCCAAATCCAAATGTAAACGTATTGCTCTCCTACTTTCGGCGGCACCACCTAACCCCAACAACAAGGGGGTGTTGATGTTCAAGAAACATCGCCAGAGGGCCAAAAAATTTACTCTTGTGAGCTACGGCACAGGAGAGGACGAACCGGAATTTAGTGACAACGAGGAAGAGGATACTGAAGAGGAGAAGCACGAAACTCTTGCTGGAAATTACACTTTTGAAGCTTCTGTTGATTCTAAGTCAGACAAGCATTTTCTTGCTAGTATCCCAAGTAGTAAGAGTGTTCTAATTTTAGATTTGGACAAGAGTCTTCTTGAAGTCAAAAGGGACTTGAACAGCAAAGCAGAGATGGAATGTTTGCCTGAAACCAAAGGTAAAGGCGCTTTAATGTTTGTTCAGCGGCGTCAAAGAATGGATGAGATTTCTGCAGAACACGAGGAACTTAGGCGCCAAGGGATACCTGTGGAAGGAGTACAGGAGACTGAGAAGAAAGTAGCTGAGTACTCTTATATGCAGTCCACAACAGACGGCCATGCTTACATGGATGTAAATATGCACCAACAAAGCCAACAGCACTACCAGCAATACCAAGAGCAACAGTACTATGAGCAGCAGCAGAACTACCAACAGCAGCAGCAGCAACAACAATATCAACAATACCACCAGCAGCAGATAGAACAGCAGCAGCAGCAGTATGAGGAAAGAGATTATCAGCAGCAGCAAATGTATCAGCAACAGCAAAATTATCAAGAGCAACAGCAAATTCAGCACTATTCCACAAACATCAATGGCATGGTTCAACATCAAACCAATGAAATCCAGAGTTCTTTCAGTAATCGTACAGCGAAGCCTTTTACAGCAGATAATATGGTGGCAGCCCCCTATTCTCAAGCAGCAAGTGGGACCAACCAAGATTCTGTGGGTCAAGGAGAGCAGATAGCATCCCGTGATGAGCGGATTTCTACTCCTGCAATAAGAACTGGCCTTTTGTCAGACACGAGGAGAAAGAACACGAGCAAGCCAATGTTCACCTTTAAAGAAGCACCAAAAGTGTCACCTAACCCTGCATTACTGAATCTCCTCAACAGGGGTGATAGGAAAGGGTTTGAGTCTGGACCTGAGGAAGACTACCTTAGCCTTGGGGCTGAAGCTTGCAATTTCCTCCAGTCTCAAAGATTTAAACACAAGATTCCTCCACCGGTTGCCCCGAAGCCTGTGATCAACCCCAATTCTCCTCCTTGGTCCCCTCAAATAGAAGCAGGCAACCAGGACATGCCTCAGTGTGCTGAAAATAGTCTATCCACACCTGCTGCAGCCCCCACCAAAGAGGCCGTCCCTGCTCTAGAACCAGAGCCAAACCCTGCACCTGCCCCCGAGTCTTCCATCCTTCCTTCCCCCCAAGAGACTCCTGCCAACACCACCACTGCAGAACAGCATGCATGGTCTCTCCCAGAACCACAGCCTCAACAGCAGTCTCTACAAGTAATGGCTCAGGAGGCAAATAGTCAGGTGAATTCTGCTCTGCAGTCTGAAACGTCACAAATGGCCACATGGGGAGCAGTACAAACACAGCAACAGTCAGCTTCCTGTTCTTGGCAATCAGGGCAAATGCAGCCCCAGAACCCACCTCCAACTCAGTCCTCATCACAATTGCCTTGGGTAACCCATCAGCCTACTCAGAACCAAGCACATATTCAGCATCCAACAAGCACTTGGCCCCCTCAAAGTCAGCAATCATGGACTCAGCCTGAAGAGCAAGCGCAAGACCGTCCAAGTGATCAGCCAGCCTGGGCTCAACCTCAAGAACAACCACAGACTCAGCCACAGGTTCAGCCACCTTGGGCACACGTAAAGGAAAAGCCACAATTGCAGCAACTGCCGCCAACCTGGGGTCAGGCCCAAGAACCACAGCCGCCCCCTCAGAACCCTTTCACACCACCAGCACAAATAGAGTCTCAACAGCAGCCACCATGGGGGCATCAACCTCAGCCCACAATCCATTCTCAACCTCCCTGGGTTCAACAAGCTCAGCCAGAAACACAGCCACAACCACCTTGGGTTCAGCAACAGCATCATCCGGATTTGCCACAATCGTGGCCAAAGGCTCAAGCACCAGGTCAACCTCAACCACCATGGGTCTCAGCTCAGCCTCAACAGCAGCCGTCTTTTAATGCATGGGCCCCATCACCACCTCAAGGACAATCTCAACCACCCTGGATCAATGTGCAACCTCAAGTACAGGCTCCAGTTAATCCAGTTAATCTAAATCCATGGGCACCAGTTCCTGCCCAAGCTCAGTCCGAACCTTCTTGGAATCAGCAACCTCCAGAGCATGGTGGTCAGCAACACATGAATGCTTGGGCTCAGGAACAAAATCAAGCCCAGCATCAGCCACCTTGGATTCAACCAGTTCCATCCCAGCCTGTACCACAGCCAAACTGGCAACAGCCTGCTCCAAACACTCCACAACAACTGCAAATGAATATGTGGCCCTCAGGCCAGGTGCAGCCTCAAACACCTGCTACTGACTGGAGACCACAGTCACAGCAGACACCTTTAAATGCCCCCACATCTACAGTGAACATCAACCCTTCCCCTAAACCCTGGCAACCGCTGCAAGCTACACCCCAAAACCAGACTCCTCCACCTCCACCCCAGAGAATGCACTCCTTTACTGTTGTTCAAAAAACGTTGTCACCTGTTAACCCAATGGCCACTGTCTTGAATCCTAAACCATCCCTTGGTTCAGCCTATGAGATGCCAGTTGTCAAAGGGAAAGGAGCCGATATGTTTGCGAAGAGGCAGTCTCGTATGGAGAAGTTTGTCGTGGACTCTGAGACCGTGGAGGCAAACAAAGCAAGCCGGTCGACATCACCAGCTGCTTCCTTGCCGAACGAATGGAGATACACCCCCAATGTACGTGCTCCACCCTCTCGGTCGTATAATCCAATTCAGTCACCTTTTTACCCCCCAGCAGCAACAAAGCAGCCCCCTGCAAATAGTCCAGCAATCAAACCAAAGAAAAAAGATCAGGAGAAGCCAGCGCCTGCCCCTAAACCTCTTAATGTAATAGATGTCATGAAGCATCAACCCTATAAGTTAGATTCGTCACTCTTTATCTTTGGGCCAGCAGTAGAGGCTGCCAAGCCCCCGACACCAAAGCCTAGCTGTTCACCTCCTAATCCACCCCCTGACAGCCAACAAATTAGATATGAGCAAATGTCCATGATCCAGCAAGCCGGATCATTTGGCGCCCCATATCCCCAGCAGGCCTATGGGATACCCATGCAGCCTCTAATGCACGATGGTCAGTATCAGCAGACCCAACCTCATGTGTATCCCTATCAGCAGCCACCAAGTGGTCCATACCAGCAAGAATATAACCAACAGTACCAACAACCTGTTCAACCACCTTATCATCCCCAAGTCCCTCAGCCTTCAAACCTCCCCTACCAACAAGCTATCCAGGCTGCTTACCAGCCTGCCAGTAGCCCTCCCTATCTGGCAACTCCTTCTGTACCATATAAACCACAGTCTACCAGTACCTACATTGCTCCTAACTTCCCTGTAGCTGCTAGACCTGAATCTGCTTCAGGTGGTAGCACCGCAGCTGCACCCAAACCAAAGTTTACAGCTAACAAGAGCTCAGCTCAGGTCTGGAAACCTACAGCAGCTGAAAAAGAGTGATTCTTCTAGAATTATGATGGGCTTGTAGTTGTATCGGAGGGTTTGTGCTCTTGTAGTACACTGGCACGTGGAAGATTTTGAGCACAAACTGTAAACATGCTTTTGCAATTACTCTTCAACCTACCTTATTTTGGTAGAACAAAGCATGATAGTTTACAACAGGCCTGTTTAAAGTGCGGCCTAGGGGCTATTTGCGACCCTCAGACTGGTTTGTGCAGCCCCCAATTGAATTTCTAGAATTGTCTCAAATTTTGTCTCCAGCAGGCTGTTGATGTAGGTTGAAAGCTTTTTACATTTTTATAATCAGATCATTACTAACTATTTTTGAGCTGTATACATTTTTTAAATCACTAGATAATATTGGGATTTTATAAAACAAATTACAACTTTTGTGGCCTGTGAGGACATTTCGCTTGGCGAATTTGGCCCTAGTCTCAAAAGGTTTGTGGGGTCCTGGTTTGGAGGTTTTCAGAGTTCATTTGGAAGCCATTATTACAATGAAAAGATGAAGTCACATTCATCTTTTACATAAAAGTTCAACTCAAAACAAAAATGAAAGTTTTAAAAAGTGATAGTTAAGTGAGGCAAATAGCTGTGTAAAAGTTGGTTTATCCTTGACGCATGTACATTCCGTGTGGAAATTAGACGCGCGGACGGCACGCGCGTCGGAACTTGCAGCGTTTATGGTTTCTTCCTACCTTCTGCGGCTTTTCTCCACTGTGAGCCAATATTCTCCCAGCCTGTAGGGGGCGGTGTGGGGCTCTACGGCATGCATCCAACACTACACCATAGTAGAAGTAGAAACTGTTGTTTTACATTTTTTTACTGCTTCCTCATCTTTTTAGGGTGACAGCAATTTCTCTCCACGAATTATTACCAATATTTTGATCACGGTGACCTTTATCGGCTGAATCATAGAGATGTTTGTATTTACAAACCTCCGCCACTACTAGCTCTTGCCAGTCTGCCATGTTTTTCCGCGCGGGACCGTCTGCGTAGTTAGAAAATTTCCTAGGTGCGCGATGCGGAAACGTTTTGCCACGCGGATGGGCATGGTTGCTAAAATGACGTAATTTGTCTGCACGGAGTCGTGTGGACCTCGCGGACGCTTCAAGCATAAACCAACCTTAAGAATGTAGGGAGAAATGTGAAGATGGTACGAAAAAATCTGATCTGGAATGTGTAAGAATTTGAAAGAAAGACGTTTATTCTTGAAAGTAAGAAAGCTTTATGTGATGAACTGATACTGAAGTTTTTCAACAGGGGAGTGAAATTACATAAATAAAGATAAGAAACAAACTGGTTGTAAAAAGTCTACGTACAACGTTTACAGCGGTGCAGGAGAAGGGTGTGGGCTGTAATGATATGGGTAAATTCGCTACGTCAGGGATGTCGAGTGCAGACATTATGGAACAACTTTGGACTTCTGGTCATTTTTAGATTAGAGTAAAATGACCTGTGATTTGAAATGACTAATGGCTTGATTAGACGTTTTGATTTGCTTTTTTGTCTGTATATTTTCTTCTGTCTGTACCATAGCACCTCCTTAAGTGGGTTAGCTTTATTTAAAGCAGTTAACCAGCTGTTGCATCATGTTAGACACTATTTTTAACCTGTCTTGTGTCAAGTCCAGTCCATAGAAGGTTCAAATTTCAACTTAAGCTATTGAAAGCTACTATCTTGTTGACCTTAGTTTTTCCTTCAATAACAGTTGACTGTTCTCATGTCTTTATTCATTTTTTTGTATAGTCAAATAGAGACCTATGATTGATACACAAAGATTTACTGAGAGAGTGATATTCTCACATTTTTTTGTTGTATTTTCTTTTTCCTTTCTTGTGTTTCTCCTCATTGTGCACTTTATGTATGATTCTCTGCAGTGCCATTAAACTATCTTTCATCCTTGTTTGTTTTCTTTGCTTTACTCCTTTGAGCATTCTTTTATGTTTTTCTGCTTTCATCTATTTGGTGTCCATCTTGCAGGGTTTCATCGCTTTTTCACGTTACCGACGGCTATCAAGCACAAACACAAACAAACAACAAAATCAGTTTTAATAAACTTTTTAAGGAGTTGGGCAGCTTAAAGAGGTCCTAGAATGCAGTTAATCAACAATCTAAAACAGAGCTTTGAGCCTCTACAAAGCATAAGAAATGTTCTTTTGGCTTTCATCTGTCCCAGGAGCCCTGATACAGGCCATTCTAAACCCCCTAAACCAGCCTTGCTGTGAAAAGAGCTGTTTACCCCTCCCACTCGGCCAGGACATGAATATGATAATGAGCTGCTTGCTGATTGGTTGGTTTCCCCAGAAGGCCTCAGACACTCAAGACATGCAGGTTTGAGGAGGAAGGGCTCCTCCTTATGACGTGTTAAGGAAGGTTTTCTCAGAACAGAAGTTTTTCTCTCTCCTTTTTCAACTTTCTAATTTACATAAAAAGTAGGTCACTTTGACTTTTTGGCTACTTTTGACCACCCACTCTGTCTTTATTCAACAACAAAAAGGAAAATGTTGGTTTACATTCTAGGTCCTCTTTAAGTGTGGATCCTGGTGACCAAATGCATGACTTTCTGATAATATATATAGATGTTGTGTAATGCATTTTGAAAGGGTGGTAGGAATTTGTCATCCAGGAGTGTTTGTATTAAATGACACCATTAGTATCAGTAACTCTGTCTGTCAGAATTTTACTCCCCCACCCCCTCAGTGGCTCATTACTCATACATATGCTCCTTACTGGAAGGAACCCAACCTGTTTCAACATCAGTTTCGTGTATTATGTAGTTTTGGTGAACGCTGTGTACAAACATTTAACCATCCAATTTCACAATGCATAACTTCCAAGGAGTCTGACTTTTTGTTTAGGACTTTTGGCTTCTTTTTCACTCATTATCTGTCAACTTTTTGTACCTGAAGCACATCGCTTCTTGGCCTTTTGATCAAGTCTAGAATCACTTTTTGTGTTTTAAAGTTAGAAAAGCAGGCAAGCAGAGGAAAACCGAGTCCACAGCAGACTAACAGTGTCTTCAAGTATGTCTACAAAGGAACTCTGATTCAAAATCTAAGAGGGCTCACTGCCTTTAATGGTTTTAGCTAATATCTAATTGGAAATCATGCTAAATTATTGTTTTCTATGTGTCAGACTGATAGCTTTGGTATTCATGTATGTTAAACTGAAAACAGTGCAAATCATGTATTTAGTTCAAGTTCAAGTTATAGAGGTGTATTTAGGTTATAGCAAAAAGCTATGTGTGTCTGTTGTATGGGCTAATTTATTGCTTGAGCTTTTATATGCTTGAATGATTCATAGGTCAGAGTTAAACCAAAACAACAAAAATAAGAAGAATTGATGGAAAATGAGAGGAAAAGTGGCCAAAGTCCAAAAAGAAACTATGAAAGAACTTCAGAAAGACTAGTATTTGAAGTATTAGACATAAACTCTTCAACTATATTCTGCCCCTTTTCTAAAATACATGGTTAATACACTAAATCTGGCATATAGACAAATGCATAATTATTATTTAGGCTTTTTTCTCCTAAAGCTAAAATATGATCAGATTATCTTTTAACATGCTCAGTCGTTTCTGTTCTACCTCCCATTTTGGACTTTGCATGAATGAGTTTATTTTATTATTTTTATTTAACTCTCCATTATTTCCCTTCACAAATGCACTTTTTCCTTTCTGTTCTGTCATTTTTCAAAACCTACTGGTAGTACACCCCTGCAACCAGAAGGTGGCAGCACCTTTCTAGGGGTTCACTTGCTGCAATCACCAGAATTAGTGGTGCCATAACAGACAATGCATGGCATCCTTTTACCTCACATAACCCTTAACTGTCTGGGTACCAAAGAATAGACATAAGTATTAAACATTTAGCATGTTCTGCTAATTAGCTGTGTAACAAAGCAGACTCCTGCAAATCAAGCTGAGGCTTTGTCCCTTCACCTCTATGACTCACCTGTTTTGAGAAACACGAGGCTAAAGGCTGGAAAAAGCGTAAAGTGAAATAAAATCCTATGTCTACAAGAAATCTAACAATAACCAGGGGTGATGCCTTGTGAAGATGTAAGGATTTTGTGGCTATTTTAGATCCTAGCAAAGATACTTTTAATCTCAAATTACAGCTAAAAGAAATATCCTAAAAAGAGCTGTAGTCATCAGTTTTTAATGTTTTCTAAGCTGATTTGCACATAAGCCAGACAATAATGAGCCCTTACTAAAATAAGCATGTCTGGATCCTTCTCTACAGGCGATTGGCAGAAGCTACTCCCTTTCTCCACCGGCCAGGGTGCCATTCACGAGCCAGAAATCAGCTTCTGCTTCTTCCTCTCCCAAGCCTCAAAGCCGATCCTCCACAACTCCCCCAGCAAGACAGACTTCCTGGCTGGAAAAAGGCTTCAAACCCCTGACCCCCTGGGAGGCCGCCTCCCGCCACCCCTTGGGCCTTGTAGACGAAGCCTTTGCTGTTCAGAACCTCCAACAGTCTCTTGCTTCAAATGTCCGCCTGGCAGCCCAGCGTAAAATGCTGCCTGAGCCGCCAGCAGAGTGGAAGGCCAGGGTTACTTACCCGGCCCCGCAGAAAGCAGGCAGCCAGACTTGGAGCCAAAGCCGCATTCAGAGTCGTGCTCCGATTCCTTCATTTGTGTCCCCAACAAGAAGCCCTGTTTCCTCTCCAGTAAGCCACATTGGTTACAGGTCTCTGCCCAGACAGTGGCAGTCTCAAAAGTATGTGGCCGAAGTAAACCAGAGGCCTTCGATGTCTTTTTCTGGAGGTAAAAGACCACCAGAAACGCACTCTTACAAGTCTGTATACACCAGCAATACGTGGAGTTGGAGGCGGTAAAATAGACACTGGTCTTTACACACCAAGCTCCTAATAAGAGATCAAAGGATCAAATTAGAAAAGTCACTATACAGATGGACTGTTGGGAAGTTTGCTTAAAATTCTGCTGGTTTACACCGTTTTTCAAACACTGTTTTTTGGTTTTGCTTTCATATCTTTAGCCTGAGTGGTTTTAGGTGATGGTTGTAACAATCACACGAGAAAAGAGAAGATCAGGTGGATTCGATAACGCCATCTTACAAAAGGTTTTCTGTGTGGATTGCTTACATGAAACACAGAAGTCATCCTGTACTGTTAGGGAATTTTGTATGTAGTTTAGAATGGGTATGAGTATAAGTGGACATCCATCACACAGACAGGTATTGTACGTTTCTAGGGATGGATAAAAAGTGGAAACGGTGTGAATGATCATGCATCACTGGTATCTCCAGGGATACTCGAGGCTTTCAGAGAACGGAGGTGATATAGGGCTTTTTTATAAGAAAAATATGCTTGAAAAGTTTATTTGAAACTTTGTTTCTAGAAATTCTGCCACTGACTTAAAAGGATCATGATCTTTTTTGACCTCCGTGGTTGTCTCTATGTTTGACTGATCTCAAATGGATTTATTTACCAAGAAAAATAAGTTAACATTGTTTCTCATAGTTGTCCAAAAAAAATTGCACTAAAACACTTCTTCAAAACCAACTTTCTCACTTTCTTCAATACAACACAAGAGGAATGGTAATAAAGTCAACACTATGACCAAGGTAGCACGAAGTTTACCACTTCATTGCTGTACCTAGAGTTTACCCAATCTACTCAATATTTTGCAAGGAACCTCAAAGAACTGTAAATATAAAATATTCAGTCTTAAATTAAGGTTTTAGCAGTTTGCATGAATATTACTTCTGTATAGTAAATTGATCAGATTTAGGCTGATAGAATGCATCACACACACTGGTCAATCTTAATTCCAATAGTCTATGGTGATGTGCTTTGGATAGTGATCAAACGTGATCACAATAACAAGCAGACAAAAAGCATTTCCTCTGTAGGGTGGCTGGTCTAAGCCTTAACTCAAAAACCCGGGAGAGACTCGATTAGAGCCACTGCTCGTCCAAGTCAAGCGGCGCAAGCTAAAGTGGTCCGGGTATTTGGTCAGGATGCCTCCTGGACACCTAGGAGAGGTGGTTGGGCATGTCCTGTTGGTAGATTGACCCAGGACACATTGGAGGCATTATATCTCCAGTGTGGCTAACGAAAGCTTTGGGATCCCACCAATAGAGTTAGCGGAGGTTGCTGGGAAGAGGGCAGTTTTGGCCTCTCTGCTGGGACCGCTGCCCCATGACCTGGACCCAGAAAATGGGACTATAACCGACAAATGAATGTTTCATGCCACAGTTTTAAATGAAGATCATCTTGAAAAACGCTGAAGTATGTGTCCTGAATACCACTTAGCTGTCAACACACAAAATCTTAGCTCATTGTCCGTAAACCTGGCAGGGTGAAAGCCATTTTCTGTTTAATTGGGTCTAAAAGCTACAGTTGTATATATGGACATGTAATGATGACTTTGGAAAAGTTTGGGAAAACTTATCCAGGGATTCATGAGATATTTTTACTAACAAAAAAGACAAACACACAGCATTCAGGCGTTTTTAAAATCGCCATTTCGAAACCCCCTACACTGAAAAATACAGTGGAAATCCCTCCACAACACCGTAATTCATGTCGCTTTTTCATCCCACTGAGCGATGAGAGAAACTGCTTCTTCTGGTCATTGAATGCCACTTTTTACATCACACAGCCGCTCTACTGGTTATCCAAATGGGTTCAATTACAGCGTATAATTAAAACGTTTAATGTTATTAATGTCCATAGACGCCTTCTGGTGCTGATCAAAGACGTCACTCACCGCCACACAGCAAAGTCCTGAAAGGGACGATTTTGTATGGAGACACAATTTATTCACTGTAACTGCTATTGGTGTTTTATCTGATGTTTTATTTGGGTTTTAAATTTTTTAGCCATTTTTTTTTATCTTGTTGCTGTTTTTGTCTTGAATGTTTTATTTTAACCTGATTGTACAGTGACCTTGAGTTTTTTGAAAGGCGTTTCAAATTGAATGTATTATTATTATTATTATTATTATTATTATTATTATTATTACAATGAGTGAGAGGACCGTGCCATCATACTTCCTGGTCACTTTTCCCCCTCCCAGAAATTTCCCGGAAATCCAATTATGGAATCACGGCTCTTGATTCAAACCCAAATGAGTGCTGACATTGGAAATTTAACATGAAGTTTATACGATACTGATTCATCAGAAAATCATAAGGTTTATCACTTTGTCAATGACAGACAAACTAAGGCAGATTGAAGGACTTTTCTCACATATTTTTTTGGAAATATAGTTTGTGTCATGAAAGATATAAAGATGCTAAGATTGGGAAAAGAAACACTAACACAACCATTATGTTTTAAATTGTGATTTTTGTAAGCTTCTGTTTTTGCAGTTCACCATGTTTATGTACAGTTTTTGCTGTGTTTTCTACATTTTGCATGTTTACACTGATTGTTTCTTTCTTTTTTTTTTACTTGTTTTGTGTTCAATCCACAGAGCTCAAGGCCAGGATTAGGTTGATGTTTTCACAACAGGAAATCAGATCGTCAGAATGTAATTAGTGGTGCCTCTTTAGAAACCAGGCTTAAAACTTGGGGAAAAGGTTAGAGCTACAACTCAGCGTGTTGCAGGCGAACATGTTACATAAGCTGTAATAAGTCAGATTACATTTGCTTATTTACCAGAAGCATTTTAATTGGTGTGGCCACTCATTGGGTTTATAATGTTTTATTAAAGCCAGGCAAGGGAGACTATTTCATGTTATGTCTCAAACATCATCAAAATGTATTACAAGATTTGTTTGTGGTGCATAAAAAGTTTACTGCTGGTTTAAAAAGAATCAGATTTTGGTGTTGGTGTTTTCTAGATTCGTTTAAAGGCCAACTTCACTGAAAAAACATTTTTTAATGATTATTTCTGATTATAATCGGTCACTGAGTTTTTCATGCAGGCTGAACATGAAAATAGTCTCCTACACCTATCTGCTGCATTAGCTTCTGATAGAAAATAGACAGTGAAACTCTAGGATTAGAAAATCCTGACAGATCTACGTCACACTGTCACTTAACATTCATGGACTCACCCATCTTGACTCACGACGGGGAAGGCTGTTGTTGGTTTAGCGTCCAGGAAACAGCAGAGAACGTCTCGGCTAGTAGAAGCTAACTGTTAGCATTAGCATCTCCACCACACAGCAGAACTCCTCCAGGCTTGTGTTATTTGTGGAGATATAAAAACCATGGAGAGCAAACTGGGTCAGTGGTAGAGTCGTGTTGCTGTTAGCCAATCAGAAGAGAGATGTCCACATATCAGGAAATAAGACTCCAAATCCTGCCGTCTGAAGCTCCTTTTTCCTCCAACTGATTTCTACGTCCTCAAACAGGTGCACCGGAGCTTTTTTTCCCCAGAGAACGACTAAGGCATTCATTCCTACTAGAGACCACTGCAAATGTATTAAAAATATAAGTACAGTTCACCTTTAAAGCACTTAAGCGTGTCACTTGATGTCATGTAGCTTATCTGCAGTGATTTCACTTCATAGTTTCCAGTCAAACATTAAGTATTATGGTCATAATCCAATACCACCAGTTTCTGTTCCTTCCTTTTTTTTAATAAACAAACATTTTGCACCATTTCTGAAACTAAAGAGTATTTTTTTCTTCAAGCTTTGAAAAAAAAACCTGTGCTTAGGGCCTTTTTTATGTACTATCCCATGAAGTTTGTCTTCATGTGATGTGAAGTTCACGTTAAAGCACAGGGAGTGGGAAGGGGGAGCATGCTGCCATGGTGACCAGCGGTTGCGTAACATCAGTGGTTACCAACTGCGTCTGCATCATTAGAGGATGACAGATAAGAAAACAGGAGGGGAGGCTATTAAGTGTTTCCCTACTAGTTTTACATTTAGAAAGCATTTTTGAAATGGATTTTGTGCAAAAATACAAATAAGTGGTGGGCAGCACTAATGGTTTTTAAATATTTCTGTTTTACTTGTAAAACAAACACTCATCTGTTTGTCCTCTAGGTTAAAAATACAGTATGGGTAAATTAAATTTAGTAAAGTTAATTAAGGCTGACTGTAATTTAAGGTGAGTTAACCATGTTAGAGTACAGCCACATGATGGCATTTAACACTAACTGTATCTGACTGGCGTGCAAGCCTTAAGGAATCCACATGTCCAATTAATTTATTTATCTCTGGCTCTCTAGGTTGTATGTGCTGATGAAGGTAAAACTATATACTTTTGGACAACGTTTTGCCAGTTGCTAAATTTCTGTTTTTCAGTGTATTAACAGTATATTACACTCAAAAAACCACCCATGGGATGTGTTGGTTGACTTAACTAGACATCCATTTACATAGATTGGTAAACTATTAATTTTTAATTTCTAGTTTTAAGTAGCGTTAAATGAAGATTTTAAAAATATATACATTTGTCAATTTTCCCGTGGGGTTGCCAAGTGTGCGCGAGCTAATGCTGCAGTGCCGTCATTTGTAATTTGACACTGGCAGACAAAATGCAACAGTGTTTTGTAAAGAACCAAAGCCAGTAAACAGGAGCGACCCAGAAGTTATTTCTTGAACCCCTAAGAACTGGATTATACTTGCAGTTTAACAATGCGTACACGTTTAAAATGGCTGGCACGCGTAGCTTGTGTTGATTTGAAGCGTTTTGTGCGCAACCCCCAAAATTAACGCGATGCGACGTGCCCGAACGCTGTAATATATACGAGTAACCAGTAGGTGGAGTTGACAAAATGAGCGAGACACACTCACCATGGTGACTCCATCTCTGGTTTAGAGGTCTTTCACACCATCTAAGATACCGCTGCTGTCTTTTTTTCTGTTGTGATCTCAAAATTAACCAGTAGGGATCTCTTTTATTGATGCCATGTTTGTTTTGGTTGTACCCACAAACCCGGCTCTGAGTCTGATCTGAGTACTCTAGTTTGCCCCCTATTGGAACACTCCAGAACTGCATGCAGTGCAGCGCCGTGTAGCAGCAAGTATGTGAACAAAGACGTGGCCTGCTGCCTGCACCAATGCATATTAAACAGAAAGTATATTCCAGCCCTAAGAAACCACTGTATTCTTTTGTTTTACTCTAATATCGGGTGAAGTAACATTAAGCTAACAATGCTAACGATGAATTAGAAGCAAATAGTCAGCTATTAAAATATCTCAAGCGACTTTTCCGATTAACAATTGGATATTACTGTGAAATGTTTTTATCTGTCTACTTAATGTGCATAACTCATCTTAGCTCGTCATCTAGAATCTTATGGCGCTGATCCGTAACTGGCAACAGCCATGAAACTCACGGAACAGCAGTGAGAAAGTTGAGAAGTGTGTTTTGAAAATGGGCTAACCAAATTTGACAACAGGATGTCATTTTTACTTCATTTTTACCCACTGCACCTTTAACTGTGGCAGCTCCAAAGGTTACTTTCTTGGAGTTTCATTAAAATCCAACCCATGTGATACATTGGTAACGAACAGAATAAAACAAGACAGTAGAATAAACGATGCAGACAAGGCTGACTATTATAGTTAATGTCAAAGTTTTGGACAAAGACTCTGCAAAATCTGTAGCACTGACAGTATGTGGTGGGATTGACTCTCAGCTATACGTCCACACCTAATTTTATTTCTACATCTGTAAAATTGACTGATTTACAAATATTTTTGACAATCCAACATGTTGAATATTCCTGATGTCCTTCAGGGCTGACCAGAACACTCTTAACACATCACACACTGCAGGAAGATCATCTGTAGAGCCATTATGGTAATCAGGGGCGTTCTTTAGATTGTCAAAATGGGAGAATCAGGTAAAAATTCTGCACAAATCAGCCCTGAGCAGCCAGTTCTGTTCATAAATCAATCCTGAGCTGTTGGCTGCAACAGAGGGCAAAGTGAGCAGTAGTGGCAGTGCTCTAAATTTAGTATCCTCTTTGCTTGTAAGCTAAATACCAATGACAACATACACACTCACACCCATCCACCCACTCACTCAATCAGTCCGTCACCCTTTGCCCACCCTCCCCACACCAGCTCCAGTATCGGGGAGTGCGAGCACCCACACAGATCACACTACTCCTTCTGACCCTTCTGCCTCTCACCTTTCCAATTTCCCACACCGAGGAGACAGGCACAACTTGAGGCGACCCCCCGAGGGGCCTTCAGGACAGGTAAGCATCACACAGGCCTCTCCACAGGTGTGCTGTCTGCTTCTAATGTGACACCCAGGCTTTGAGTCAAGTGTGACCCCGTCTACCACTTGCGGTTGTTTCCTCAGTGTTTTCCTGGTTGTCACAGCTCTTCCTTTTAGGTTTATGGCTGTTTAGATGATCAGGATCAAATTATGTCTGCTTTAATTCACTTTTAAACTGTAAAAATACTTTACCATGCTCGGTGAATCTCTCCTTTATTCCATAAAGAAAGCATTTGTAACACTTTACAATAAGGGTCCCTTTCTTAATGTTACTTAGTGCATTATTAAGCATTAATAAACTATTAAGTAAAGTATTAATACCTGCTTAATACTAATGTTAATATTATGTAATGCATTACTAAGCAGACGTTCCCTACCTAATAGTTAATATCGAGAGCGTTAATAAAGGGACCCTTATTGTAAAGTGTTACCAAAGCGTTTGGATTTGAATGAGACACTAGTGTTCATGAATAACTCTGTGCACTTTCCACTCACATCTCACACATTTGCCGTGACAGCGCCGTGTTTTCTATTTGCGTCCTATCAATCCACCAGGGCATTTTTAAACATATCGATTCCTAGACCCCTGACATGGCTGGCTGCCACCTCTGAAGAGCATGTGCTTGGAGTTGAACAGCCCAAGGTTATTTAAAGAGATGTGCTAACTTTGCCCTTTTCACTGCCCCAATAAATTCTGTCTGCTTCAGTGGCTTTCTGAGCGTGTGGCGGATGCTTGATGTTGGCCAATCGATGGCCAAAAGGCAGTCTCCTTGCTTTTGTCTCCCGTTATTTATCCCAACAGCTTGTACTGACAGGTGCTGTCTCAGGTGACTTTTTTTCCTGTCTGTTCCCAAAGGGCAGCCATGTCTCAGTTCTCCACCATGACAACCAGGGAGAGGAAAATACAGGCAGCAGCAATCTGCAGGGAAGTTCAAGGCTTGGAAGGTACTCAACAACAGCATCTTTTGTTTACCTATTTGAATTTTTTTTCTTTGATTTAGTTTTCATGGCAGCTTCACCCCCAGATTCAACATTTGTCATTCATAATTTTCCTCTTTTAAATATAAAATCAGATTCTTGAGATCAAAACGATAGAATTGGTTAGGGCTGTATACAGTTAGTCAGCGTATTACCCGTAGTTGATAACCATTATCATCACATTAAATTTGGACAACGATTTTTGATGGACCAGTGAAACTAACATTTACAGGTATTGCCTTATTGTGCCTTTGAAGCCTAAGTCTGTAAACAGAATTTGGGGCTAAAAGTCCTGCCAACTCACCTCTACACCTAGCCTGGCAAGCCATCCTATATATGTGAATATATAGTCTGGCCACGAACCATTGATGGCCCTCAGTCGTGAGACGGGATCTACGGTTGTCTTTCAAACTGTCTGCACGCAATTGGATAGCGCTAGGACCAATCAGAGTAACGAACAACGTGACGTAATCACAGCGACGGAAAAGAGAGAGGCAGCAATGCCGTCTAACATCAATGATTTCTGTTGTTTTTGTATGAAAAACATGTGAATATCAGGTGTACTGGGACATTGCACTACTTTGATTGATAAAAATAAGAAGCCGCTAAGTATAGCCGACAGACTTACGCACGTTGGAGTCTAAATAATCCAATGTTGATGACAAAGCCGTTTCAAACGAACGTGGTTCCTGCGCTGCCGTCATGTTGTTTGTGTTCGCGGTCGCAGCTCTTACGTCATCGGCTACTCCCGCTCTGTGATTGGCCCACAATATAGAGCGCTGTGATTGGCCCAACCAAAACTATAGCGAGCTGTGATTGGACAGCCAAGCTGCGAGGGTTCCAATGAAGCGTGCCTAGACCAAAATTTGCAAGGCAAGAATTTGGTCTAGTTAACTAGGCTAGGCCACACCATCATAGTGGGGGTTATTAGGCATCCGATAACTAATTACAACAAAAAACGTCAGAACAAAATGTATATTTGAATTTACCTGAGGTGTATGTTTACTTTTTAGTTGGAACGATGTTCCTTAGTTTACAGAGGGAGTACGCTGGTGAAGGTTCTCAATCATCCAGGTCATGGTAATCCAAAGGGGTTCGAATGAAGGCAACTGGACTTCTTTGGTTTCTTGAAGAGGTTTTGCTTCTCATCCGAGGAGCTTTGTCAATTCTGACTGGAATATGGGAGGGTCAAGTTTATAAGCTGTAGCTGTCTGTTGTTGCTTAACGTGCAGAAACTACCTATGAATACCCCTCCTCCCTATCCCCAATGAGTCATTAGCCTCTATTGTGTGGGAACCATATTGATTAGATGCACCTGACGGACAAGGGACACTCTTTTGAAGATGACAAAGTATAAATTCTGGACAGAGAAGATATATCTTTTGAGAGAGGAATGAAGGAAGCCATCTATGTCAAATGGGAAAAACCTACATTAAAAAGGGGAGGAGGACTCAGGCTTCACCTTTCCAGCACCTATAATGCAGCTTTGAATCTCATTCCCAAACAGTTTCAGTCTAGATCACACCCTCCTACATCTAATCAATACAACCCCCACGCAATAGAGGGTAATAACTCATCGGGGGGGGGGGGGGGGGGGGGTATTCATAAGTAGTTTCTGCTTGTTAGGCAACAATTGACAGCTACAGTTTATAAGCTTGACTCTCATATATTCCAGTCAGAATTCACAAAGCTCCTCGGATGAGAAGCGAAACGTCTTCAAGAAACCAAAATTAGTCCAGTTGCCTTCATTCGAATCCCTTTGGTTTATAGATGGAGCTTGTTTTGTACTGCAGCCAACCACTAGGGGGACTTCATCTTTTTTAGGCTTCAATTTCTAAGCTATGGCAAATGATGCCTTTTAAGGTTCTATCACCCCTGTACAACACAACCATTCACCCATCCACACACACATTCGCACACTGGTAGTGATGAGCTACAATGTAGCCACAGCTGCCCTGAGGTGCACTGACAGAAGCAAGGCTGCCAAACACACCAGACTAATTTGTTTTCCAAATTTGCTAGATTTTTGTGTAAATAACTGTGGAATAATTTATAGCAACATAATGACTTTTTAAATACAGTGTTCACGTAAAATGGTTGACATTGGACTTGCATTATTTCAAGATAGCAACAATCAACCTTGGTTTGCTCAGACTAGCCGTAGCCCACCTCCTATCATAGCTAATCTGTTTTTCCAAACTGAGGTTTATAATGTGATCTACAATAAGCTAAGATATTAATGATCCGTAATCTAACCTTACTTAAAAACATATAAACTATAATTCAAGTGTATTTGTTAGGAAAGGCAGTTTCTCTCATACAAACCAAAGATTCTTTCCAGTGCAACAGTTGTCAACCCTCCCCAGCCTGTATAAATAAGTAATCAAGAACTTGTATAGGACAAAGAAAGCAATCCCTTTGTCGTTGTCCTTTGAACACGCTATTTTAGGGTGAGAACAACTGTGAGACTCAAGCTATGGAGGGTCTGAAGGCCACTGACAGCTGACAGATATTCTGGCAAATTATGCATCTCGTGTTTGGATTTAGGCCAGTGACATCTCTATGATCAGCATGTAGCATGAGGAGAAAACCACAAAACAACCAAGGGACATGATGTGAAGATAATTTCTCATTCATCACACTGGCAGGAATGCCACCTCAGCACCTCATGTAGATGGCTTTTTTATTCCTTGCAGTGCAGCTGATACATGTTTTATTTAGCGTGGTCTGATTGGGAGATTGATTGGTTAGCTTGTGCCGAATACACCTGAGTGTTTCGTCTCTTCTCCTGTTTCACAGACGTACAGATGGATCTTGGGAAGAAGATGAGTGTGCCTAAAGACATCATGCTGGAAGAGCTGTCTTTTGCCTCCAACCGGGGCTCCCGGCTCTTCAAAATGCGCCAGAGACGCTCTGAAAAATATACTTTTGAGAAAATCCATAATGAAACCAACATGCAACTTAATGTAAGTAAAAAAACATCAGTTTTTCAGTTGGAAATGAAAGAATTACCAAAGATTAACAAGCCCCCTCATTCTCTTTTCAATCTCACTAAAATATGTGCTTCAAATCCTAAAATACAAAAGAACATTCAACCACTTCTAGAGTTTAGCGTGAAAATCCTCCCCAAAGTAATCACAGCTTTTCCCCAGACTATTTAATCAAAATAAAGGCTTATCTGTTAAAGCAGGTTTTTTAACAAGTGCAGTTTAAGCTAGCTAGATTTAATTGGTTTAGGAAAAAGCTCAATTTGTGTTATGCAAGCTTGAAGTGATTTTTTTTTGTCATTTTGAAGGCTGTTTCTGTGAAAATGTCATAAAATATTACTGAATTACATGAAAGCTTTTGTTTGAAGAAATACGCTTAACCCCATAAGACAGGGGCGTCCAGACTTTTCAAGACTAGGACTAAAATTCTCAAGTTAAAAGACCTCTGGGCCACAAAAATTACTCTTTTTAATTAAAAATGGAAACATTTTCATTTGAAAATTGTAATATACATGCTTTTCTGTTTCTGAAATGATAACAATGCTAGTTTTCCTTGCTCAGTGTGCTAGTAAAGAGCTAGACTTGTAAGTTGTTCTCTGGGGAAAAAAGGTCTGGTCCACCTGTTTGAGGACATAGAAGTCAGCTGGAGGAGAAAGTAGTTTCAGATGGGAAGATTTGGTGGAGTTGCTAATGCTAACGGTTAGCTTCTACTTGTGGAGACGTTACCTGCTGTTTCCTGGACACTAAACCAACAACAGCCTTCCCCGATGGGTGACCCTGCTGAACAAAACAGCATAGACCAGCATATGTTGTGTTTTGGTGCTGGTATGCTGGTCTAGCATGGGATGCTGGTGATTGGATGCTGGACCAGCATACTGGACAAACTCTTTATGCTGGTCCAGCAGCTAAACCAGCACCAAAACTCAACATATGCTGGTCTATGCTGTTTTGTTCAGCAGGGAGGCCATGAATGTTAAGTGACAGTGTGACATAGATCTGTCAGGCTTTTCTGATCTGAAAGTTTTTCCGTCTTTTCTGTCAGAAGCTAATGCAGGAAATAGGGGTAGAAGACTATTTTCTCGTTCAACCTGCATGTTAAACTCAGAGTGACGGATCATTTTAAAAAACAATACGTAAAAACTTGTATCTTTGTGAACCTGCTCTTTAAATTTGCATGTCCCAACCCACTAGTGTCAGCAATATAAGCATTGATCCCAGTAATGCTAGCCGCAAAACAACACTAGGCCAAGCATCTGCTAACGCTAGCCTGAGCTGCTAATGCCATTGTTGGACAAGAGGAAAAAAACAAAGAAGAATAGTGGATGTACTGCAAATACCCCGACTATGAATGAATGCCAGATAGTCCCATAGCTTTTGATTCTTGTATTTGCCACTTTGTCCCTCGCTAGTCCACACTGTCCATGCTCCCACACCACAACGAGCGCCCCTGAGGTCATTGTGATCCCCATCAAAGTTTCATATGCAAATAGAAGCTCAAAGAACAGTTTCCACTTGAATAGACAGTACTGACCCTTTAAAGCCTTTGTCTGTATCTGATTTTGGTGTCTTGGATTATCCGGTGTGCATCATTGACCTTTACCCTTGGCTGGTCCAGCAGCGATCATGTGAGAAATGCCATGGCAAACACTAACGGTACTGTGACATGGAAGTGATTCTGCTGGTTAAATAGCCAGGAAGCATGAAACCAGGGCATGGCATAAGCTTATTAAGTTTGCATTTGAGCAAATTTTCTCATTATTGGAACCACATATTTTCCTTCTCCATGCATTTATCTATTTTCCTCACCATATTGTCCCACAGTCTCATGACAAACGGTCTAATTACTTACATGAAGATAAAGTGCTTTATGTGTTTACTTGACGTGTGCTATAGTTGTGGAGGTGCACATAGTAAAAGTCCTGCAGCAGCTCATAAGTAGCTTTATTAATGTCCCCTTGTGAATGTGCAGGCAAGGTGCCAAGTCAGCGTTTTTCCCCTTAAGCTCGACCTGTTCATATATAAAGCAATTTATATTCCAGCGAGTCCTCTGGAAGATTTAAACACGCTGAACTAAACTGCTCTTTGTTATATCTGATTGAAAACAGCACTTGTTAAACATTCCTTTCCTTTTTGTCTGTTAGTTCTGAGTATTTTTCAGTCCGTAGATAAAATAATTGTTCTGCTCCAGCTTAGAGAAGCTTGTTTTCCTTCAACTTTGAAGTGAGAAACACTCACAAATCTTCGTTTATTTATTGCTCAGGGCGATAGAAGGATTCTGTTTCAAGTTGTCAACATTTCCTGAGGAAGCGTCGAAGTAAATCATCATAAATATCCTTCTGAGGGATGAAAGCAGGAAGCCTCGGATGAAGCACATTTTATCTGAGCCAAGAAATCAACGTGCACAACGCTGGCAGAGAACGACACGAACCGACAGCTTCTCTGTCTTGTCGGAAAATAAGGATTTTAACACTTTAACATGAAACATCGGGGAATAGAGGTCATATGGCTCATTAAAGAGCAGGTTCACTGAGAAACCATTTTTTACTTTACATTTTTGAAAATAGTTTAACATGCAGGCTGAACATGAAAATAGTCTCCTACACCTATCTCCTGCATTAGCTTCTGATAGAAAATAGACGGTGAAACTCTAGGATTTGAAAATCCTGACAGATCTACGTCACACTGTCACTTAACATTCATGGACTCACCCATCTTGACTCACGACGTGGAAGGCTGTTGTTGGTTTAGCGCCCAGGAAACAGCAGAGAACGTCTCGACTAGCAGAAGCTAACCGTTAGCATTAGCAACTCCACCACACAGCAGAGCTCCTCCAGGCTTGTGTTATTTGTGGAGATAAAACATCAACGTTGCAGAGCAAACTGAGTTAGTGGTAGATCAGGGGTGAGATGTCCAAATATCAGGAAATAAGACTCCATATCCTGGAGTCTGAAGCTCCTTTTTCCTCTAGCTGACTTCTTCGTACTCACATAGGTGCACCAGAGCTTTTTCCCCCCCAGAGAATGACATAAAAAGCATTCATTCCTTCTAGAGACCACTGAAAATATTTTTTCATGCTTCTTAACAACCTTCTACATAGTATAGCTCGGACCATAGTATAACACGGCCCAGACCGAAACCAACTATTGGACCATCCAGTTGTCGTCTCGCCAGAGAAAAACACCATTTGATGTCAGGGACAACAAAAGATGTTTGGACCTAGAAAACGACGACTGGTGTTTAGCGCTATCTCATTTCCTCTGGCAATGCTGGTTTCCGGTTCAAGCAGAAGCATCTCAGGGAAAATACCTGAGGAGTGATTGTGTTTGCGTTCAAAACCTAGCTTGTTCTGTAGATTTGCTATAGCAGCTTTAACTTTGGTTCATGCTCCAAAGATAGCTCAAAATGCTGTCTGTGCATGTGCTAATAAAAAGATTTTCCATTTTTATAATTAGTCCTCTGCACCTTTGAGACTTCCTCCTCAAGTTTCACAGCTGTTATAAAATAAGAAATAATTTTAACTTTTAGACACCTGCTCCCATCTTTGTTAATGCTTTTGGAAAGCCTTTTTAAAAATCACAATAAAAAAATGCATTTCTGTCAGCAAAACCCCTTTTGACAACATTTGTTATCATGAAATATTTAATTGGCTCTAAAAAAATTTTTTTGGCAACTTTGAATTTTACACTATCTAATGTATTTATCATCTTCAGCCTTTTATTACCTAGCACTGTAAATGTAACTCCCAATGTCTCACTGAAGCATGCACTGAAATAAACAGGAAAAACTAGAAAATATTTTAAAAATATTTGGATTTTTGAATAAAACGTTACTTTTTAAAATTACTTTATTAATTCTATATTTATTACATAAGCTTGTATTTCCTCAACTGAGTAAACGAATTAGAAAAATTACTTTTTAAATTACATTTTTGAAATTAAAAAGTCGAAATTTTAACCAATTAATTTATCTTATTTTGAATTATTTTCCTAGTTTTAATATTAAAATATATTTATTCATCACTAACAAACACAAATATGTGATATGTTCTATTATAATTATATCCTTTATAATACATTTTAATATTGAATTGATTTTTCCTTCATGGCTTTACAGTACTTTAGTCAACATTGGTTGTTTTAAAAGAGTATAAAAATACATGTCATTTCTGTGTGTGGGCTACAGTTTTTAATTACTTTTCAGTGTTTATTCAGCTGCCTATCATTATAAAAACAGTGGGAGTAAACCTTTAAATCTACAGCGGAGGCAGCTACACAAAAAGTGAAGATAATTCACTCGCTCCTCTCCGTGAAGAACAGAAGATCCATAATTAACTGTAGGTTCAGTCACACGTCACATTTTTATCCTAGGAACCCGTCAAAAACATGTCTAAAATATCTTTAAATTAGAGTTTCTTCTAGTCAGTTGCTCAAAAAAAACCACATCAACTTTATACAATTAAATTTTCAAAAAGTCAAGACAATTAAATTGTCATAATGCAGCCCGTCATTGTGATTCTGCAGCAACAAGGTGTATGAATATGAAATACTCACATGTAAAAGTCCTCTACAGTCCCTATAGGAGTGAAAATATATATCTATATAACAAAAAAGAAACTAAAATAAATGAAGGAATATTTTCAGCTGCAATTCAAGAATGGTTGCACAGACTTCTCATGCAGATGGATGTTTTTTCCATTAATTAAATTTATGATCAGCTTCTTACTAAGGCCACAAAAATGCAATTAGATTAAAATAATATTAAAATGAATAAGTTGAAGTTCAATGTAAAGTATTTACAATGTTCTTGTTGCTGAGAATGGACTCAATTGAAAAAAAAAGTAATTGGGTAATTGACAAATGACCCAAAATAATGACTCAAAAAAATCCTGTTTTATTTCAATGAGGCAAACATACAAGACAGTTTTATGCCTCATATCTACATTTATAGATCTTGCATAACAGAAAAACAACAATTTGGCCATTGAAATATTGTGTTAAAGCAACATTCCGCAACTTTTACACCTTAAACGTATGCTTTTTTGTAAAGTTTTTGCATCATAGAATTATCTATTATGTTCATTTTCATACCTGTTATAGTGTTGGGGGTCCCACGTCTGTTTACTGCACTACTGTTTTTGTGCTTCGGTAGCGCCGGAAGTACTGACTGGGTGTCGGCAAGCCAAAGGGATAAAAAAAGCGCATGTTCTAAACACGCGTTATGTCAGCCAAAATGCGCGTCTTGAATGCGCGTTTTGACTCCAAAGGGGGCAAAAACTTGCGTGTTCTAAAAGCGAGCATTATGTCTGCCAAAACGCGTGTCTTGAACGAGCGTTTGGGCAGACATAATGCGAGTTTAGAACACGCATTTTTTTTATCCCTTTGGCTTGCCATAATTGTATAACGTAGACTCGCTGTAGCAGCGGCAGATTCACCAAAGAAAGCTAGAAATCCCTTATCAGAGGAATATAGGAAAAGAAAAGAACGTGATAGAGGAAGAGCAAAGACCAGAGTTATTATTGAGCCGTCTTTTCCTCGCTGGAGAGCTCTTTTAGAAAGAAAGGCATGAACTACGGACTCTAACCTAGCCATGCTGCTAATGGCTAGGTAAGTAGTAAATGATTTCACCAGGGTTATTGTGTTTGGTCGGGCATAACGTTGTTATACAGTCCTGATAACACTATTTATTCAATGTGTGGAGGTGGAAAAGTTTGTTTTTGTTGCTTTGCCTGATATTAGGAATGTAAACATGCCTTTTATGCCCGAGAGAGAGATTTAATGTTACGACAGTGACGTTACACAGCAAGCCTCTAGAGGGCGACAGAGACCATATAACTGCAAAGTTGCGGAACGCTGCTTTAAATTAATTATTTTTGAATAAAGTAAAATAAAAAAAATCACGATTAAATAATTTTAGCATTTTTTCAGTTTAAAAAATAAATAATTTTTTGTGTCCCAAAAAATGGACTAGCCGTTAGCTTGTCAGTCTGGTCAGAGTTCTATTTTCTCTAACTCAGACAAGATCATCTTTGCCCATACATTCTTTAAAGAACCCTATCTGAAATGATTTTGAGCTACCCTAATCAATTTCAGTGAACATGAAATGTATTAGTTTTTTCTCTCAAGCTCATCTGACCTCTTTGATCTTTCCTTCAGAACAGAATGGTTTCCCAGAATGTGAACGCCGCAGGCTGCAACAGCAGTGAGAACAACTTGGGTGTTGACCAGCTACCTAACGTGACACCCAACTCAACAGATACAAAGATGGTGCCAGATCCAGACAGCATCGCCCCGGGTGAGTAACCCTGGTACAGTAGGCTGTAACGACTTCCAAGCACCCGTGATTTTCTGAAGCTACAACTGGACCTGTGTTCAACTCTCTTTCCATTCTAGGACACATTTTCATTTAATGTATTATTTTATGTCATGTAACTCATGTAAAGTGTAGGTTTTACTTCATACAGAAAAACCAAGGGGATGTGCTACAAAGTACTGGGTGTACCGTGTGGTGTTTTGATAAGGATCCAACGGTTGTTCCATTGTACTGACACAGGCTTTGATCACATTCAAAACTTTTTTTTCCTTGCCTAGAATCTGCTGGCCTCAGGCTAAATACGGTTCTGTATTGTTTTAATTCCGCCTGTCTTCATCCCACACTTGTTTTAAGCCTCCACATGTCCCTTTTTTCCAGTTTTCTCCCCCACCATCTCCTCCTTGTTCTAATCATGTAGAAAAATTGTGGCGTTTTTACCCACAGGATGTGTTTCCTGTTTGCCTCTTGTGCCACTGATACCATCTGCTTTGCACTCACATCCTCCCTCATGTCTAGGCTTTAGACGAGTTGACAGAAAACCCAATACTGATTTAGGGATGAGTAGGGGGGTTATTTCTGGACTAGACACCACTCTGCTGTAGCTGAATGAAGTCACTCCAGCTGTAGTGGAAATTAGGCCAAAGTGCATTTGGTATCAAATGGTAAAAAAACTTAAAATAGCATCCTGGGCCTCACTAGGGTGTGTGTTTCGTGTTCTTTCGACTGCTGGAAACATTTTGCAGCCAGGTTTCGGTGATATACATAAAGTCAACGTTCATCATTTTAAATTAGCTTCTCGTAAGACAGACTGAAGTTCCGGTAAAGTTTTTGGAGCAGATTAGAATCAAGCATGTCTTTAGTTTCACGGTTTAGAAAAGCTATGTTTATCTTTTCCCTAGGACTCAGCCTTTCATCTCCACATGGATCTGGGCGGGTAGCATACCTCTCCCGCCCCAAACCAAACCAAGAACTGCAACAAGTCCAGTGTTTTGTTCTAGATTCTCCCCAAAAATCTGTAAACTTCCCCTCAAGTTCTGTTCGTTCCCTCCGGCTTCCTCCTCGGCCCGAAGCATAAACTCAGGAAGGCGGGGTGGGGTGGGGGTTGTTCATTGTGAGAGGTTAGGACATGACACCATGACCCACGTTATGTAATGTCAGGGCTTGTGAGCAGCCCCCTCTGAGTGGAGTTTGAGGGATAGTCCTTTGGATCGGCCTCACCCATCAACCTACATGAACTCTTGGGGTGGGTGGGGGTAGAGGTCATATACGTAGGTCTACACATACACACGGGAAGCTGTCCCTTTGTTCACTTTATTGTACCCATTAAAGCTTTTGTAGTAAGTACTATAAACAATACCATAAATGTTCCATATAGCTCTTTAAAAAGCCTCAGTATTGAACAACAAAGTTTCAACCAGATTGACGAGCTAACGTCAAGTTACAGCATCTTTTCTTCTTTAACGACTCCAATTTAAACATTTCCAAATCAAGGCTGTACATTTTTCATCACTAACGTAGAATCTTATGGACAATTTCTAATGGTGTAACAATGTCAAAGTTACGTCGATTTAATTTAATTTAAATGTTTATTTGATTGGGACAGTACATGTTAATGAACAAAACATGACGTGCACGTTTGTAAACACGTAACCCATGATTTCTGACCAATGAATGATGGCTTGTCTTGTGAGCTTGAAGCTATCCTGATATACACACATAGAAGATATTTCAAATAGCATTTTAGTAGTTTATAGGTTTTGTTTGTCATCACTTACACACTTGGACTGGCCATTGGCTCGCCAACACTGTCAGAGCTAATTTACTATGTTCAAAGGGCTACCTACATCATAACCTTTCCACAGACTCCTCTTAGAAAATGAGGATCTATTGAATGACTAGTTGAAAGAGTGGTGGGTTGTGATACTCCTAACTTTATAAAAATTTCATCCATACAACATTATTATAGTTTCATTCTAAAAACACAATAACCTAAAAATATACATCATCAACTGACTGACCTTTTAGCTGAGAAAATGACCAGCTGTGCTAGCCACCACCGAATATGTTAAAAGGTTGAAAATGCTGTAGAACTGACAAACAAAAAAGGTTGAATTTGTGTCTGTGCTGAATCATTAATAGGATATGGTGGTCCTTTGAAAGACATCCCTCCTGAGAAGTTCAACAGTACAGCTGTACCAAAGTCCTATCACTCACCCTGGGAACAGGCCATCATCAATGACCCAGCTCTGGCTGACACGCTTATCCCCCACATGCCTGATCTGGAGCCTCGGACAAACCTACCGGGGTACAAAAGCTTCAACAGGTAGGACCCACACAGGTGTATCAATAACATAGCTGTTCATAAGAATCCAAGCCATTTGAACTGAATCATTAATAATTATGATTCAAGGTTAGTGGTAAAAAAAAACGGTGGTGGAAATAACGAGTTTGTGGTTTATGCCACTGTGGATGTTGTCACTAACAGGAACCAGTATTACCAGAAAGCTTTTGATCCCTGCCCCCTTTTTTTAAACAGTTTTGTTTGTGTGTCTTAAATTTGAGCTTGTATGTTAGACTATCATATTAAAGATTTCCTATCCATCAACAGCAGTTTTAACAAATTCTACTTGAATTTATTTTTGACACCACTGCGGATTTTTAAGTGTTTCCCTGTGTGTTTAAAAGCCAATATCTCACTAGGCCACAGTTTTTGGAGGTTAGCTGGAGACACAAACTTGCAAGAAAATGTGCCATGTTTTCAGTTGGAAACACGCAAAATTGATTGTCGGTGAAGCTGCACCTTTTAGTGCAAGTCTTGCAACTGCAGCAGAAATTTTCTGATTGCAAAGTGTTTTAATTATGTCTCAGGAAGTTCACAATTTACCCTCACTTTGTACAGTTCGATAACGAAACTTCTCAAAGTTGTTTCACAATTGCTCTTTTCTGATAGCCTGGCAAGCCATTCTATATATGTGAATATATAGTCTGGTCAAGACCTATTGACAGAGCTCAGTCGTGGGGCGGGATATGTGGTTGTCTTTCAAACTGTCTCCACATGCTATTGGACAATGAACAATGAGATGTACTCACCGCTATGGATGTTAGTCAACAAGGCAGTCCACCATACACTGTTAAAAACATAAATACATCCTTTTTCTAAATAAAGGACCTAAGTACCTCTATCTGCTTTTGACTCAAAGAAAAGGCCATGTCTAAATAGTCCAGAGCTGATGTCAATGAGCCGTCACCATCTTTGGTCTTTTCATCATCAGTGTGAGACCTAAGTGTTGGATGCAATAGATCTACTGTTAGAAATATTCAGAAATCTATATTGTATGCCTCCTTTTCGGGCCACAGTTTTACAATAAATAAGGTAATGTCACAAATTGGTCAAATCTTGACATTAACTTTATGCATGATGTCACAATATTAGCACCCATACAATGTGTTGGATCTCACTTTCAACTACTACCCAAATGAGGAGAAAGGGTTCACTTCAAGAGTTGTAATCAGCATTTTAAGTCAAGATCTTACACAATCAATTAGACCCATGTGTTGTGAATGACTCTCAACTACAACATAAGGTTTAGCTCATTATCTGTAAAACTGTCAGAGTTCAATTCGATTAAATTCAGTTCAGTTTATTTAAATATATATATAGTATATTTATACAGTATAGTTCATTAAGCCAATCAGGCAAAACGTTTACTATATAAGGAACCCAGCAGATTGCATCGAGTCTTTTCAACAATCCTCAAACTAAGCAAGCATGTAGCGAAGGTGGAGAGGAAAACTCCCTTTTAACAGGAAGAAACCTCCAGAGGATCCTGGCTCAGTATGAGCAGCCATCTGCCACAACTCACTGGGGGTTGAGAGAAGACAGAGCAGACACCCAGTAGGTTAAGTTCAGTTGACTGGTGACTATTTTTAATTGGGTTGATGTTAAAGGGCAATCACTTGTAAATGTTTATCCAATTATTACTTTCTCAGAGTTTATTCAAAGTGTTTCATGAACTCATTTGCTAACAGACAAAAAGGTATACAAAACCTCTGGCAAAAACATTATCCCCTGCTCCCCATTACTGGGCCGAAGACAATGATTACATTTTCATCAGTCTAGGATCACTTGTAAGAAGGTCAGAGTGAAATGGAGCAACATTAGCTGGTTGCATTCTACAGCTTCACCACTAGATGGCAATGCAAATCCACATTGCTTCTTTTTATTAATCATTTTTACACAACTAGCAAGCTAGTGATCAAAAGCTGAAATCATCAAGATTACGTGTGCACAAAATTTAGTGGCTGATTTTTTTATGTTGAAATATTTCACTGTTTTTGATCGAAGACAGATTTTTTTTAAAGCCAGGTTCTCTTTTTGCTACACTTGCTACTGTAACCTGCATGTCATGTAATAAAATAGCCAGAGGAGTGTTTACTCTAATTAATAAGGAGGGCAAACAAACACAGTCTTTTATCTAACTGCTAGCATCTCTTTCTTTAAGTGATTCAATCTTCCAGAACACCTCCAGGTCAAGTCTTGACTTTAATTAGTTGCATCACTTCAAATGTCACTGCAGTTTCTCTCATTAGCACATGGCAGCCACCGTTAACTATGTCACTCTGTCACCTTCAGGGTGGCAACACCTTTTGGAGGTTTCAGCAAAGCGCCAAGACCCGCACCTATCACGCCTCTCCAGGTGGAAACCCTCCCCGAGGTCCCGACCCAGGAGGAGTGTGCTGTAAATCGACCCTCGTTCAACAGAGCGGCCCTGGGGTGGGTTTCATCGGGCGGTTCAGGCACAACTGTTTCCCTCACGCCCGCGCTCGTCCCTGAGTCAGAAGACCTCTGAACCCACAAAGAAGTCACACAGGGATGATGCTGGGATGAGGTTGTTGGGGGTGACATTTCCTGCAGAGCAGAGTGAGTGTTACTGGTTCAGTTTAGCATGATTGCTTTCCTTTTGGTTTTTGGGCATTGCAGTAAAAATATAACCCTGTACAGTATAAACCAATATTTCTTGAATAAAAAAGAATGTACTCAAGTGTGTTTGACCTTGCAGTAGCAAAGTTTGTGCTCAATAAATTGGTGCAGAACAAAAACAAACTTGTAATTATTCTTTTCTTTCTTTTTAGCCCCAATAAAATATGAATAGACATTCATGCAAACAGCAGTTTCATAACCTTGTTTGCAAGACCGAGCTACCCAGATGGCCCACTTCAGTGTTGTATCCGTCTGTTATTCTTTGCAAACTTATTGCACATTATTCTTGTCTTGGAGGTCAAAGATGCACGTGAGCCACTGCCGAGGCCTCGAGGTTTAACTGCTTGACAAATCAAATCTGCTTCCCTGACATTCACGTCTTGACTGATGTGTTTTTCACCTTTCGGCTGTGCCCAAGCAGAGGATTCATGAGAGATCAGCTCCATCAGCTGTGTCTTTCTGTTTGCAACTGTAGAAATTATACTTTTTTTTCTAGCAGAACTGAATCATGCAAACAAGCTTGTGTAAAGGTACTTATGTAACTTAGGATTTAAAAGCTATAATTTTATTTAATTGTAATTACACAGTAAACTGGGATTACACTATAAAGATTAGATATGTTTGATGTTCTGAAGCCACCTTAGATCAGAATCGGAAGTATGTCTCAAACCCAATGAGTTTGACTCTGGTCTCACTTTTGCACATGCACCTTTTTGCACACCTATCTAAATCCTATATCAGGTATTGCCCAATCTCTGTGATCCTCTTCCTTCATCCATTTCTCTGAGCCCCCTGCCCATTGGTTCTAGAGCACTCTGCCCCTCACCTCTTGAATTCCCTACCGACATCTGAACCTTTGACTCTCTTCCACTCTGACTCAAAACCCATAATTAAAAAACTGCTTTCTCTTTATGACTCTGTTAACCTATTTTATTGTTCTATTAATTAGATGCTCTGTTCATTGTTATTACCTGACTTGTTGCAGTCATTTCATTTTATTTTTATTTTAAGGTGACCTAGAGTGGCATGAAAGACACCCATAAATAAAATGTATTATTATTATTTTCCATCCTGCCTTGTATGATTTGTTCAGGCTGGTGTAATTGTGTGGTGGAGATGTTCTTAGCCCACTTTGATCCCCTTAGCACCACCTGAACCTGGTTTAAAGCCCACAGCCTACCTGAGTATTGTTGCTGACTACGTCCATCCCTTTATGACAACAGTGGACCCAACTTCTGATGGCTACTTCCAGCAGGATCATGCACCATGTCACAAAGCTCAGATCATCTCTAACTGGTTTCTAGAACATAACCATGAGTTCACTGGACTCCAACAACTTCCACAGTTACCAGATCTCAGTCCAGTCCAGAACCTTTGGGATGAGGTGGAATGGGAGAGTCACATCATGGACGTAGCTGTGTGATGATGTCATGTCAATATGGACCAGAACCTCTGAGGGATGTTTATGTTGGATCTATGACAAAAAGGATTAAGGCAGTTCTGATGGCAAAAGCAGGTCCAACCCGGTACTAGCCAGGTGTACCTAATAAACATAAGACTTAGGTAAACATAGGCTAATGAGATGCTACATTATTGTTTGAAGCCTGTATATTCACATGCTGTTACATTCTTATCTGGGTTAGTGATTATTTTATTTCTGCATCATGGTTGAATATATCTGTTCAGGACATTTGATAGCCTGGGGAAGAGAATTTATTAGAGTTTTGATGCACAGTGAGCTGTAGCACAATTTGAGAGTGTGAGGTGACAACAGGGTGAAGCCTGAAGCAAGAGGATCCCTTCTGGTGCCACTTGGCCATTAACTCACTCTAGAAGAGGCTAGAGGTCTTGGATGAAAGGTATGTTGGCACCAGTCCCGACCATCTTAATGGTCATCTGCATCTGCATCTGGTTAACCCTACTGAAGTCCACTGTTACCTCTATAGTTTTTAGTTTCGATTCTAAAGCTTGTTTTGACCACACCAGCTGACCAGATGTTCTACCTCTCATCTTGATGCTGACTCGTCACATCTTGGGTTAGGAGGCTAATCATTGTGTCATCTGCAAACTCAAGGAGTTTGACAGGCGGATCCCTCAAGTTGTAGTTATTTGTATAAAGGATGAAAGAAAAAACTTTTCATGTGGACATAAAGACAAATGCTGTATTATGTTGTCAGTATTAGAATCTGCTTATTCCCTATAACAGTATGGGTAAAATGAAGATAAAGGTATAATATCAGCATTTCTTCTTGCTGTTTTTCATTTGATTTGCAACTAGTATAATTTTACACAAAATCCTCTTCTCAGAAGAGAAATACATGATCAAAAAGTTTTTTAAAGCCCTTTTTATGCTCTTATTCCACATGAGTAAACACAGCTAAACCCTCAGATTAAATCCACTTATTTGACCTAAAGCCAAAGCCTTGATATCTGGAGCATTAAGTTGTACAAGTAAGAGTAGATTTGTTGCTGGTATACTAGATCAAGGTATCCTCTTAGACGTATATATACATATATATATATATATATATATATATATATATATATATATATATATCACTGGCAAAAATAGGACAGACCTAAAAGTACAATACTATTTTAAGTACATTTTGATAATGGTATTGTTTTTAAAATAATAATAATAATAATAATAATAATAATAATGGGTTGATAGAATGTGTGTGCAATTTGATTTGATTAAGCATCATTAGAGACAGAAATCAAGGCAAAAACACATGAAGAGGGATTTCTGATCACTCATTTGATTGTAGTTTTAGTTGTGTTTGGAGCACACAAAAAAGGTCTTGTAGCCAAGGTTCTGAGCTTTCTTTAGAGGTGCAGCTTGACTATATTATTTAGGACATGTATTTTGCTGCTAAACTTCAACATCCCCCAATTGGGGGACCCTCGGGCTTAACGGGTTAAATGCGGTAATTTTTTTTAACACAATATTTTTTTCTAATTAAATAATAATAATTAACGTGTTAAATTCCCACCCCTAATATATATAAATATATATATATGACATATACAAATTTAATATGATTCAAAGTAATAGGATTATGTCTTCACTCCAACAAGATACAAATTAGAATGTGGGTTTAATTGATATGTGAAGTTTTCTACCAATAACACACACATCTAAATAATTTTAGATAATCTTTCATGTCAGAAATATTTCATGTCTATTTAACCTGTAGAGCATGCTTTTTTTAAATGCAGTTAGTAAAAATCTCTTTTAAAACACACTATGCTAAAATTCCTGGGTGAAAGACAATCAAATAAAAACTAAAGATCAGAGGAAATAAAACACAAAAAGAAAAATTTTTTCAGGAAGATGTAATATATTAACATGATTTGTTAGCGGTAAGTTGTTCCCTAGAAGAAAATTTTTGCTTGTTTTTAAAAATGAAATCCTGTCCAACAGTTTGCTGCTTTTTTAAGAATAAGAATGCATGCAGTATTTACAATTTCTCAACAGCTATCTTCTTTTTTTCCCAAACTGAATTAGGAAATGCTTCTCGGATTTCTCAGAGGCATGCGACTAAGTCCAGCGTCAGCATTCCTCGCCTCTGTCGGAGGGCCTCTGGAATGCGCTGCTCCCGGTGCCACTCCCTCTCTGAGTCCTTCTGAATTCCTCTGGCCGTTCTCCTCCTCCGGCGGGGAAACTGTGAGCAGCGCACCGCTGGCTAGGCAGCACCAGCAGCTCTGCCAAGCACCACAGAAAATATTGAGCATTGTTTATCAAAAAAAGTGACATGAACTCTTACTGAACTTTGAATGCAGCAGTTATAAAAAATGCAGCAATGGAAATATTATTAGCAGGGACTGGAAGCGTAGGCAGATGATTTGATCATTTATCTTAAAATACAACCAGTGACCTCCTTAAAAACATTTCCACAGCATGAAATGCCAAAAGTAATAATTAGATATGAATTACTCAGGAAAATAGAAGGATTCTGTGTTTAGATCTTATTTATTTCGCAAGAATTGATTCTTAAGGACCCCTTGAGGACACTTTAAAAACAACAGCATGTTGAAACCTTCAATTGGCACCAAGGGAAGAGGAGGTCACCAACACCTGATCCCAGTCTAGAGTGTCCACTTGTTATGTAAGAAGAAACCGGACCACATGAGAACACTCTGTTTTTAAGGGTTCAACAGGTGCCAAAAAAAGGTAGGTGTAAAATTCCTCTCTTTCATAATTCAATATTTCATAATTTCACCAGGCTCCGTCTGAGTCACCAGATTTCTGAGTCTTTATCAGCAGTAAACAATGAACCGTTGCAGTCGCTGTCATGTTTTAAAGCCACGGTCCCTCCGGGTTTCCGTTTGCACACACAGCACCGAGCTCGCTGCTGACACAGACAACTGCTAAAAGGCTCAGCCGCTTGACCAGCCGATATCCCTGAAGGATTTCTTTAAGTATGCACGGGCCGACAAGAAAACAAATGTGCTGCGAAGAAACTGCAAGGGCGCGGAGCGAGTAGAAGACAGATGGTTCTTCTGAAGGTATTGGCAAACAGAAACTAGTCCGAGGCGTTCCTTGTTATATTTAAAGGTGGAGTTTATATTCAGGTTCTCCAGCAGGTATGTTGAAAATCCTGGTATAAGCATCTAATGCAATCACTACAAAAACAAAAACAGACAAAAGCTACTTTAATGTTGTAGTTTTGGTTCTTTATTTGTCCTTAATGTGTCTGCAAAACCTGTGCAAATCAATATAAAAGTAGAAATTTTCTAAAGAAATTTTGTAAAGTATGCAGCTAATGTAGGGGCCATTGCTTTTTAAGGTCACTGGGAATTAAGTGTCCCACAATTACCATACACTTATGTCTCTTACCCCAATTTCACACTGGAGGCATCAGCAGCGCGCGGACTGGCAGCAGAACTTCGCTGCTTCAATTAGAATCCATTATAGTCTATGGGGTTGATCCAAACTAGCTGCGGCGCAGAAACTGTCAGGCGTGTCCCAGAAGCAGCACGCCGCACCGCTAAAGGTAGGACTGGGTTCTATTATTGCAGTGAGCCGCTTCTGCGATGCAGCAATTTTCACAGATAACATAGACAAGAAATCACACACGGTTTCAGTAAAAAAGTCCAGTAATTTTCAAAATAAAAGACTAGTGCAGCGATGCGATTTCATATATATGTAGATTATGTCTATACATGTGACCTTATTTACTCCCAGCATCTTTTGGGAAGTGCAGCGGTGTGTTTTCATGGCTTTAATTCTGGCAGTAGATTTCCTTCTTCTTTTTCTTTTTAGTGTGGATTGGCGCGCAGCGAAGCTCACGAGTAAACCATTCTGCTGCCGTTCCGTGCCGCTGATGCCTCCAGTGTGAAGTTGGGTTAACTCCTCTACACACTCTTCATATAGGCAGAAAGAAACGGAATACAAATTTAGCCACAAGCAAATAGCGACTATGCAAAAACTATAACATGTAGGAAAGTATTTCTGAACTTAAAGTGGCAAAACCATCTAGGGGGTTATATGTGTACATTTTGGTGTGTGTACTATTTTGAAAGGAGGTATGACAAGTTGAAATGACCCTTTACTTCCAGTTTTGATGATTCCACATTCAGTGGAAATCAATGGAATGTTTGATGTGCACACTGCTGTCTGGGGGCATTTGAGAATAAAGTGTAAGTTCTATACCAGTAAAATACATACTCAGTAAAGGAAGACAAAAATACCTACATTTTGATGTATGAATTGTAAAAGAAGTGGAAGGTTTTTCTGTGTAAGAAGAGTTTGTTTGCAAAAAAATTTGCACGTTTTTAGGCAGGTGTGCATGACATCATCACACTCTAATTTAAAGCCATACTGTGCAACTTTTCATAATTTTAAATCACTTTCTTGAGCCAGTATGTGCTAAAATGACCCTTTACAGGGTTAATGAAATGTTACTCAGACCCCCACTACCCTCTGTGGCCAGAATAGCACACTTGCAACTTCAGAGTGGTAGGTCGCTCCCTGCTGGACATAGAAAGTAGAGCATGTTTCCTGCATGTTTCAGATCGTGAACACAGCTGATTTGTTTGATTTAGTGATGAACCGCTCCTGTAGGCACTAATGAAGGCTGAGGAGACATTTCAGCAGTTAGATTAGGGTGTTAAAAAGTCAAACGCAGAGCGAGGAGATAAGTTTTACTTTTGCTTTCGCTAACAAACACTAGGGGGTGCTAAAAACAAGCCAAAACTGCCAAGTGCTCCTTGAAAAGTTCCAAAACTTAAACCACGATTGTACAAACACCATAAAAGATATCAAAATGCCACTTTGGACACACAAAATCTAACTTTATGTGACAAATTTAAACCCTGATGGATGATTCTACTGTGAAAACTGTCTGAGGTATGGATCTCCAAAGAAGGATGAGTTTTCTCACTCATTTCCCCAAAATCCCATTGTTTTGGATGTGGACATTTTTTACAAGTTTTTTTCTTTTGTGAATTTTATTAATGCCATATGATGTACAACTATCAATGTTATGTTTTTGTACAACTCTTCACCAAAGCTGCAAGAGGAGAAATTAAAATAATAAAAAAACATGTCAAAAACAAGAATAATTGGTGAATATTGGAATAGTAATATGGTTACAGCTCACATAAACGAATCTCTAAGAATATTTCAAAGAGCAGAAAATTATTTTTGAGCAAAGTGCACTTATGATAATAACACAAAACCACATGACAGAAGCTCACAAACAGCTGGGATAGTGGTTTGTCTGTACGGCGAAATGAACTTTCAAATCAGCGTTCCTGTTTACTTACAGAAACCCTTGAGACCAATTAGGACTGTGCAGTCTCACAGTAATCCAGTCTGAGTTTCACCTCAGGGGGAGCCTCATCTATATTCCTTCCTGGTCATTATATGTTAACCTTAATGGCTATGCAGGAGTTATTAACTCACAACAGGTACCAAGCAACCAGGTAATGAGGAAATGCTCTTTTGTCATCTAAAATCCCCAGAAAAGTAGCTTTGAGTGTGTTTAACGTGGAGATTGTTTGGTAATAGCCCACTCCAATTATGTTGTTTGGGAAAAGAGTCTCAGAGCTTTTCTTGCAGGCTGCCCTGTGCCTCTAGCATGCCTTTCCTGTGTGCTGCAGCTACCGTGGATACAGCAGACACAGCAGAGAAATATATCACAGTCACCCTTTTGGCTGCAATCCAACATTAATGAAACGTGTTCAGTTGCAAAAAAGAAGACAAATGTGCTCATGTCATTTTACTTTCTGTAAATAAAATGAGGTGCAAATAAATATAGTCGTGGTTAGAATGTAAATTCAAATCAATATGAATAAGGAGGGAGATAATACACACAGAAATGTCGATCTTTCCACGCTTTCTCTGACGGTGCATTATGAAATGCACCCAAGCTGGAACATCCTGGTGCTTTTGTTGTAGTGCAGTCACCATGATGGTGCATAAATACTGATCCAGTGCATGTATAAGACTCTAAAAGATATGCTGTTCTTCCTTATCAGTGTTTATTTTAAAAATATGGTTTTCTGTTGACTGTTATTTTGAAATCTGAGTGGACCCAATGTGCTTCAGATATGAAGAAAAGTACTTTAAATCATGACCAACCAGAACAAAATATTTTCTTTTTTGAACTGGACACCTAATAACTCTGGAGTGTTTTCATGTAAAAGGGGGTAAAAAAAAATCCAAATTGGATTATAATCCCTTTATTTAAAAATAGCACTGGTTGCTGTAGAGTTGTGCCCTCCCATGTTCCTCATTGTCGTGCTGGAGCATGTCTAATCTCTTGCATAACAACACGGTGTTCACCTCTGTGTGGTTCCTCATTAGTGGTAATTCAATAGCAACACAACAAATGGTGCTCACAAAAAAACATAACAAGCTTTGCTTTGTCCGGGCTTTATAATCTGGGTGCTTTTACAAAATAAAAACCATGGGAGTGCTTTTGTTTCAGGGATTGAACTTTCATTAACAATCTCATAGTCTGAACCCACACAAGCCACTGTTTATTTAAAAATAAATAAAATATCTCTTATTAATTGGTCTGCCCTCGTATTACTTGACATATTACTTGACTATCTACTTGCCTTTCCTATGAAACCACAATTTTATGTGTGTACTTATATATGTAGACAAACTAGGGCATTTATTGCTAACCAAAACGGAAGCATATAGTTTTACAATTTAATCAAGCTAGCAGCTAGCTCAGATAAAAGGGATTTCTGCCTTTGTTAAACAATCCCAAAAAATGCCATAGTGGTTTGTGTCAGCATAAAATTATTGATGTTTTTGCTTGAATAATAATGTGAAGTTAGCCAAAGTGTAAAAATGTACAAAATGACATTTGCATTAAAGTAACACTATAAATAGTTTTTTTTTAAAACTATAAGCTAGAGCTTTAAAATTGATCTCAGTGATTGTTGAGTTAGAAACTTGACCAGTTTCATATTTGACACCACTCTGCAGCCCTCTGCTGACCAGAAACTGCACTAGATAGTTATGTGGAGCGGGTAGGTGCCCAATAGGGGGAGCGCTTTACCTGCTTTAAGGCGGTTAGTTGAAAGGTTTGTGGTTAGCTTTTTCAGTTTGCCGATCGTTAATAAAAAGCACAAGAAGAAAAAGAAGTTTGCTTTTTCTGTTGGCATCATGGCAGAGCCTGGAAGTAAAAGTAAGAGAGTACTTTGGAAGTGCAGCAAAGAGTTTAAACCAGAGTGAACATCGGCGCGGCCTACACTGAGGGAGCTAAAATCACAGACTGATGGTGACCTGGCTTTGTTGCTACTGGACTTGTAAATAATAATATTTTGTGTCCAACAGTGTGGATCTTTTTACTTCGTGGTTTATTTTAATATTAGTTGGCTCATGTTAATGTTAGCTCGTTGTTAGCACTCGAAACAGCAGACTGCTGCAGGGTTGTTTACAACAGTAATTCCATTTCCAACCAGTAGGGCTGATAGGCAGGAAACTCAGTGTTACTTTATTGTTAGTTGTTGTATAGCTTTATTGTTTTGCAAGTTTTCCTGTCTTCTTCTCTCTACGCACATACCATTTTTACTGTTATTAAGGAGTACGAGATACTACAGTACTCTCCTCTCCCAAAGCAATCACAGATGGCCCAGTCCTCAAGTGGAAGTCCTGCTATCAGCTCAGAGTGTGTTGAATCATGCTACACCGCTCTCTGTGATGAGCTTATGTTTTAATATGGTCATAGACTTCTAAGTGAACTGTAGGTAAAAAAGGTAAACCGGAATTTAAAAAAGAACCTAACTGTGTCAGTGTCCCTTTTATTATACCAAGCCTGGATAAAGGAGAAGGGTTTGAAATTTATTTTGTATGAAGAACAGGAATTTACTAAAAAAAAAAAAAAAAAAAGCAAAATTTGTGTTTTGGTGAAGTGTTTAAAAAAAGACCAAAATTCAGCCCAGGAATCATGACTCTGACACATTTGTAATTCCAAAACTATTTAGGTTTTTTTACTCACGTTTTTTCTTCTCTCGCAATGTCGCTCTTCTACAGTTTGTTTAAAGGATGAAAACAGTGCATGTTTGTGGAACACAGCTGTGTCTATGAAGTACGATAAATATTGATTGAAAATCCAGACACCAGTGCTAAAAATACTTCAGTTCAAAAGCACGGTTGAGGTGAAGTGGAATTCTGTGACCCGGTGAAACCGTTAAAATCATCAATGATGCTAAACTGCTATTGCACAGATGGTACCACGGGCAAAAGGAGAGCATAGGTTTGTCATTTGGGCTGCGTTCAGCAAATCTCTGTCCGGTCATTGGGTGGACCACAAAGTCAGGAGTCAAGGTAATGTCACAGATTCCCTGTGGGATGTTTCCAGGCTGCAAATCTGGCAAATTCTGGGTAATTAATTTCAAATTAGACAACCATTTGATACGTTGCTTAAACCATTTATCTCACCGATAGTAAATTAAACAGAAATGTTCACAAAAGCAAGTTTAAACTGGAAACTTTGAATGTGTCAATTGTCAAAATATGAACACAGCAAAGTCCTGACTGTTCAAGCCAGAATGATGCAGTTGTTTTCAGCCTTGACTCAAAGCTGACAAGGCACAAATCATTAGATTCAGCTACAGGAAGGCGAGCTGTCAACCGAGGTCAAAAAAGAAAAGGTAACATTTGCGGAGCTGGTTATAGACCTGATCTTTTTGAGCTGTCTGATCCATAATTTATAGGTGGTGCAAGATATTCAGTGGCAGCACTTCAAAGCAAGAAGGCCCCCACAACCACGATGGAAATGTCCAACGTCATAATCTGATCTGTAAGAGCTCCGAGCACTGCAAAAATGAGTAATCTGATCTCAAAAGTCATTTCTACAGAAATGAAATGTAACACAAACCTTTGAGCATGCTTTTGTTACCCTGAAAAAGACATTGAATGGCGTACAGTTAAACAGGATTATTAAGGAAAGGTATAACGCATGAGCTCATTTAAAGCCATGTCACTCACACGGATTATTACTACACTTTGCTGTTTTTTGTGGTTTAAAAAGGAAGCAGAAGTGTTATGTCTCTTGAGGAAATGAGTGCAGAGGGAAATGGAAATGTCTCCTCAATGGGCCTGTTCAACTACTTCCTGGGGAAAGTCTGGACAACGCTGATACACCGTGACCTTCTCCTCGGAGCACACTTCATCATTGCATCCAGTTTCCTTAAGCTTAACAAGGGAATTCTAATAGAAAAGCATATAGTTTTCCTCCTGTAGGAATGTTTGATTTAATTTGCAGCTTCAATTGATTGCAGACTTGAGCATTGCTTTATACGAATCTCTTACGATATATTATTAAAAATGTACGTAGGCTAAATAAAACAGTCTACCTCTTCATAGCTTAAGAGTCAGAGTCCATGAGCCATGTTGAGGCATCTCAAAATCCTGAGAAGCTGCGTGAGTAGTTCATGGGCTGGATCCACCATTATCTTTGTTGCTTTGTTACGGTATGATAATCAATTCATTACTTTTGCAGCTGAATGTTTTGAGACTGAGACAATAGTTAACCTCTTTACGGTGACGATGCCACCTCTTGGAACAGAGGGATACTGAAAATGTCGGTCAGCACCTCAGTGAGTTCCTGAGCACGTTCTCTTAAAACTTGTCCTGGGATTTTCTCAGGGCCAAATGCTTTCCTTGGATTAATTCTTTGCAGCGTCCTCCTGACATCCACTGCTAAAGGCCAGCTCCCCTGGTGGGACTGTGAACTTTGTGCAGTGAGAGAAGTTTGATGACTAATGCCTTGTTTCCACTGAGTTGTATGCTACTTTGTCTGTTTCCATTGTAAAAGCGTCCCAAACACCATTCCTGGGCCCCTGTCAGCTGTAGGTTCGTAGGACGATGGAACAGTACGGTGAGGATGGAGCTACTGGTGTCACAACTCGGTCCGTTGATTAAGGTACAGAAAAAAATGTCACATAAACGCCAGAGGCATAAAAACATTAGATATAACACCAGAGTGCTGTTGTTTCACCTCAGCTCATTGTACGCGCTGGTGTGAAAGACAAGAAAGAAGATGCCCACAAGCAAGCAAAAACCCAAGCAACACAAGCACCAGCTGCTGTGTGGACTCCATTGTTGTTAAGGGTCGGGTTTGTTGTCACGCGAGTATGACGCCATCGTACACTTTTAGGTTTAACCCCACCTGCTCAGTGAGAGTCCAGAAGGTGGTGGAAATGCTCACCTGAATTCTCCAGACCATAGAATGGTATACCAACCTGCACCGTTCCACTCTAAGATGTTTTTACCCTTCTGCATACACTTCCTTGTTGATAGAATCAAGGCTCAAACTACTTCCTCAAAATACAGTAGAATAATGTTGGAACGCTCAGATAGGAAAATGAAGTCAGACGACTTTCACCTTAATGTGGTTGACTGGTGAGAGGCAGATTCAGCATTACAAAAAAAAATAAATTTTTTCTCACCAGTTTGTGAGTTCACAACCATAGCGTATAGCAGCTAATATTAGCATAGCCTACTAGCATTCATACAGCTTAGGTTATGAGAAAGCCTTAGTAGCAACTTATAAAATCTGTATTTTAGACAAGTTAGAGAAAAAAAACTGAAGTTTTCCTTAATCCTTTCATACAAGAATCGTTGAGAGCTGTCCATTGTCCACACCATGATGTAGGGTTGATAGTGCCAGCTACCACTTACTCTGTGCTAATAAAAGAAACTAATGCTTTCACAGTATGACAGATATTGTTTCAAACACTGCAGCAATATATCCTTCTGTCTCTTCATGTAATCCCCGACACACTCCTTGATGTTGAGATCATAGCTCTGTGAGGGTCAGATCATCACTTCCAGGACGTCTTGTTCTTCACGTTGAAGATAGTTCTGAATGACTTTGGCTGGATGTTTTGGGTCACTCACTTCACATTTTGTAAATTGATAAAAATAAAAAAAAATCATCATTTATATTTCTGAAAGCATTCTTTGTTCACAGCATTTTATCACACTTGGCTAAAACTTTTGCACAGTACTATATATTTTTTTTAATTTTGGCGTTTTAATAATAATTTAATAAAATTATAGCAAAAAATTGAAAACGTTTGCTCAAATATTACATTTGTATTTAATATAAATTATGACATGCAGTTTTTAGATGTCCAGTGACAAAGCTAAAAGGCTCCTTTTTGTTTTTGTTAATTGTGATTTATTATTATTATTATTACATAGTTCAAAGAAACAAATAAAAAAAACTGACAAAATCTGAATCAGCAGAAATTAGCATTGGCAAAAAAACCCTGCCAATGATGCAAATAAATAAATCTTCAAGAAACCAAAGAAGTCCAGTTGCCTTCATTTGAACCCCTTGGATTACCATGACCTGGATGACTGAGAACCTTCACCAGCATGATGCAAATAAAGATATATGTCATGATTAGCATGACCCAAATTGGTTACATTTGCTTTGGCTGCATTTGAATCTCCTTAATAAAATTAATACATGTTCTACAAAGAAAAAAAAAGGATAAGATCAGCTTGATAAATCTGGATTTATTTTCTTCCCTAAAAGGAGGGGAATCACTTTAATTGTACGCTCCTTTCAATGTCTTCCTTTATGTAACAGGATCAGGCAGATGGTTTTGCCTTGCGTGACTTTTCTCCACCATCCTATAATCATCTGTGTCAGAATTGTCACCACATTGTTGATGTGTAACCATGCAGGTGAACATTTAACACCCCAAAAAGCAGGTTTGATCATAGGTCACTACACTGCAGTACAGCAGCATTAGTCAAAGCTTGTGGTTTTAAAAAGCAAGAACACAGAGGCTGTATGAGGGGTAAGTATAATTACAATGCTGCTGAAAAGTGACAGCCGGGCACCACCCCTAATGGATTTCTTCTGTTTTTGTTTGTTTGTCCCACTTAAATGTTTCTGATCAGCAAACAAAATCTAATATCAAAGTTAACCTAAGTATAGAAATTTGTTTTTCAAATGATGGTTTGGTTTATTAAGGGGATAAAGGTGACCCATGCCATGACCAAAATAACTCACTGTTCTCTGCAGAATTGTTTTAACTTAACATTGGAGGGGTTTTCAACATGAAAAGCATTTAAAGGTCAAAGGTCAGATATTTTTTTCTGTTTTTTCTGGTAGAGAGCAGAATTTATAGTTCCATCAGAAAATAAGAAAATTGTCCAGGTCCCAAAGCAATGAAGCTATCCCGCCACCATGCTTGATTGTTACTATGATGTTTTTCTAAAATTGAATTAGATGTAAGGGGACACACGCATTCCAGAATGTTCCACTTTTTTCTGGGAAGGCCTCGTAATATTTTCCCATTTCCTTATTTGTCACAATGTAGTCACAATAGCCCTGGGGTTAACTGACAGATGTGGGGTTTCTATACGCACTAGACATTACCGGTTCCCTTTGACCACCACCAGCCAGCAAGGCGGGTGTGTTGGGGAGTGCCATGCCCAAGGACATGACTGACTGAGCAGGGAGTGAACCTGAAACTCTCCTGTTACTTAAAACTGATTTATACTTCTCAGGTTTGGAGTCGCTCACGCCCACTGATGGACACATTTTCCTTTCAGGCTTCTCCGCTGCCTGGGAAGTGTTGCAAAGCAATTCCTGGCCAGGACAACAAAGGGAGTAGCGCTTTTCTGGGGGGTTTCTGATCCACTATAGTGTGTGTACTATTGTGTATTTGTATTTGTATTGTGTAGATGTATTTCAGACTTTTAAACACTGAAAAATGTGTCACTCCAACTATTTAGGAAGGCGCCACCTCCATACAAACGTTTATCGTAATTTCCTTCCATGAATAAAAAAGTTTGCTGCGTCTCTTTCTTCTTCAGTCACAGATGTATAAACCTTCATATCGTCTGACTTCTTCCATGAGAAGTTCTCTGATCAGTCTGTTGCTAGATGTGTTCGGCACTCGTTTACATTTTTTTAGAAGGTGGGTGCCAGCGCTGTTGATGAATTTAAAGCAAGCGGTGTCCTGACAAATCACAGGCTTGTGGACTCTGTTGCTTTTGATGGACAGTTAAAAAGTTGGGCATGTCTTCGTCACCCTCTGCAAGCCTGCCAAAGAGCCCTTGTGTCAACGCATCAATCAGGCTTTAGCAAGCACTTAAGGCTTCATTGGCAAATGTGCAAAACCAGATAGCTTTTAAACAAAAACACAGTCACAGAACTATCACCCTCCCGTAGGCTGTCATCCATGTCTGCTATGTCCGCTAGATATGGAAACACCCATTGCCACAGTTAACAAGAGAGCGCTAAACACCAGTTGCAGTTTTCTAGGTCCGAACATCTTTTGTTTTCCACGACTTCAATAGTGTTTTTCTTTTTGGGACTCTGGTAGTTTGTCCTAAAGTTGAAGTGGTAGCAGCCGGCTGTTACTCCTTCTCTGATATTATTGAGCGGAGAACCTTTCACACCAGTGGTGTTCTGTTGCTAAATGTGCAAGTGCGTAGTGAATGGAGGATCCAGGGAAGTGTGAAAATGCAGTGGTTCTGACAAACAAATGGTCCAATGGTTGGTTTTGGACCGAGCCGTGTTATTGGCTGAGGTATTTTGACAAATGCAAGAGAACCACTTTATTATTTATTATTATTATTTTATGTTTATAAAATATTTGTAATTATATACTATGCTAGAACGTTGTTAAAAGGCATGAAAAAATGTTTTAAGCTAGCTTGTTTTGCTAATTTGTACAAAAGCATAGAGCTGCCACCCATGCAAAATTAAAATTAGAGCGATATCACGTTATAACATCATAACTTTATTGTTTCAACGATATAACTTTCACGTTTGTATAATATATTATCAATTTCTTACAATATACTATCATGTTCTTCCAATAAAAATGTCACGTTCACACAATATACATATTTATCACGTTTGTACAATATAATATCACATTCTTACAATATAAATATATTGCGCGAACGTAAAAATGATATTGTTAGACCATGATAATATATTGAACAAACGTGATAACATATTGCAAGAACGTGAAAATTATATTGTTAGAATAATAAAGTTATGATGTTATAACTTGATATTGTTCGAGCGATGTCACTTTATAACATCTATTTTATTTTTTTGCGTAATTTTGCGTGGGTTGCAGCTCTACGTTAACTTATATTATTAACTTAATATTTGAAGTATTTATTAGTGTAAGAGTCATTGTAGCTTTAAATCTTCGGCCACCATTGCCGTGAAAATCTAGGATACCATAGAGATATTTTTAGGAAAATGCCACCTTTGTTGTTGTTTTGTTCTGTTTTTTTTGATGAACAGTGATATGTTGCTTTTTGAGATCTTGTAGCCTTCATGAGACCTGACTGGTTTCATTTGAGTGACTTCTTAATTCTGCACATTTGCTTGTAATCGAAAATTGAAATTTGTTTGCTGATCTGAAACATTTAAGAAAAGAAGGCAAAAAAACAAACAAACAAAAAATCAGAAGGAATTTATCTGTTATGAGGCAGTAGCTACATTACAGAAGTGGGCTACAAGCTGCAGACCCGGACACGGTAACAAGCTTGCCACACACAAGAGTGTGTGTGTGAGAGAGAGCGTGTGTGTGTGTGTGTGTGTGTGCAGCAGGCAGCAGTGCTCAGCAGCAGCAGCAGCATGGCAGACTGCAGTGCATACAGTGTGGAGGAGGCGGGGTTTGACATCTCAGCTCTGAAAACATCTCTAATCCAGTATTTCAGGTGCCGAAGTCGACCGAGCGTCCAGTGCTTCACCACGACGCGTCAGCGAACCGCAGCCGAAACGGAACCGCAACACACCGCCGCGGACTATTTTAAGCGCACGGACACGGCAGCTGTGTCCGAAGAAGAGCGGAAAACGGCTCCAAAAGAAGTAAAACAAGAGTGAAGTTTCTGCGCTTTGGTGAACTACTTTCCCAGCGTGTCTGCCTTTAAACGCGTTTTTTATTCTTCTCCTTCGCTCTAAATGATCCCTAACCCCTGGAGGATTTCTCCTCGGACGTAACTCTCTCAGAGGTGAGCGTGACACAAACAAGTAGTTCTTTAAAACTTTCCTGGCTGCTGTTTAGCCACCGTACGTACGTGAGGCGGAAGTGGGAGTCCGTACCTGGAGCTCAGGTGATACCAGGTAGGCCTAGCGTTAGCTTTAGCACACACCTATCGAGTTTCAGATTGGAGTGTGGAAATTTTAAACCCCCGAGGGGGCTGTTTTGTTATTTTTGACACTGCTTTGTCCTACTTAAATTTGATTTTTTTAAACCAGTAAAACTCTTCTGGTAACTTAAAAAGCCAAAACATTAATTCAGCACTGTAAATTTAAGATTTAAGCTATGAATTGTGTTTTTGAGCCACATTAATAGCAAAGTATCATTTAAAGTGCTGTATGGTGTTTATTCACACATTTTTACTTCTAATATCAGCTGTCTGGTGTGTTTAAAGTAACTCTCATAATCATAAGCAGTCTGCTGTCAGGAGTCTTTGTTTACATTTGTTTGTTGGTTTTCAGTACTCATACAGCAGCCATACATTTACATCCTGCTCTCTCATATTTGGTGATGATGTTTTTGGAAGATTCCCATTGATTCTAATACTGTGAAAAACACACAGATGCATGCTGAAGAACCAGTTTCGAGTCTCAACTCACCTCTTTGTTTTGAAGCATGTTGAGCAACTGTACCAGGAACGAGAGCACGTTTACTAGTACTTTCTCTAAGCTGGCTCCGGTGTTTGGCTGTAAAAATGAGGTGATACAGACATTTTTAGACACTAATAGGTTTACAGGACTGTGTAAAAGTTTTGAGTCATCTGTCTTTTGTTACATGTTGTTGTTTCAAGTTTAAATAATCTTTTTAATTGTTCCTGATCGGTAGCTTTTCAGGCGTTCTGGAGGTATGTTGATGTTTTTATTTGGAGTTTACTGCGTTTTTACTAAATGACAGTCCAGAAGTTCAACCTGGAACAGCCTCTAATACATGGTTTGTTGTAGGGCTGTATAGTTCGTATTTGAAGTTCAAGAAGTGACCATTTTTACAACTTTGTCACATTCTACGATGCAAAAATGCTCTTATTTTCTCAGGCCTTGTGAAATAACGCACGCGTCCGCCCCTTTAGAAGCCAAAACAACATGTGTCTTGTTGTGTTTTGGAAGATCAAAGCAAGTTAAGATGGCAGAACCACAGCAAAACACACTGGCGTTGTGTGACAAGCTTAAAAAACATACGCCTACTTGTTTTTTCTTTTTCTTTTTCCGTTATGACCCGAAACACTCTCAAATATATTTTTCCATATGATTCGGTTTTGTTTTCAAGTCATGTGCTTTACATGCTCTTTTAGCTAATAAATAGGCCAGTCGTTAGGAATTTTCATTCCCTTTTATTCATTTGAAATATAAGTAATTATTTACATTTTAATCACCAATAAACAATGCAAATATATTAGCTAGATAACTGGTTTTGACAGGCCACACTGCAAATGTAATTTGTTTCCCAACTCCTTGAGTAATTGTGTCTAAAATTACACATTTAAATTTATGTAAAATATAAAAAAAACTGTCTAAAAAGTGAATGGCAGTTTTAACATTTAGCATGGTACTTTACATTGATGTTCTGTTATATCCCCCAGTTTTGCCATCGGTTGTTTAAAACTAAATTTTGATGTGGGGTCTCTGTGGATTTTTGTTTTCAAAACACCATCTGATTGGTAAATCTTTAATTATGTGGCAAATAATGGATTTAAATGCTAAGATCTAAGTTATTAATGTGTATTTTGTGTCATTTGTTAGATTTTCAAGGCTAATAAGGATTGTTAATCATCATCATACTTTAAATTTCTTGGAGATGTCACACAAGGAGACGCTGAGGAAGCAGACAACAGGATGTTATATTTCAGTTTAGACTTTCTTCAGAGTGGGATCCTGGAACTGAGCTTTTGTTTTCCCTTTTCCTCTCCTGGACATAAAAAAGGGTGACTCAGCGTGGTGTGGCTGACCCGTTCAGTTTCACAGGGCTGATCGCACTGACCATGTGTCTGAGAGCAGCAAGCCTTTTTACAGGAAGCCCACAAAGGAAATGATCTCTACATTGTTGCCTTGGGGCTGCAATCGTGTCCTTAGAGGGTTGGTTAAGCTTTGTTTACGACTCCAAATCAAATAAACATAAAAATGCTAAATGCTTTAACGTTAAAATACTGCGGGGAGTAAAGCTGAGGGGAAAAAAGTGACTTCATTCTTTGCATTTTTAACACTTCTTAGAAGTTTGCACGACTTCATCTGAAAAGTAGAGACTGTGTTACAAGTTGTGAGGGTTTGAATAATACATGGGACGTGTTGTCACTCTGACACGTAGAAATTCAGTAAATTAGGAGGCAAAAACGCTTTAAATAAACTGAATTTCAAAGTGGTAATAAAATGGAAATTTGCAGCTTACATTTTGTTACCACAATCTCCTTTTTCTTTTTAAACTTAACCAGTAATTTTGAGTTTTAACTCAACGAATAACCAGTCAGTATAAATAAACTCGCAGAATTGGCTGCAGATTAATTAGTCATTTGTTTCTCTCTAAAAAGTATTATTAAAATTTTTTGTAAAATACTGCTTTGCAGGCATTCTCTTATTTCGTCAGGTGTTTTAAAAAGTCAGAGCACATGCAATTGGTAAAATGAGGACCAAACACACGGGCAGTGTATGATTGACATAAAAAATTACCACTACACTTAGCTATTGCTAAGTGAGACATGACGGTGTGAATCTGTGGTCTCTGGGTCTGCAGCTGTGTACTATTGTGGAATTAATGCGAATCCAAGCATCTTATTTCTGATTTGAAGGAATTTCTCGTGAAAATAACTTATGTTTAGTAAAAATTACATCACAATAATTCCAACAGTAATATTTTATCATAGTGTGCCAATCTTTGCTCTAGAATGTGTAAAATAGCATGATACAAGTCCTTTAGTACATGCTGCCTCTCTATTTGGACACTCAGGCTCCTGTAGCAGCTCTTGTCTTCTTTTATAGCAGCACTGTCTGATCATAATTTCTTTGTCTGACTGATCAAGTACAAAGTTTGGTTGAATTAGTTTGTGTTCACAAATATTTGAAGTATTTATTTGGTACTTTTCTTAACCTAAGCAGGTTTTACATTAAGTAGTATTATGGTAGTCTGTATTTGTTGTGCAATTCTGCCACCAGGGGATGCATGTCAGTGTGTGCAATCTCCTTAAAATGTAAGGTCTTGATGGAGCTTACAAGTTTTTTGTTCAATATATAAAGTTAACACTAGGGGTGTGTATTGGCTCCCTCTAACTGCAGCTCTACGGGTAGTTATCGGCCATTTATCATTATTGAGTTAAACTACTCGATATATTGTGATATTGATTTGAGGCCATATCGCCCAGCCCTATGATACGATATGTATCACTATGCTGGGAGGACGATACGATATGCATCACTATACAGGGAGACGATACAATGCATTGCAATACTAAAAGCCAGATGATATTTGCAATTTTTGAGACTGAATTTATTTAGAAAACTCAGGCCAGACACTTCCAAGACACATCCATCCAGTGTTATTGCAAGACCTCATTCTGTCAGAGTGAGGGCCTTAAAATCTGCTGCCAACTAGAGGTCACAGTTTGAATTGTACCCCACAAAAGAAATACAGTAAATATCGCAATATTTCAGGGTATTGTTAATTTCTTGTATTCCAAGTTAACGTACACAAACACGGATCTTAAGAACAATATATACTTGCTTGTGGAAGTGGCATCCTAAAAGGAAAGTGATTTGTCATCAACAGTGTGTCAGAAATGTAAGTGCATTGCAGATAAAACAAGGTTTTCGAAAGACTTTGCGTCAAGTAATACCGCATTCTCATTTAAGAATAATAACTTAGTGACTAATATCAGCTGTAACGACTTCTAATGCCAGGCACACAGTGTTTTTGTTCTCACCTTATAAAGACATCAAATAGGTGTGACTCTTTTTTAACCACAGATTGATTCAGCAGCAGCTCTTGGCATCAATTAATTTTTTCTTGATGAGGCTATCCATCAACTTGATCCCTGGTAGATAAATCACAGCGTTCAGCTAGCGGTGCTTTCACTTCCAATCTGTCTACGTTTCACAGATTCCTCAGGCTTGTCAGAGCTGCTGCTGCTAAACTAACTCCGACTGGGTGATTTAAGGTCCTAGGTTAAGCTTTTTAACGCCTGTGAAGAAAAAACAAAGTTTTTTACTTTTGTCGACAATTCGGAGAAAGCTTTTGTTTCTAAAGAAACAATGTGCTTCCTGTTGGGCTGCTCACAAGAGGAGGGTTGTTATTTTATTATAATTTTTATGACTTTTATGTAAAGCTATTCTGTTTTTTAAAGACAAACCTAAATGATTGTTGCTGTAGTGTTGAATAAATTAATATATCACAGTTATGCACATTATTAGGCAAATGTATTTCTGTCGATGACACTTTTAAATGGATGGAAGTTAAAAGCTTTTCCACAGCTTAATACAGCAAAAGCCCAGATTTACAAGCTTTCTCTTAAGTAATTGAGATGAATTATCAAATACTGCTAAATAGGAAGTTTATTTATGTATTGTTATTGATTTGGGTTTTCATCTTTTGTTTCTCAATTTTCTCGGATTTTTAATGGTAATGTCTACATGATTTTGGACGGTAACAAGATATCTTATTCTATTATTATTATAATTATTATTATTATTATTACTAGTTGTGTTATTATTTTTGGGGAAAAAAAGAAATGAATTATTGATTTTGTTTAAATGGCAGAAACAGCCTGGTAGTCAGTCCAACTCTAGTTCGAGTGGTGTTTGCGTTTTGTCCCACACACTAATGGCTAAATTTGGCTGCACTTTTGACCTCGTTTTGTTTCATCACATATCAAACATTTACGATTTTGTCACTGATGCATATGAATAAACACATTTAGTGTGTAAGTGAGCACTTCTGGCTTCATCGAAAAGGACAGAATCCTTTTGCTTTTAGAGTAATCAGTAGAGATGCTCCATTATGGTAAAAAAGGCATAATTATAGTAAATTAACAAGTAGTACTCTTTGATTTTGAGTTTGAAGATGTGATCCAGAGTTCACATTTTAAAGAGACAGCAGAGAGATTCAGACCTTGCTTTTAAAACTTAGACATACAGAGCTGCTGCTGGAGGCTGGGTGTTTAAACAGGGAGTCTTTTCACGTGCATTTAAAGCTACAATATCAAATCTACAGAACAAGCTAGCTTTTGATCGCAAACACGGTCACGGAACTCTCACCCGTCCCATCGAGTATCATCCCTGGGCTCCATTTGCCAGAACCGGAAACCTTCATTGCTAGAGTAAACGAGAGATCACAAAACGCCAGTCGCACTTTTCTAGGTCCAAATGTCTTTTGTTGTCCGTGACTTCAAATTACGGTTGGACAATATGGCCTAAAATCAATATCACGATATATCGAGTAGTTGACCTTGATAATGATAAATGGACGATAACTACCGTATTTTCCGGACTATAAGCCGCTACTTTTTTCACTTGCTTTGGACCCTGCGGCTTACACAACAGTGCGGCTTATCTATAGTTTTTACAGCTAACGGTCACTAGGGGCGCACTATAGGGAAGCTAAGTCACGCCGATCTACTTCCGGGTCATGGGTCCCTGGAAGAACATAAAACAATGGGGCTAAAAACGCCATTTCTAATCTCGTTTTTTTATGTGCTATGGATTTCACATATGATGTCTCTGAATTTTAAAGATGCATTTTGATGCCAAAAACGTGCTTATTTTTGAACGGGAGAAAAGTAATTTTAGGTCTTGTGTGAAAATACGTCCAGGACTACAAATGCGCATCACCAAGTTGATGTCATTGAACCAGACACGGAGAAAAGCTGAGGAAAACTGGCTGTAAGTTCAGCGAACTTCTAATCCTTCCCTCGGGAAGAAAAAAACACCATAAATCTTGCCATTTGGTAAGTAGCAGCTATACGCTAGGTCAAAGATGTGAAAGTGTGATTGATTGATTGAAAGGATTGTGGTTCTCATGTTAAAAACGAGACGCTTTGCGGTCCCGATAATTCCCTCTGTGGTAGCAGGAACCCTTATATATGGTAATTAAACATTAAAACACTTGCGGCTTACAATCGGGTGCGGCTTATACAGGGTGCGAATTACACAGAGGCTTCCGGGGGAGCCCAGTTAGACGGTGTGTTTGGGGGGGGGTGTTAATAAATTATTGCTTTATAAAGTTACAAACGTGTAGTGGGATAAATCTACCTACATTTTCCTTTTCAAGCACTTGTTTTATGTAACTATTTTCAAAATTCATAATAAAAAAGAAGAAAGTGGCCTTATTTGACCTAAATGTTTCACAAATTATCACCTGGAATTGATGGATTCTGTTGGTAATGTAGAATAATCTAATCCAGGTCTGAAGAATCTAGATGTTGTAGTTTTTACACTAGACCAGACCTAAGGTGGGTCAGATGCAATAAAGTTTGTTTTTTATACTGTCACAAATCAAATAAAGGTTTAAACAATCACAAACTGTTCTTTAAGGACTCTGCTATCAGTCTAATATAATCTAGTTAAGCTCTGAATAATCTAAGTGTTGTAGTTTTTAGCAGAGCCAGTTCTAATGTGGTCTACAGGTGAAACTCAGAAATGAGAATCTGGTGTAAAAGTCCACTTATGTCAGTAATCCAGCTCAGACTGAGAGACCATCTAAAGGCTCAGGAACCCTCTGCAGGTGTTCTGGATTCATCAGCTGATTAGAGTGTGACACTTTGAGTCTAGAATATTGAACCTTTTCACTATATTTTAATTGAGATTCTGAATGTGGGGTTGTCATCAGCTGTAGCCAGAATCATCACAGTTATAACAAATAAAGGCTGAAACATCTGGAATGAGTCTGTCTCATAGATTAGTTTCACCTTTTAGGTTCAATTACTGCCACTCAGGTGTTCTTGTGCCTTTGATGAGCCTCAAGCTTCACTCAGCAGAAGCAGCTGGGTTAGGGTTAAGTTCAGACTTCAGCATCGATCCTGTTATGACCAGAAATCTATCAGACAAACAGATTAGGATTTGTTTTGCTCTCAATGGGAAATTATCAAATGAAATTGATGTAAATATGACTACAACAACTAATTATAGGATACTATTGGACTGAAAGGCTGTGAACCAGAGACAACAGGACAGAAGTGAAGGTTTGTGCATTTAACAAAACATTTAATAAATAATCAGAGCTGCTGTAAAATATTCTCCAGTCCACATCCAGACAGAATCACTGTCTCTTCTGTCTCCTGATCAGCAGCAGCTGGGATGTTTATGCTCACAAAGTTTTCCTTTTTTTATCAACATTCCCACTTTCAAGTGCAGCTCACTCCTCTTGTTCTGACTTTTTTTCTTGTGCTTATTCTCATCCGTTTGGATGCATCTCCACCTCCATGTTTCCACCTGCCTGTCGGCGCATCTGACCACTGGTTGTTCAGATGCTGCTGCTGTCAATCATTGCGGGAGCGTGCACGGTGTCGGATACCTCGTCTCTTTGTTCTCTCCTCCTGCCTGGGCGAACGGTAGCTGACGGTGATGTGTGCGCGGCGCGCAGCAGCGATGCGCCTTTTGCGCGTTTGGAGAGAATGAGTACTCGTGCGCAAAACGAGGCCCCTCATGGAGCGCGTGTTCTGCATATATCGGGAGGGGCCCACTTAAAGCTCTGGATTTGCTCAAATAAGATGTTTGAGCTCAACAAGGTTGTAGTTCTCTTGTGGTGAGCAGAGCGCGCTGGGAGTGCAGCTTGTAATGAGCGCGCGCGACTTTTTCAGTTGGGAGGCGCGGAGCAGCTGGAGAAACATAACAATGATGGAACGTACGAGAATATTTGACGCAATACCGGTGCGCAGAGGTGCGGGTTTCAGTGATCAACAGGAGAGGGAGGGGGAGAGAGCGTCAGGAACAAATGAAAGACAGAAAGGCTGCCAGATAATATGAGCGAACATGAACGATCGCGTGTTAATTATGTTTTTTGGTGGCGCCACTTACTGTGGCCGTGCGCAGGACCACCAATCAGCGCTGCCGCTCTCCAACCTCTCCGCCCAAAATAATCTCTGATTGAGAGTCCAAATAAATAATGTAATATAGGTAGAAACTTGATCTTTTTTCGGGCTCCCCCTGGGTGTGTCAGTTGAGGGCTTCTAGGGGAGCCCGTCACCCTTTCAGGGGAGCCGGGCTCCCTTTAGCTCCCCCGTAATTCGAACCCTGGGAGAATGAGTACTCGTGCGCAAAACGAGGCCCCTCATGGAGCGCGTGTTCTGCATATATCGGGAGGGGCCCACTTAAAGCTCTGGATTTGCTCAAATAAGATGTTTGAGCTCAACAAGGTTGTAGTTCTCTTGTGGTGAGCAGAGCGCGCTGGGAGTGCAGCTTGTAATGAGCGCGCGCGACTTTTTCAGTTGGGAGGCGCGGAGCAGCTGGAGAAACATAACAATGATGGAACGTACGAGAATATTTGACGCAATACCGGTGCGCAGAGGTGCGGGTTTCAGTGATCAACAGGAGAGGGAGGGGGAGAGAGCGTCAGGAACAAATGAAAGACAGAAAGGCTGCCAGATAATATGAGCGAACATGAACGATCGCGTGTTAATTATGTTTTTTGGTGGCGCCACTTACTGTGGCCGTGCGCAGGACCACCAATCAGCGCTGCCGCTCTCCAACCTCTCCGCCCAAAATAATCTCTGATTGAGAGTCCAAATAAATAATGTAATATAGGTAGAAACTTGATCTTTTTTCGGGCTCCCCCTGGGTGTGTCAGTTGAGGGCTTCTAGGGGAGCCCGTCACCCTTTCAGGGGAGCCGGGCTCCCTTTAGCTCCCCCGTAATTCGAACCCTGGGCTTATATATGGAACAATCTGTAATTTCCCCCAAAGTTAGCTAGTGCGTCTTATATTCAGGTGCGCCTTATAGTGCAGAAATTATGGTACATGTATGCGCAAAAACAAAAGTTGTCCACTAGATGGGGCTGTCACATGTATTACGTTGAGTCACGTTGTCATGTGACTCGAGGTGGTACAGCTTCTTAAAGGGACATGAATGTCGCCAACCTCTTTTCATTTTTTTATTACTGAATTTATTGACATGGGGAAAATGACATCGATTAGAGTCTGAAATTTTGATAACGATACATTTTTGATTTATTGCCCAGCCCTACTTCAAGTGATGTTTTTCTTTTTGGAACTCTGGTAGTTTGTCCTAAAGTTGAAGTAGTACCTCTCACACCAGTGGTGTTCTGTTGTGAAATACATGTGTGTAATGAACGGAGGACCCAGGTAAACTGGATGGTCCAATTGTTAGTTTCGGTCCGAGTCGTGTCATTGGCTGAGGTTTTTAGACAAATATGAAAGAAACACAATTAATTTTTTTATCTCCACAATATATTTATAGCTGTACTATTTTAGATCGTTGTCATGAAAAAAATTTTTAAGCTAGCTTGTTTACCTGATTTGCTGTTGTAGCTTTAAGAAAAATGGAACCAAATGGAAAAATATCACTGGATGCTGCATTGTTGGTCAGGTCAGTCATAACCTAAAATAACACATATTTTTCGACAAGTTATATGATGCCAAAGTGGTTTGAATTTGCTCTACCGTCTTTACTAGTGCTGACTCACAAGATGCACATTAGTGGAAGTCCCCCCCCATCCCTTATTACATAACAAGAAAAAGCATGCTAGCAAATTTAAATAATACCTTTTTTTTTGCATAGCATTAGTTAGCAAAAACAGAATTAACACAAGTTTAACAAGCCTGCAAAAACCAAACACATTTTTAATGTATATATGACGTCAGCTTTTAATTTATATGTGACGTCAATTTAAGATTATAAAAAGTGTGAGGATCAATCTGATAAAAGAAAATTCAGTCCTTTGGAAGATGATGTAATTCACACTCACAAGTGGAAACAGAAGGTTGTTAACAGCTGTCTTGGCTGTCATGAGCCAGCTGAGTCATTTTCTCCACCTAGGTTCATGAAAATTCAAGCAAAAAAATTTAGTAATAAAATCTTATTGTAATGTTTTGTGTCGGATAGCCTACTCTTGATGAAATGGCAAAAAAAGAAACACTGAAAATGCTGGAGCCACCTGTGCAGACTTTATTATAATCATTTCCAGCATTTCACCTGTCATTACACCACCCTAAACAGCATTTTACCACATCTGGATTACTATTTAACCAGCCCACATCAGTAAAAATACACATTACTGGATCATACAAGTCAAACACTTCCTGTCTCACAATGTCCTCCTTAAAATGTGAAATTACTGTCAGGAAATAAGTGTATTTTCTGCAAAAATTGAGCCTTCACAATCCATTAAATGAATGGAAACATCACTGACTCTTGAGTTAATGCACGTCGATTCTGCTGAGACAAAAAGATAATATAATTTAACTGAGGCTGGCAGTTTTTCAGAAGGACCACTGTAATGTAATAACATTTATAGATACTAAAAGGCAGAGCCACATTCACTCTTGCTGCTGTCAGCATCGTCACTACATGTCCAGGCTTCGCTCTTTAGGTCATTAAATAATAGAATCACAATGATGTTTGGCTTTATTTTCATTTGCAGGTAAAAAAGCATGCAGAAAGTTTTTTTTAAGTTTATTTAAGTAGAGTGTTTTCAGCTTGTGAAAGAAACGATTCCAAGGTACATGTAATTACTTTGACTCACTTGCTTGCAGGCGGCTTTTCAAACACCGATACCGGCAGCTCATGACTTGTGACATCATTCTTGTTCTGTACAGGTTGTTTGTACAGATTTCTTCCTACCGCTCATCCCTGGAAACGAAGTCAAAAGCCGCAGATCTTGAGCAACACTCGAGCTTAAGTGATCGCTCAGGAATGTTGTTCCCGCGGAGCTCGGGCCGAAACCTTTTCTTATTTTAGCTGAAACATGTGAGTCCATTTCTGCAGGGTGAATGCTAAACGTCAGGTTGGTTAGGTGATGTTAACTTCTCACGGTGGCATCATCGTTACCCTTTTTCTGAATTTCTAAAATTCCAGCATGGCAGCGTTGTCCGACAGGTTGACACTGAAACCTATTTTGGAGGCTGTCTCAACAGGAAACATTCTTTGTTTCTGCTAAGTAGAGCAGATTTTCTTTCTAATGCAAAACAACAGGTTGACCTTTCTTCCACATTTTGTTGATGTTCTGGACTTATCGATATCTGTTGGACCTAAGGATGAAATGGTTACTGGTTTTGTTGGTTGCAGTGGTAAATTTTCCCATAATTAATACAATTTTAAATCTAATTTACTATTTAAACTGTATTTAGTTACCATTCTATTAAATATGAATAATTGATTGCCTACGCACGTGCAAGGGGACATCAAGAAAGGATCACTGGAGGGTTTTAAGCCTCCAAAGAGGCTAAATCTTTTGTCTGACTGTATTTTTAATTGGATTTAAGTTTTGGATTTAAACTTTTTAGCCTGCTGTTGACCTTTGAATTAGGTGTTTTCATCAGTTTTATTCATGTGTTGCTTAGAAATTCTTCTTACTGTTGTAACTGGAGGTTATGAGTGCAAAGGCTGCAAATGACCAGGTCATGTTTATAAATGAGAAGCCAGGGTTCAAAATACGGGGGAGCTAGGGGGAGCCTGGCTCCCCCAAAAGGGTGACGGGCTCCTCTGGAAGCCCTCAACTGACACACCCAGGGGGAGCCCGAAAAATAGTCCAGTTTCAACCCATATTATATTATATTATATTATATTATATTATATTATATTATATTATATTATTTATTTATTCATAATTTATATTTTAAAATGTTCATTTTAATATGATATATATATATATATATAATTTAATAAATTGTATATAAATAAATTTTTTTTTTAAATCATTACAACAGACCATCAAATTAGATAACATATTTTTTAGAAGTTTATATTTATTTTATTAAAATGAAGGGAAAAATGTTTAAATATTCGTGCATGCATTTTGTTAGTTGCATAGTTCTTAGTGTCAGAATCAGGTTTTATTTCAACATGTTTACAGTGTTGATTTGCTAAGGTAGACCCAAGTTTAGTTCGACACACTTCCAGAGCAAAGGCTGTCTGTAAAGTTAATGTTTAATCTTTGTTTACATGTCTAAAAAGTTGTTTGACATGATTTGGAAGCACAGCACTGAAGAATTTAGTTTTTGTTTTTTAAAAATGCTAAAAGGTGAGAAAACATCTCTCTCAGTGTAACTTTTCTCTTTTTCTAACACAGACCTGCAGAGTCTGATGTCCTATCTGGATAAGGTTTCACTATGGATCAACTTCTGAATGGGACGTCTAGCTGCAGCTGAAAGCGAGCAGGAGCATCAGGACCATGCTGAGGCAGGTCTCTGATCAGCTGTAAGGCTTTGATCAAGGTTTTTACAAGATGACTGAGTCATTTTCCTGCATTCTGGAACAGCATCATAGAAGTAGAAGACAACTCATCATCAAAGGATTGCCTAAACAAAAACTCAGACTGTAGCTTTTTTTCCCTTTTTGTGTCTTGAGAAGATTTTTTTTCTATTGTAGAGGAGGTAGCAGGAGCTTCTCCATGAGCTGCTGATTTGGACTGAAAGCCTATGTGTTGCAGAACAGCTGCTGCAGCTTGTGGAATAACCTAGCCTCGGACTGTTGGGGCCAAGGGATCTGCCCTGTACGTCAACCTTTCCTTGACCTCTACTTATCCCACCTGTCTCAAGGCGGACTCCGATAACCAATGGCATGGTACAAGTTCTTCAGGAAGCCCGGGGGCAACCTGGGGAAGTCATTCCAGCCAGGGAGCATGATGTCTCTGGCCCCTACTAAAGGACTGTTGAATGAACCGGGTCAGAACAGCTGCTTCCTCAACAGTGCTGTACAGGTAACCATGCTGCATGATGTGACTGTTGGTATTAAGGTTGGAGGATGTGTAAAATTGACCAATCAATATTGGTCAGTGCAGCAAATGGCTATGGGCGGTATATTTGACATTTTGTGGGCCTCACACGGAGCAACCCACGAATCAATATCAATAGTATCAATAGTTCTTGCTTAGTTGGCGGAAGCGGACCACAATGGGTCCTCATGTGAAACTTAATTGTTTTCCAAATTTCATTGGTTATTTATTCTGTCAATCAACAAAATACTGTGCTGCGATTGGTTTAAGCTACAGATATGAAAATAGAGGGTATCACTTTTGACCTACGGGCCAATTGTTAAAGATTTTTGCCTCAGCAGAGGGGGTAAGCCTTCATCTGTTGGATCAAGTAAGAACTTGATCAAATTTTTGAAGGTAATAAGGATGCTAATGGAGGTTATTAGGGTGTGCATTTGGATTTTTTTTGCATTTATTTATAATCGTTTTTGAACATTAACAAGTCGTTATTGAATTGGCACGTCACATCGCAATGGATCGATTAAATGGTGAATCAGCTCGCCATTATAGGTTATGATGTAAAAGAGACACATCTGAAGGAAACTTTGAAGGTTTTCAGCGGTATATTATGTTGGATTGTGGATGTAAGATTGTTGTGGACTGTTTCATAAGAGTACTTTTATTGGACCCTCATTGACATAGAAAGTCAGTTTTTGTTGGAGATGGCTCTGTTCTGGCAATAATGAGGCTTCGAATGGTGAGTTAGACATCATTTTTAATTTCAGAGTGGTTTGACAAAACCATTTACTGTGTCTATAAGTTATGGTTGTATCCTGGATTGCCATATGTCACTAGAATCACAAAAAGTCTAGATTTCTAATGATGTCTAATATGTTTATGTACATAGCAAGAGGGTTGGAAAAAAGATGCTGATTTGACCTGGAAATATCCATCCATCCATTTTCATCCGCTTGATTCGAGGTTTAGGTCACGGGGGCAGCAGCCACTTGGGCCAGCTCCTCCTGGGGAATCCCAAGGTGTTCCCTGGCCAGCTGAGAAACATAGCCCCTCCAGTGTGTCCTGGGTCTTCCCTTGGGTCTCCTCCCGGTTGGACGTGCCCAGAAAACTTCACCAGGGAGGTGTCCAGGAGGCATCCTAACCAGGTGCCTGGGCCTCCAAGCTTCTCACCCTATCTCTAAGGGAGAGCCCAGGCAGTCGCCCTGTGGAGAAAAGTCATTTTGGCCGCCAGTATCTGTGATCTCATTCTTTTGGTCACTACCCAAAGCTTGTGACCAAAGGTGACAGTTGGAACGTAGATCGACCGGAAAATCGAGAGCTTCGCTTTCCGGCTCAGCTCCCTTCTTCACCTGGAAATACGTAATGTCCCATCTGCAGGACTAATTCATAAGCGTAAAAAAATATTTGTTAAAAAATTGATCTGTGAGGGGCTCGGCCTATCGTCATTGGTTGATTAGTTCGCCCAACCTTAGTTGGTATTGTGCTCAAGTTGAGGGATATCTTTGACAAAGGTTGTGACGTGAGTTCACTCTAAACAAAAAGACTGTACTCAGAAATTTGACTTATTTTCTTCTCATATATCAGTGAAAGGGTATGACTGTGTTGAAGTTGCTGATTCTTTTGGGTCATAATTAAGAAATTACTAAGTGAAGCACTCATTGGTTTGGGAAAAATCAGAACCCTTCTCTGACAGCAAAAAAGGACGTTACTAGTATTTAACAGGCTAAAGTAGAGGTCCTCATTTCTATTTTCAATACCCGACAAATAAGGCTTATAATGGTAAAAGGTCATCAGAAGAACCCATTCTTTAATTCAGCACAATCATGAATACACAGGGTGGGCCATTTATATGGATACACCTTAATAAAATGGGAATGGTTGGTGATATTAACGTCCTGAAAGAATAAAGTTACGTTAAAACCAAGCACACCATTGTCTTTCTTGTGAAATTACCAATAAGTTTTATGTGTCACATGACCCTCTTCCTATTGAAAAAACAAACGTTCTATCCAAGATGGCCGATTTAAAATGGCCACCATGGTCACCACCCATCTTGAAAAGTTTGCCCCCTCACATATACTAATGTGTCGCAAACAGGACGTTAATATCACCAAACATTCCCATTTTATTAAGGTGCATCCATATAAATGGCCCACCCTGTACATTAAGACACTTTTTTTGTATTATAAACATATATGTTTAGTTTAAAAGGATGCTGAGTTCCACAAAAATATAAATGTCTCCAGCTGTTGTGTCGGCCAGTAGATTCAAGTAAATACCAGTAGATATCACACCATCTGCAAACAAATAAACCAAAGGAGGCTAAAGAAAGGCCTTTGTAGCAGAATATTAATCCTATAAAATCCACAAAGTGGTGCAAGCTGCCAGTTACACAATGATCCTCAGAGTTTTAACCAATAAATGTCTGGATTGACCTCAAAGTGCAGCGACAGCCCAAGAATCTGACAGAACTGGAAGCTATTACAAGAACAAATCTTCTGAAAAAGAGCTGAAAGACTTGCTCAGGAATGTTTCTAAGTACTGGAAATACAGGGTGATCAGAAGTGGTAGTGTTGCTCCAAAGAAGAAGAACAAGTGCCCTTTTACACTTTTAATCTTTTTCTCACAGTCAAGACACCCCCAGTGAGGTCATTTTCACTCAAAACCGTTCCACTGTCCTCATTTATTTCAAAATTTCAGAGCTCTGTTGCTGTCTAAATCTGTCCGAGCTCCGCGGCGCGTTATGAATGTACTTGAAGGTTGCGTTTGACCAGTGGAGCTCTGGCGCTGAGATGATTCATTGTAGCAGTCACAGTTAGGTCAGTCTCAAAGAGGACTGTGACTCAGAGGGTGAGACAACCGATGAGCTGGTTCTAGATGATCAGCGCCTTTGGCTGCACTTTATGTTGGAGAGAGAAACAAATGTAATTCTTGTGACCTTGGAGACTTTGTTTTAGTGCCTGAACGGCATGAGTAATAAAAAATAACCCACGGTTTGTTTACATAAGATGCTTTGTTTTTAGACATTATCATCAGCTTTATTTGTAAAATTACTGATGAATTTGTACCTTTTTTTTCTCCTCCAAAGGTACTATGGCATCTGGACATCTTCAGGCGCAGCCTGAGACACCTACCTGGTCATTTCTGCCATGGAGATTCGTGTATTTTTTGTGCATTAAAGGTACGGTGTTATCAGCTGCTCCCTGGCTGTCGTCGTGGGCGTGCAGCTCATCAGCTCATATATCAGGACACAGATGCGGGCATTAAATCGGGCACTTCTTGCTCTTTTCGACAGGGCCTTTTCTCCCAGTTCCAGCAGAGTCGAGAGCGCGCCCTGCCTTCCGACAACCTGCGTCATGCCTTGGCAGAGACCTTTAAGGACGAGCACCGCTTCCAGCTGGGCTTCATGGACGACGCTGCTGAGTGCTTTGTAAGTTCCCGTGGAGACTTGAGAGGGATCTGTGTGTGTGTGTGTGTGTGTGTGTGTTATACTGCCATGCAGTTGGGGTAATACGTTGCAACAAACTGTTTGGCGAGGTCACTAAAAGAGCTTCTGTTCTGTCCCCCTCCCTTTCCCTCTCATCAACTCCCTCCACAGTGGCACTAAAATATCCTGACAGCTTTGAATAAGAGCCGTGTTTGAGACATTGTGTAAGAATGTTTCATTTTATCTTTTTCATGAGAGTAGTTTCAGATGCTTGTTACAGTGAATCTATTATACATTCCATTTTCTAAAATTTTTCCAAAGAATCAAGCACTAAGATTTTCTACTCCTCTAAAATGTCCCAAACCCCATATTTTAAAACCAAATTGCTATTCTTGTACTATGCCAGGTTAATCTGATGACGGATTTAAGCGTAAGTTAAAATTGAGCTGACAATATATTTATCATGATATACTGTAGAATGCTGCACACGCACACACATACATGTGTATATATATATCAGGGATTTTCATTAATATCGGCCGATAATGGCTTTAAAATGTAATGTTGGAAATATTGATATCGGTTTTTTACAGTTTCAGTAGCACAACTTTTATATACCATGCACATATTATACATCAAACTCTTCAGCTAATTCTACTCTCACTCAAAATGTCAAAATAGGACAGATCCAAGGTTTAGTTTTTGAGATTTTTTTGTTTTTTTGGTACAACTGGCTTAACATAAATAGAAGTAGTTGTCATATTTTGCCAGTATAATGTTTAAAGTTTAAGTATGAATGATAGGAGGTATGTGATGTTAGTTCACTAAAAGGATTTAGAGTATTTTCTTTTTTCATGCTCATGTATAATAGACAATTAGATAGTTAAAAATAAATTGTTTTGGCTTCAATAAAAAAAATGCCAATTTCTAAATTTGGGGCGATATCGATTTCCGATACATACTGCTGTTATGGTCGATACTTACTAATCTCTCTCTCTCTCTCTCTCTCTCTCTCTCTCTCTCTCTCTCTCTCTCTCTATATATATATATATATATATATATATATATATATATATATATATATATATATATATATATATATAATTTCCCTACACTTCTGACACCGTGTAAAAGCAACCACACTACATACATTGTGTCTTTGCTTCAGTTAAAGCCCACAATTCTGCACTACAATGGCATCACAAATGGCACCAGGATGGAAATAATCACCGGTATTTAATATCAGCCCAGTTTTACTTATCAGACTGATACTGATATGTTAAAAAATGACTAACATCAGTTGAAATGATGCTGATGCCGATATATAGTGCATCCCTAATGTAAATTGACCAATGTATATTGTACATATCTATCGTATTTGTCTTTTTATAAATTATAGTGAAAATATTCTATCAACAGTTAATTTCTAATTTGTTTTCTGGAGGTTGTTATAAGGATTTCTCAATATAGTGTTTTGTTGGTAGGGTCCCAACCCAAACTTTGGAAACCACTGGCCTAAAAGTGTGGTTACTCCTAGACTTTGGTTAATTTTCCCTTGAAATAAAGAGCAACCCACGCTACAACTACAAATATAATTGTTGAAGCAATTAATTTAGCTAATGTGTTAAAGTGCAAGTTTTATCTAAATACTGGTGACACTGTGTGGCGCCTGATTGTCATTTGGTAACAAATTTCTTTTATTTTTTAAAATGAAACACATTTTGACAGGATATATGGAAACATATTTGAAGTAAAAGTGCAACAATCACTATTTTAATGCTAGCTACAAGGCAGCAGTGAATTAACATCACAGAGACGGTTTTGCTCACAACTAGATGATTGTACAAACCAACAAAAGTCCATCGTGTGACCCTTTTATTTGTTCCTCCTAGAAAGCACCACTCTCATCTTAGATAAAACAAGAAAACATCCTAATGAAGCTGTGTTTGTTAAAGATTTTCTTTACAAAACCTAAATCACTCCTGGGTGACAAATTTAACAAAGTAAACAAGTAAGATTTATTCATTTGTCAATTTCCTATTTATATCTTATTAACACTGAACCCTCTGGGGGAATTTTTCAGATTAGATGATGGTCCGCTGCAGTTTTCTGTGTGGGAGGCAGAGTAATCCATTACAAGCTACACTTCCAGTAATTAGAAATAACCAAGTGAATGTTCCTACATTCCTTGTGCAAATGTCAACGCTCAGTGCAGTAAACATTGGATGTTTCCCTTCACCTTTGCATCTGCTAGCGTTGTCGTTGGATTGTCTAATGGCCAAAGAACTCATTTTCTTCATTTAGTTTGTGACCACATGATTAAAAGTGCACAAGCCTGTTAATTTAACTAAAGACCCAGCTCTCAAAAGTCTGCATCCTGTTTTTAGCTTCTGCTTTATTTCCTCAAGAACTGTGTAGAAGTGAAGATTTGTCTTTCTGCTTTTTTAACACTATTTGTCCTTCATGCTCATTATTACAGCTTTATTTTTAAACAAAAGATTGAAGTAAATCCAGTGGGCGGTAATTGGAATTTGCAGAAAAAGAAATTTTGGCCAGTGTTTCTGAATTTAAAGGGATTGTTGAGTCGTTTTGAACTTTTTGCATATGCACTGCATGGCCAAAAAGGAACTTGTTGTCACCGTTGATTGAGTCTACTTTCAGCAACATTATACACCCAAATAATGAGGGCAGGTCCCTACTTGAATATACTGAATGAGCAGGTTTTTCTACCAGTGGACTCTTTTCTCAGATGCCATGAACATATGTCAAGATGGCAATCCCAGGATTCATCGGACTCAAATAGTGAAAGAGTGGTTCAGGGAGCATCAGACATCATTTTATTTTATTTATTTATTTTTATTTATTAACTTATATTTTAGGAGGATAAACCCACTTGAGATGTATCATCTCGCTTCCGAGTGGGTCCTCCAACAATAATGTAAATAAAGTACAAGAAAGCAGAGACGATAACGAATCGACAAGTCTGAAACATAAATCACAAACAAGACAACAAAATCTACCAATAATAATAATAATAATAATAATAATAATAAGAATAAGAATAAATAAATAAATAAAATCCTGCTGTGGTACAAACAAAAAAGATAGATGTAAATATAATACTTTAGCTATACAGTCGTAATCTCTGGCAGTGGATTCAAAGCAATTACAAGTCTGCTTTACATGCTCATAAACGGCATTTCTAAATGTGCAGGTATCATGTTCCAGTCCCGAGGAGCTTTAACACAGAATGCACGTTTCTCTACTTCTTTTTTAAATCGAGGTGTTGCAAAAGAGAGCAGATCATTGATCCTATTGATCTTTGATCCTATTGATCTTATTGGCCAGACCTTAACCCCATTGTGAATCTTTGGGATGTGCTGGAGAAGGTTGGACTTTCCCATCATCAACACAAGATCTTGGTGAAAAATCAATGCAACACTGGATGGAACGCGTTTGCTTCCAATGCATGTGAGAAGGGATGCACCACTGAGCTCGCAGGGAAAACATGTCTATTAAGTTACGTGCCGCTTACGCATCCAGTGGAAAGCCGCTGTAGCAGCCAAGACCATCGGACAGCCTATAGAGCACCTCAGTTTTCACATTACTCTGTTCTTATAGACTTGTTAGTTTTGCTTTTGGATTTATAACCTAACAGTTGTGTTTATAAAAAAACAGTCATGAAATTTTGCAAATTGGTGCAATTTTAAAGGTAATGCATACGATGTTTCTGAATTTCGGGAAAGAACCACCCTCTCCACGTTTTGAAAAATGTGCATGCACAACTCTCTACCAAACTTCTCTGCCAATAACCACTAGGTTTATTCTCCGATCAGACTCTAACAGCTCTTGTCTGGAAAGTTAGAATATAGTCCTAGATAACTTCTTCTAGCAATAATCTGAAATGCATTTCTCCAAATAGCATGCTGAACTTTAGCTTACCTGTTGAACAGAAAACCAGCAACAGCGGCTTCTGAGGGGAGCCCAACCTTCTCTTTCAGCGCACACCATCGTTGAAAAGAGTCTCCTAAAAAACTCTGGTCTTATTTCTCACTTCGGAGGTCTTTCTCTTCTTATCATAGACTTGGAAGATACTTTTTCTCTTGCGAATCTCAGCCATTTTCAAAAGAGCCCGGTGAGAACAGAGAGGTAGAATGAATGGATGAAGCGTATCGCTCTGCACAGAGTGCACATGCGCAGGAAGTGTAAACTAATCCAGGAGCGAGCACGTACGACAGCCTTGTGTTAGCTTCACCAGAGTGATTGACAGTTATGCAGACCAATAGTTTAGATGATCCACCCAGAATTAAAGAATGTCCACAGTACCTTTAAGACAGTAGTGAAACTTCTAGCTGTTAGCTAATCGGTCCAGAAATACATAAAAGCCATTTCTATGAATAGAGGCTGTTAAGGAAGCTAACATTACTGCCTAATTATTAAAGTCTTTGCTCTATGATGGCATATTAGAGCCACAAGGAAAGAAACAAATGAGGGATTGTTGAGCTTTTAACAAATGTAGCGTTTTACTGGAGAGCATTATTATAAACTTTAGAGTTTTTGCATGGGCATGGAGGACAGCGACCATTCTGCTGAACTCATTAAAACACCTGCTGTTGAGTTGGAGATAAAACGTATTTGTCTTTTTCTCTTTCACAGGAAAACATCCTGGAGAGGATCCACTTACATATTGTGTCTGAGGAGACAGATGCCTGTACGTCACAGTCCTGCATCACACATCAGAAGTTTGCTATGGCACTTTATGAGCAGGTCAGTCGAAGGTTTAAAACATCTGTGAAGGTTGAGGTATTTAGAACATGGTGTAACGATTCATCGGTTTCAGCGGGAGGTGTTGAGATGAATTGTGTTCTTTTCTGCTTAGTGTCTGTGTTTGCACTGCCTGTGGAAAGTCTGAACGCACTCTTAGAGTTAAGATTTAGTGTCCTACACACACGTGTACACGCGCACACACAGATGGGTACATGAATCAATGCCTGAGATAATAGATGTCCAATCCATCATGTTTTTGTTGGGGGTCACCCCCTGTGGAGTACCGAGGGTGTTTCTTGTCAGATTCCATATTGCTGCTGCAGCAGCAGTACCAGATACAGTTCTGTATGCTCTTATATATCATTTTAAAAGATTTGGCCTCAAAGGATCCAAATTTCCTTTTAGTATTTTAGTAAAATAGTCTCCATTAAAATATTTTCAGTCTGGTTTTTCTTCTGAGTTTTTTTTTCTTTTCTTTTTTTGGACTTCGGCTGCTTTTTTCCACAGTTTTTTAATTCAGTCGTTTTAACCTGTAGCAACACTAAAAAACTGTCTACAGTAGATAAACAGTGTCTAAAAGTATTAAAGAACACTAAAAACATTTTTTTAATGATTATTTCTGATTATAATCAGTCACTCTGAGTTTTCCATGCAGGCTGAACATGAAAATAGTCTCCTACACCTATCTCCTGCATTAGCTTCAGATAGAAAATAGACAGAGAAACTCTAGGATTAGAAAATCCTGACAGATCTACGTCACACTGTCACTTAACATTCATGGACTCACCCATCTTGACTCATGACGGGGAAGGTTGTTGTTGGTTTAGCATCCAGGAAACAACAGAGAACGTCTCAGCTAGCAGAAGCTAACCGTTAGCATTAGCAACTCCACCACCCAGCAGAGCTCCTCCAGGCTTGTGTTATTTGTGGAGATCAAACATCAACGTTGCAGAGCAAACAGAGTCAGTGGTAGAGTCGTGTTGCTGTTAGCCAATCAGAGGAGAGATGTCCAAATATCAGGAAATAAGACTCAAAACCCTGCCGTGTTCAGCTCTTCTCTGATGTGGCATTCTGCTAGTTCCTGAAACAAGCGCATCTGAGTGAGGGGTAAATCAGCCTTTTAGTTGTAGGGGGTTATTTTGGGGTTGTATTTGGACATTTATCAGGGCTTCTGGCCCATTATGATCCCTGACAAAGTTTCATGTGTCGTATAGAGGCTCACAGAACAGTTTCCAATTTAAAGTAAAAACTTGTTTTTCTAGGACCCGTTTCAAAAGTCTATAGATTAAGTAAAATAACGTTTTTCAGATTCAAATTGATTTAGAATGAAAATAATTCACTTTAGGTTTGACTCTTCTTATACCAGGAATTAGCCCACAAGTCTCTCTAGGACTAATCTTTGTTTTGCTGAGCTGAGGTTGTTCGAAGAGCCACCTGCAAAGGGGAAGTTGATAACTGTTCATAACCTTTCCCCAGAAACACACCTGAAATGATCTGAGCTATAAACTTAAAAAACAAAAACATTCGAATAGAACATTAACTGTAAATGATCAGGATCAGCTACTTTAAATGATTACAAGAAGGTTCGGATCATCCAAAGCAACAACAACAACAAAACCTTTAACAACACACAGAAATTCCAGCCACACGTTAACCTCTCTGCCTGGTGGCTCTGATGCCATCACCGACCATGTTCCTGTCCTGAAACGACACAATCTCTGAATCCAACAGATAAGGTCTCTTTGGGGAAAAGTTCTCAGATTTTGTTCCACCTCAAGTTCGGGACACCCAGTTTAGGAAATATTATCAATTGTTGATGAAGCTTGCTGAAAGTGAAAAATTAAGATAAATTCACATGAAATGTTCTTTTAATTCATCACTATTTTATTCACTCTTAATTACAGTCTGTGTGCCGTAGCTGTGGGGCTTCCTCTGACCCGCTGCCGTTTACAGAACTGGTACATTACATCTCCACCACTGCCCTTTGGTAAGGAGCTAACCGTTGTAACTCTCACCCTGCATAGATTTCTCTTTCACTGTTTCTTTTTTGTTATCACAAGGTCAGAGCTCAGACTTTGTGGCTAACTGGTGCTAATCAGTAATCACCCCTCCATCTTTTTAGTGAACAGACAAATCAGCGCCGGGAAGACTCCTTTGGAGAAGTGTTACAAGTGGCAAGTACAATCGGGGACCTTCGAAACTGCCCCGTAAGCAGATTTCTTTAGTGTTTCTTTCATTCTTTACTCATCTGCAAAATAACCAGCTTGTTCAGCGCTCAGATAAAGTTCCATTAATGTGATCACTGATGTTCTCGTTTCATTTTTATGCCTTTTATCTTTCAGAGCAACTGCGGTCAGAAGATTAGGATCAGACAAGTCCTCATGAACTGCCCAGAAATCGTTACCATCGGCTTTGTTTGGGACTCGGATCAGTCGGATCACACCGAGGACGTGATCCGCTCTCTGGGGCCTCATCTCAGCCTCTCCGCGGTAAGCCCGCGCCGACCTGATCGCTTACATTTAATTTGGCCTCTGGCTAAATTAAAAAAAAAAGGCTCAGAACATAAGGCTTGATTAAAATCGTCAGTGTATTTATTTAGTGGACTTTATACAACTGCGTCTTAAAGCTACTGTCCCCTCCTCTGGTTTATTTTGGTGCAGTCGGACATATGTGGGAAATAAAGAGGGGATTTATTTCTCTCTGTAAGTCTGTGCTGTTGCATAAGCAGTTAACGCCCAATGCCCCGTAGACCCATGCCAGTGATCAAAAAGCCCCGGCTGGCCTCGGTCAGCTCAGTAGAAAGCCCCTCCCCTCATCTTCGTGTGTGTGTGTGTGTGTCTGAAGTGAACAGAGTTCATTGAAAAAGGAAAAAAAAGTTGGCTGGTTTATTTAGAATCTCTTAAAACAATTAATCATCCTGCACAATTCTACTGAAACAGAAGCTGTGATGTGGTGCGATTCATTAAATATTTATCCACCAGCAGCCTGTTCACATCAGTTTGCTGTGTTGGTGAATTTTGCAAGAAAAAAAAAAAGAAAATAAATCAGTGCAGTTCAGATCAGGACACGATCCACATGTTATGTAACAGCGATCCAAACCGTGTACTTGACAGCTCCCTCTAGAGCCTTTCCAAGGCATGTCATCAGAGCCCACCCTCGCATTAGTCTGACACAAAAGCCTGTATTCATTAGGGAGCATTTCATAAGGACTTTATTGAGTATTAAAGTCAAAGGGAAACCCCCCCCCCCACACACACACACACACACACATGTATGCACACTTTGCACAGCAGAGGAAACCAGCTCACTCAGTAACAACCCAGTTTCACACTGGGCAAGATTCAAAATGACCACATTTTGACCCTGTACACACGTAGCTGATATTCCACGAAAAGAAAATATTCTTCTACGGTGTGTCCAGTCATCCACATGAAATCAAAGATTTATGGCACCAAAAACAATTCTTTAAAAAACTCCGTCGGTTCTCCGTCGTTGGCATTTGCTTGTGGACGTAAACAACCAAGGCTTTAGGTGTCGTAACATCAGTGCCCACAGCAAAAATGCTCTGACGTCACGTTTGCACTGGTTTTTACGAGCTCACTTACTGCTCTATGTAGAAGACCACAGGCGAAAGATGACACTAAAGCCAGTTATTGCACGCCAATAGCAAAGCTGCTGAATATTTGGGGAACTACTGCCACCTACAGGCTTGGCATGTCTATGAATCTGCTTCACAATGCAGTGGATTTGTTTGAATTAATGAATGAATACATAAATAAATTGTAATTTGTAAAGAAATGGTATTAGCAGGTTGAAGTACTACAAGAATCATAAATTTGACCTTCAAAACCAGAATTGGGGCAACTCAGGACTGAAAAAGAGAATAGTGAGACTATTCCCTTGTGATGTTTGGATCATGCTCATTAGAGATAAAATGTGTTTGTTTCTTTTCTGGTGATTGTAGAGATCATTTGAAAAGTTTTTATGTGGAAGAGGCTGGCAAAGTGCAACTCGAGGCAAATTTTTAGAGTTCCATTGGTGATTTTCTCAGCCTCTTTGTTGCTAAGCTACAGCATGAACTCTGCTTTTAGTTTGTTCTGATTTTAGCCAAAATGCACAGAGGCTCTACCTCTCACCCATTGGGTTTTGTGCTGTACATCCATTGGCCAGTTATAATACATTTGATCTCATCTAGATGGTTTATTTCCATTTTTAATATTTCTTTGCACCCGTTTGTGGATGCAGCTCTTCTACAGGGTGACTGACGAGCGCGCCAAGAAGGCCGAGCTTCTGCTTGTGGGGATGATCTGCTACACCAGCCAACACTACTGTGCCTTTGCCTTTCACACCAAATCCTCCAAATGGGTCTTCTTTGATGATGCAACAGTGAAAGAGGTGAGAGCATGGAATTTTTCTTCTTCTTCTTTGGGATTTTGTGGTGCCTCCTACCGATCTGGCGTGTAGACCGGCACTATGATGGCTTTTAAACCCTTTAAAGAAAAATGTGACATATTTTGTTTAAAGTACCATTAATATAGCCTGGCAAGCCAACCTATATATGTAATTATATAGTCTGGCCATGTCCCAGAGACCAGTGTTTCCCTCCCATAGGCTTCACCGTGGTGCTGCACCATGGCTGAAATTGTAGTGGACAATACGCAGACGAAGCAATCTGCATGCCCCCCCACCAGCCCCACCTGCACAGAATGCATTCGAAGCGATCCGGGCACGCACCCCACTCTCTCCGCTCTCATGGACAGTACGCAGGCGAAGCAATCCGCCCGTGACCATGCTTGCATTCAAAACCTAGCTTGTTTGCTGATTTGCTATAACAGCTTTAATGCCATACACCGTCAAAGATGAAGAAAATACATCCGTTTTCTAAATAAAGGATGTAAGTACCATTGTCTGCTCATGTCTCAAAGAAAGTCTAAATCGTCCAAATTTGATGCCAAGGCCATTTTAACTGAGCGCCGTTCTTGAGCCGATGCCATCTTTGTCGTTTTTCTCCATCGCAGCTCTGGTGCTAAGCCCGCCCAACGTCTCTACACAAACGGAGTGCTGTGATTGTCCAGGCTTAAATTTTTTCCAGCTAATGGTAGACCTGCTAAGGCTACAATGCAGCGGGGCTAGATCGACCTGCAGAGCAAAATCGTTTTCTACTTCAGTTTGTGTATTTCCAGACTACCATTAATACAACTGAAACATAAGTGGGTATTCTCTGTTTCCAACACTGCTTGTTGTTAACTACACCAGCCTAAGCATCCATCCTGTCCTCTTTTTTTTTTTTTTTTACATTTTTATGACATGTATGTGGGGAAAGGGCCTCACAATTTTCTCCTGGGGCTGCTCTGAGGCGGCTGGCTGGCTCTGTGTCAATCCATCACCAGCTTGTGCTGCGTGTGCAAACCCTCCTGAGCGAGATGGAGCAGCTACAGCACTCGGCTCGTGCCAAGTCCCGTACCTGGATCGAAACTGGAGAGCATTTCTGCTACTCTCCAAACACCAACCACTGTTTGACTGCAGCAGTCTGGCTCAGCCCAGTTTTTTGCAAACATATTTATTTACTTAAAAAAAGAAATGTAAAAAAAGTGGTAATTAAAGAAAAAAAAACATGCTAGTGAAAAATGGAAATTAACGTAGAAAAAAAAAATATTTTATTTCTTATGTATTTTAACTTGAAGTGTCCACAGTAAGCTATAATTTTCCTTATTACAGCATTTTCCTTTCTCATCTCATTTGCATTTGTTGATCTTTAGCTCTTTTACCTCTATCCTTTCTACCCCCTCATTCCTGCATTTCCTCTATAATTTGCTTAATTAAAGATCACACAAGCATCTGTTTTCATGCCGCTTGCTTTTAATTGTGCCTTTATGGCCAGAAAAGCACCTCACACAGTGTAGTTCATGTGAGTTAAACATGGTAATGATATGTAAAATACACAGCATGGCCAAAAAAATGTTGCCACGAAAAAAAAAGGTCACACACTCTAATATTTTGTTGCATTTGCTCTGGCATTGTTTCGATAAGCTTCTGCAATATCACCAGATTTATTTCCATCCAGTGTTGCATTAATGTTTCACCAAGATCTTGCATTGATGATGGTAGAGTCTGACCGCTGCACAAAGCCTTCTCCAGCACATCCCAAAGATTCTCAATGGGGTTAAGGTCTGGACTCTGTGGTGGCCAATCCATGTGTGAAAATGATGTCTCATGCTCCCTGAACCACTCTTTCACTATTTGAGCCTGATGAATCCTGGCATTGTCATCTTGGAATATGGCCGTGCCATCAGGGAATAACACATCCATTGATGGAATAACCTGGTCATTCAGTATATTCAGGTAGTCAGCTGACCTCATTCTTGGAGCACATCCTGTTGCTGAACCTAGACCTGACCAACTGCAGCAACCCCAGATCATAGCACCGCCCCCACAGGCTTGTACAGTAGGCACTAGGCATGATGGGTGCATCACTTCATCTGCCTCTCTTCTTACCCTGATGCACCCATCTGGAACAGAGTTCATCTGGACTCATCAGGCCAGATGTTAATAATGCGTTGAACAGTTCTGAACCCAGTTTTAGTCGTTTCTGCAATCTCCTTAGATGTTTTCTCTGCTTGATGCCAATGATGTGACCCTTCTCAAACAGACTAACATCTTCTCCACGACCACCAGATGTGTCTTTCCACAAGGTTGTTTAAGAAATGAGAAGTAACTCATTGCACCAGTTGGGGTTAAATAACTTGTTACAGCTGAAAGATAATCACCCATGCAGTAATTATCCAATAGGAGGCTCCTACCTGTTTGCTTAGATAAATCCAGGTTTTTTTTTTTTTTTTTTTGGCCAGGCAGTGTATTTCTTTTAAGTGACAGTTTGGTGTTTTGATTAAAGCCTTGTGTTTTTTATTTTTTAATCTTGTGTCCAATCTGTTTTCCCTCACTATGATCCACTGAAACACAAGAGGATCTGACAGGAAAATCCCACTTTATAAACCCTTTAAATCTTCAGATTGACTGATCCAAAGGAAGTAAATTACAGATGATTTTCTCTCAGAACGGGCGTGGGCTGTTACTGTTATCACTCACAGGATTCATCCCTTTAATCGCACATCTTTGACCTTTTTTCTCCCGCCCCTCCTCTCTGTTTTTATGGCTGTAGATTGGTTCCCGTTGGAAAGATGTGGTCACCAAATGTATTAAAGGTCATTTCCAGCCTCTCCTCTTGTTTTACTCCAACCCCGATGGAAGTGCCATCATCACAGAAGAAGCCTCGAAGCAGAACAGCAGCCAGTCACACCCCAAGACTTCCATCAATGGAGATGTGCAAGGTTTGATCATTCTGTTTATCCTGATTAATTTTCCAGCATACAGAGTTTATCATGTTGAAATTTGTAAAAAAAAAAAAAAAAAAATTATATTGAGTGAACTGAGGTATTGAATTAATGTCATTTTTGTGCAAATTACAATTTCCTCAAGATGTGTTTATCTTGTATTTTTGGACATATAAGGCAAGGCAAGATATATTTTATAAACTACTGAGCAGATTGTATTGAAAACTCTTAAATCTTTATTGGATGGACATTCACAACTGATTAACATTTAGTGTCAATCTAATTCAAAATTACAGCTACAGTTAATTGACATTAGCAAACACTGAACTGACTAAAACGCTGAGAGTTTTACACATATTGAGCAAAATTTTTATGGTTTCATAGCTAATGGCGCTTACACACTAGCACCGGGTCGGCTCCGATCGATCGGCCTCAGTCGACCCCGGCCCCGCCAGGTTGTTTACACACGTCGTCCAGGACACCTTTTGGAATGCGGACGTGATAGGCGGTCTCAGAAATGCGCGCAAAAAATTGGTGCGAATATATCAGTGATGTGGGCGGGTCAAAGGAGCGCGGAGAAGTCTGCGCTGTGTCTTCCTTATTAGAAAAGGCTGTGTGGCAGCACTGTGTGTGTGTGTGCGCTCCTCACAGCCGATGGGAACAGAGAAACGGCTGGGTGGGTCAAAGGAGCGCGTAGAAGTCTGCGGTCTCTTCCTTATTAAACAAAGGCTGTGTGTCAGTGTGTGTGTGTGTGCGCGTGTGTGCATGTAAATTCTCAATATAAAAGTAATACACTGCTTTTAAATATCGATTCAGTATCTGAACATGAAACATGTGATATTTCATCCAGATGGACCAAATACGAAAAGAGGAATGAGGAGAATGTGGGTTTGTTACAACAGATATCCTTATTACTATATGCAAAAGTATCATATATTTTTCTAATAGTAATATCTACCTGATTTCACCACTTTCACATGGTATTCAACAGTCTTTTACTTGTTTACACATGTAGAAATCTGAACTTTTGTCCCTAATACTTTAGATTTAATTATCCTGTGTACACAGAAAGACCCAAAGCCACATATTGGTTGCATTTGTTGCAGTGCAGTTATGATATGTTCACAACAGCTCAACATATCAGCTGCTGGGATTATACATCCATGGATTTGCGTGGTTGGGGAGGTTTTTTATCCCCTGCAAAGATCCTCCTCCAGCTCCTGATGCTGGCCATTCCCCAGCTTCAAGCAGCTGCTCAGTGTCCCCATCAGAGCCGACGGGACGGCCGGCGAAACAAGACCATCCTCCTGAAAACAAAGAGAACTCTCTAGTTTATGTTCTTTCCTGCAAGTTAGAAATTGGCTGAACAACGTGAAGAAGGTGGAGAATTTGATTTGATTTATTTGTCTTCTGCAGGTTCAGAGTCTAACGTTTCAGTACAGAAGAAGCTTGAGCTAACTAGAGAGAACCTGAAGGCAATGCTGGGGCACGACCTGCTCAAACCGAAGGGTTTAACCCTCAGCCGGGGCAGCGGTCCAACCAACAGTGGGCGGGGGCAAGGTAAGAAATATTAACATGAAGCTAAAACACTGGATAGAAAGATCTGATTGGAAATTGGCTATTTTTTAAGGACAAACGGGAAATAAAATTGGTTTCAACCTTCAAAATAGATGAGTCACCCTGCGTGGTTGATGTACTTCCAAGTCCTTCAAAAACCGGCTTTATTTATAAATATTTTCCTCCTCAGAGACTCACAGCAAGCAGAGATCTGGGATCAGAACCAGAGGAAGTGATAATTAAACGTCTTTGCTGTGAAATTAAACCCGTCCATGTATACAGACGAGATCAGGGACCCTGCTGAGGACAGAGGTCACACAGGGCTCCCTGTTAAAACCAGTTTTAATGAGCAAATTACTCCTCTTTTTGATCTCATTGTACATTCTGTTCATTTTTATCTGTCAGAGTGAAGATACGAATGTCCTTGAACTACTTTCTTGTTGTTTTTCTTTTTTTCCGCGTGAGGGAGGAAAAGGAAATGTCAGCTGTTGCTTTAAGCTCTCCTGAAAAGTCAAAATAATAATCAGATCATGTTGAGATCTGTTAAGACGTTGTTGTGCAAAGCAATGCAGACACAGGAAGACAACAATTTAAAAATCGTGTCAAAAACTCCTTTTTCTAGTGAAAACGGGCAACATCGATCCAAAGAGTCGCATCAGAGAACTTCCCAGAGAAGTTGCCCACCGAGCAGAACTGCGAGGGATGCATCCATCCAGAAGAGACGCTGATCGGAGCGGTCAGCGGAGGCAGGACATGCGCCACAGAGGTGAGCTATTGCTGCTGAATGTGTGCCTACAGGAGGCTGCAGATGCAGAAATTTCAGGCGTAGGGATTCAAAAATGTAGCCTTACACTTGCTCAGCCCCTTATGTAACGTTCAGTTTAGGAGCTGAATGTGTCAGAAAAGGAGATTATGCTGTGACGTCTGTTAGATCCAGCCCTGATCCGCCCTCTCTGGTATCTGTGTGACTGTTAAATAAATTGAACAAAATGTGATCACGCTGTGTCAACGAGAGAGGAATTCTTTTAGATTTAAAGGATTACCCTTTTCCAAACTGATATTCCTACCAGTTTTTCTCACAATTTATATTACCAGTCAAAAGTTTGGACACGCCTTCTCGTTTAATGGTTTTTCTGTGTTTTCGTGAATATTGAGATTTATGGAGAAAACACAAAGGTGGGAAATAACTTTGAATGTGTTTTATATTTTAGATTTCTGAGTAGCCACCTTTTGCTTTGTTGACAGTCTGTGGATGAGACTCATGCATTCACCTGAAATGGGTTTCACTTCATAGGTGTGCTTGTCAGGGTTTGTTGATTGAATTTCTTGCCTTCTTCATGGTGTTGTGACCTTCAGTTGAAGTAAGGTTGGTACCCAACTTACTGCCCTATTTGACAAATGTTACCCCGACTTTCCACTGGATGCATTTTGTGTCGTGAAGTTAGCGAAGCGTAACACACAGCTATTTTTTTTTTTTTTTGCTAAGCCTCTCCCTCGTTCCATTGGTGTCATTTGGAATCGTAGGATGTCCAGGGAAGGTCCCACCTTTCTCGCCTCTGATTGGCTGGAAGGGCTCTCTTACGATTGGCTATTTCATTTAGCAGCAAACCGTCTCCCCTCGCTAGTGCAGAAGGTCCTCCTACCACCAACAGAACAGCTGTTTTGGGGAGTTTTGTAAAGAAAATGCAAACTTAGTGCTATAATAACCATTCTGTCCTGAGCTTTTTTTCTCTCGAGTATAACTTAGGCATTCGTTCCTACTAGAGACCACTGCAAATGTATTGTTCAAAAGAATGTTCCACAGCTTTAAAAAAATATTAGGAGTGGGACTCGAGTAAAAAATAATCAAATTAATCAGAGGCTTTGTAATTAATTAATCTTGATTAATCTCATTTTAATCGTTTGGAGAAGGCTTTGTGCAGCGGTCAGATTCTACCATCATCAATGCAAGATCTTGGTGAAAAATGAATGCACCACTGGATGGAAATAAATCTTGTGACACTGCAGAAGCTTATCCAAACAATGCTGCAGCGTAAATAATATATTTATCTCCAGGACAATGACTCGAAACTTACCTCAAGGCTGTGTAGGGGCCAAGAAGCAGAGCAATCGAGTGCTGCACCAGGTGACCTAGTTTCCACGTTCACCTGAGCTAAACCCAGATGGTTTGGGATGAGATGGTCCATGGAGTGGAGACAAAAGAACCAACTAGTTCTTAGCATATCTGGGAAGTTCTTCAAGACTGTTGGAAAACCATCGTCAAGAGAAAGCCATGAGTGTGGAAACAAGAATCAAAGCAAAGAGTGGCTATATTGAAAAGGTTTTTTGTTTACTGCATAATTCTGTTTTTGTTCTTGATATTTTTCATGCTTTCAGTAAGAATCTACACTATGAATAGTCATGAAAATAAAATAAAATGGGAAGGTGTGTCCAAACGTTTTACCGATTGTGTAAATATTTTAATCAGTGTGTAGATCGATTTTTTTCTTTTTAATATCTTGTTACTTTCATTGAAGTATTCTTGTGGGGATTATGAAGTATGGTTCACAACATACACCACATCCATCCTCCTGTATAAACAGCAGGATCGGTGTCATTGCTGTGATGAATGGTATCGCTAAAGGTGACCCTACGGTAGTTTTAGTTTTCCACAAAACGGCTCATTCCCAGGGCGTCAATATGTAGGAAAACTGTAAAACCAATAGCCTGAATATTACAGCTTGGGAAAAATTGTTTATGTTCAAATAGTTCTTCTAATCTTTTGTAACCTTTCCCTTTGCCACTAATTTCACATTACCTCCTCATTTACAGGCATAAATATCACCAGCAGCAAAATGTCCTTTTTAAAATTACTGACAAAATAAGTAAGGCACGCAAACTTAACATTTCCATGAACGTCTATCAAACTTAGGTCTTTGGAGCGGTTTTAAAATTACTGCAATCTGCTCTGGGCTCAAATCCCTTTAAGGATAAAAATGCACTGATTACAGTTTTCTAAGCCGATTTCCATTTTTGTGGAACTTTGACCCGAAAGTTCCAGTTTAGTCCATACAGATTTATTTTATTTTGATTTCATTTTAGCTGATTTTATTACTTTAATTCTCTTTGGCTTCGATCGTTTGTTTTTATACCGTCTTTGATGTGAATCACCTTGTGATTTTATCCTTAAACATAAACAAATACAGCTGCAAATTTAAGGAAATTACTTCCTATTGTACATAAATCAGTTAAGTTAAAATTGATTATAAATCATAAAGCTATTGCTGAAGAATATTACAAACTTTAAAGTCACCTCTAAATCAACCTTTTTTGCTGATGAACTGTATAAATGAGTTTCTATTAGTGCTGTAGACGTGTAGTCATTGTTTTGGCATTTTAGTGCATCATATTTAAAAACTGAGCCTAAAATCATCATTATTCTCCCTTTTCAGGTTAAAACTCTGTTTTACTCTGGTTTTTTTATCAACCATTGCTGTTGGCTAAGATGTCCCAGGTGACGTTGCCTGTCCCGTATTACGTGGCAGCACTGGACTACAGCCGAGTCTCTGTCGCACCTCCAGCTGACTCAGCTAGTCACTAGCCAATACAAAATGATACGGCTCAGAGCCGCTCGCCTCCTTAAAAAAAAAACGTCCTCCTCCCTTTCTTCTAGTGAATGGGGTGGAGAGAGAATCTTCCAGCCGAGGGGGGGTGCTGTCAGTCACCGCCTCAGCGTCGCTCTCTCGCTCCGCCAGGAGGCACCTCCTTTAGGTGCATTTTTCAAACAACCTATTGGAACCTATTGATTTAAATTCACAAATACAATTACTGTGTGAAATACAGTTTTCATAGATTTTGGTTTCATTTAAAATTTTTGTCTTCATAATATTTTATTCAAGGTAAATTCAGACTTTTTCCTAAAACTACACCAGTTTTGAGTCCCCCCCCCCTCCCCCCCCCCAAAAAAAACAACAACAATGTCAGTAAACAATGGATATGTAAATGTAAGATATTAATATAATTTATGCAAATTATATAAAAATATTCTCAGGGTTATTGGGCATAATATATTTATGCAAATAAAACCATTCTGGAAAAGATTTGCATTATTTATTTACAGGCCAGATTTTTGCTCCATTTAATAAAAATCTAATTTCTTTTTAGTACCATCTTACACTGGTCAAGCTCGTGTGTAAATTCCCCAGACTCGTCACTAACAGGATTAATCAGGTCACCCCTACTTAAGGAATGATTTTAAAACTCCTAAAATCTGACCCAAAGTCTAGTTTATCGTAGACGGCAGAGCTGGCATCAGAAATCTTCTGCACACTCTGGCATCATTCATAGGAGGAAAAACTATAGACAGCCATGTTTGAAGTGATTTAAGTCTGGAACACAGTCGGCAAAATCAGAAGCAATAGGGACTCGGTCACTTATGGGCTTATTTCCAACAACCGACAGTTAGGTTTAGTACTGAAATCAGTTTTTGTACTCTCAAACACACGTTGGGATGAATCAGTTTCCTCTGCCACTTAGATGGTACCTTCAGTATGAATCATGCAGACTGCTGTCAGACTTTACAGTGACTTTTCTCCTTATTATATCCATACAAAATGGTAAAATCATATATGCATGTAGTCATACAGACCCACCACCACCACCTTGTTTGTGATATATTTCTACATGAGCTGGCTTCCCTCTACGGTAGGACATTGACTCACGGAGGCTGTAATTTACACCTTCCTGTTATCCGCAGACATAAATGCCACCAACGCTGTTGTCGTCATGCCCTTCACTCTCTTTCTGCACAGCCTGCTGTGTTCTTTAGCTCAGCCTTTTTGTCATGCTGTCGAGATGTCAGCTCGGGTCCGTTTTCAACTGGGGCAAGGTTATTTAACACCACCTTCCTTTTGGCATCACTTGTAAATGGAAATACTTTGTAACCAGTTCCAGCTGTAGTCCAGAATCATCTGATTAAGTTGTGAACCTATAAAGGGTTTTAAATTAGTTGTAAAGATCTTCTAAATCTCTTTTTCTTAGATCCAGCTCAGGACAGGACCCACTGCCGATCTGTTTCCCCTCCAGAGAACGGGTTCAAGCAACACCTGGAGACCAGACTGTACAGCAGCCAGGGAAAAGGCCCCAGCAAGACGGAGCGAATGCCGGCACTTGGCAGCCGGTCCTCCCAAGAACTGACTCGCTCCTACCCAAGGATCCAGGTCCTACCAACCGTGCCGTCAGTAAGACCCAACAATCACGGCTGGAAACCCAACCCCCATTCCAACGGATACGACACGGACAGCAGCCAGGATTCCCGAGGGCTGAACGGAGGGACTAGAGGCAGCCGGCCGTGGAGGCCCACGCGGGAGGTGCTGAACGTTGACAGCATTCTGAGCACCATCAATGAGGGAGGTTCATCTAGAGAAGAGCGGAGGCACCACAGCCCTCGGCGGAGACTCAACAATCAGTCCCCATCACGAGAACAAAATTTTATATGGGGCGCACGGGAAGAACGCAAACCCAAAAGCCTGATGACCATCTACGAGGATGAGCAGAGGCAGGACATCGGGGGCAGTCGGAGCTCGCTGGACTCCGACGGTAAGGAAAGATCAAAGAACCCAACCACTCTTAAAGTCCGCAGCGATAACTGGAAGATCCAGAGAACTGAATCTGGATATGAAAGTAGTGACAGACTGAGCAACGGCTCGGCAAACCTGGACTCTCCGGTGGTAGAGGGCCTGCCTTCCAAAGACCTCCGACCCATACCTGAGCTGCACCTCATCAGGTAAAATAACCCATCAGCTGACTTAAAGAATATCAGACATAACTGACACTGTTCGATCGCAGTGTCAGAAATATCATGTTCATTTAATGACCTGAGTCTCAGAGGCTCCGTTTTTAAATAATTCAACAACACAAACAAAACAGTTCTAATAATAACAACGAGACCCATTTAGCATAAATGCACACAAGGCAGATACCCGAATCTTATTACGCTGGGCTGTCAGTTGCTGGCTTTATTGTTCAGGTCTCATTTGGAGATAATGATCCCAACTAGCTGACGCCTCCTGTACTCAGCAGAGAGAGGAGCAGAGAGCTGACTCCCCAAACCACAAAGACTCCATCTAGGGCCTGTCTATTGACAGTATATCACAAAAAGTGCCTCTTAAGGTGTTCACTCTTTAAATGGAAAATTAAATGAGTTTGTGACTGGCAGTTATTTAAAGAAATGATGGAATTTTTCACTATATATGTTTATTTTACTGCTGCATCTGAAAGAATTTTCAGGAGATGCTAAGCATAGCATCCAAACAGAAAAGTTGAATGTTTTGGCTTTTTCTTTAAACCTCCTGTGAACCGAGCTTTTGGGGATTAGTGAATCTCATAAACCTTAAAAGAAAACATTTATGTTGGTAAATAAAAAAGAAGTTAGCAAATTGTTAAAATAATTTTGTAAATTAAATATCTAAAGATTAGTATATTAAATGTTCAATATTAAAGCTAAATCTCAATGAAAATTTCTGATAGTAACATTAATAACAGGTTTAAATTAAACGGAAATAAATACTGAATGGCGAAAGGCCAGGTCCAAGGAGGTCATATTTTTTTATTTTTGCGTATATTAGCTTTCTGCTGATCTTTAATAATGCTCATATTAGGCCTATGCATTATACCGGTTCATACCATAAAACAGTGTTTATTTCCATTGTGATATACATTTTTCATATACGGTATACTGGTTAATAGCCTAGACAAATTTCGTAACGTTCATCACGGGAAAGTTTTTCAGCGGGGACCGATTTCACTGCTGCACACTAACACGCTTGTGAAAGTAAACATTTAGCATGCTAACCATGAAGCTAGCAGACTTAGCTGGGGCAAAAGCACGTGAAATTACATGTGTGTCACACGAAAAGTACTTGTTAATGTGCATAGTTAACTTTTTGTCATGGAATATTGAGGAGTTCACCTCGATAACGATAATTGGACGATAACTACATGTATGCGCAAAAACAAAAGTTGTCCACTAGACGGGGCTGTCACGTGTATTACGTTGAGCCACATTGTCATGTGACTCGAGGTGGTACAGCTTCATAAAGGGACATGATTGAAAATGTGGTAATTAGCCTGTATTTGATATTGCCTTCCAGAGTCCTAGAATCCCCCAAGGCACTTTACAATACAATCAGTCATTCACCATTCATGCACACATTCACACCCTGGTGGTGATGAGCTACATCATAGCTACAGCTGCCCTGGGCGCACTAACTGAGGCGAGGCTGCCGTACACTGGCACCACCGGTCCCTCCACCCACCACCAGCAGGCAATGTCGGTTAAGTGTTTTGCCCAAGGACACAACGGGGCGCGCAGGGCGGGCACTTCACTCCACCTTTGCCCTAGAAATAAAAATTTAGACTAAAATTTTGAGGGTTCATTTCAACATGCTTTCTCAGGTAAATCTAATTCCTTGTATGCATTTAGTTTTTTTTTTTTAAACAAATATATTTATTTTGTGTTTTAGGGATCCCATTCTTCAGAGAGGAAGTGATGATTTGAGGACTGATGCATTATCAACTGGTATGTATTTCATATTTTTTTTGTCTTTTTTTTGTTTGTTTTAAACAGAAAAAGAAGTATCATTTAGCTTTTTTTTACTTCATTTTCATAAAATGTCTATCTCTCTTACTGATGCTACAGATTTTTGCAGAAAAGAAAGCTGACTGCACATTTTATGGTCTTATAATAGGGATGTGTATTAACAAGAGTCTGGTAAAAAAAATAATACACTACTTTTAGAAATGTTTTCAACATCATAACAGTGAAATATCACAACATTTTTGTATGCATTTTGTTTTTTTTAGAACAAAACTGAGATAAAAAGGGTTCATGTGAAACAGTTTATATTGTTTAATATTAGAGCCAGTCTCCCCAAAGGCCTCGGTTCTGACATTGAAGAGAACTTATCTCCCCAGTAGACCAACTTGTGTTATTAGGACCTGCAGGGTTAAGATAGCACTGAGCAGCATTCTTTGATTTATTGTTCCATCAGCGGTGTTAAGGTCACAGCCTGATTGAAGGGATACTGTGTGGAAGTGTGTGGCTCCTCGCTGGCTGGGTTTAACCCCTTCTCTCCCTGAGTCAAGTTTATCTTGTTGCCTCATGCATAAAAATTGTGCTTCAGGAGCTGCTTTTAATTGGTGTCCTGCAGAAAAACATCTTCTTTCAGCAGGTAGCATGTTTTTTAATCAATGAGGGAAAAATAGAGGTTTTTGCTATTAAGTAGAAAAACTAATGAACTTGACTTGTGAAGACGCATCTTTTATCTTATAGACTGGATTAAAGGTAATAAGATGTCCCTTGCATTTTTCACACTCTTTCACTAGTTCATCATTTGCTGAGACCACATGGGAAAAAAGACATATCTGTTAAAATAACAAATTCCTTTGAGGGGGAAAGTGGCTCATTAAATGTTTCAACAAGAGTAGACTGAATTAATCCTGATTGTGAGAGCTGGCGATAAGTGAGCTTGTAATGCACCCCAGCTGAGCCCAACCAGGCAGAAAATGTCATGTCTGAACCTAGGATTCAAATAAAATACTGTTTTATAGTCAATGCAGTTAAATTCTACATTCTTCCTCACTCTATTTTTATTGTGAGGTAAATTTAGATTTAACACAAGTGCAGAGAGTTTGGAGAAACAGGCAGAGCTGGTTTTATTGTTGCTCTGAGTTTCAGCAAGTGAAAAGTGAATTATGTTCTTTCTGGCTCCTGCACCTTTTTAAAACAAAGCTTTTAACATTTCTTTAAAGCATTGTCGGTCTAGAATCACCAAATTAAGGGTCTCAAAATGATCTACAGAAATTAACATGACAAATTATTGTGACTGGTAAAACATTACTATTTTTACAGGCTAAATGTTTTAAGATAGATGTGAGACTCTTATTGTGAAAGAATTGGAGGAAGTCCATTCATTTTCGCTGTGAAAGCAGCCAAAAGACTACTATTCATCATTGGTCAAATACATCAGTTTTTACTATTTTAGTCAAAAACAAACACCCAAAGCGTACCATTTCAAATAGGGATGCTCAGTATTGGCTTTTATACCAACATCCTCTATATAAATACCAATATAAACCAGTACCAACATGTGCAAGGTCCACACCTCACAAAAAAAAGACTGACAGCACCCCCTTTAGGGGATGTCAGTCACTGCTGCAGCGCCGCCCTCTCGGTCCGCTAGGCAATCCCTCTTTTTGGCAGAACTGCTATATACATGCACACAAACATATATATATATATATTAGGGATGTGTATTGGTAAAATTCTGGCGATACAATACGTATCACGATACAGGGGAGACGATACGATATTTCACAATATATTGCGATACTTTCAGCCAGACGATATTAGCGATTAGACTGAATTTATTGTAGGACATTTCAATAAACAGTCCAAACTGATACATAACATATTTAACACGAGGTATCTGAACCATAATAGAGGGATTTACATTTCAGTGGTGGAAACAAAACCCATTGCACACTGCTGCCAACTAGCGGTCGGTGTTTGAATTGCACCAAAAGAAAAAAAATACACAATGTTTGCATGTAAATTCTTCCAAAAATTTGATACACGGCTTTTGATTATCGATATAATATCACAGGAAAAAAATATCACGATATATTGCCATATCGATATTTTCTCACATCCCTAATATATATATATATATATATATATATATATATATATATATATATATAGCGAAAGAGAGTGAGAGATTTCTAAAGACATGGAGAGAGAGAGAGATTGTCAAGAAATCTAGGGGAGGTTTGGCAAGATTTTTCTTTTATTCATATAGACAGTTCCCGGATCTTGCCGGAACAAGATCAAATCCTACATTAAATTTTTCAGAGACTTTTTAAAAACATCACAACACATTAAAAGTTTCTCAGTCAGTCACATCCATTGTCTTATTCTTCAGGCAGCTGTTTTCTCCTGACTGTATCCACCTGAGGATGTTTCACACGGCAAGCTACAGCCTTCTTTTGTGTTTAGATATAAAAAAAAAATCCTATTGTCACAGTTGCCTGCCAATGGTGCAGATCAGCAGCATCAGATTGTAAATGCCCACACGGACTTAGTGGCTTAAAAATGCAATAGTGTTGTGGAAGGGGATCTAAAGTCTGCAGTCTGACCCTGGTGTAATTGCATGCCAGCACAAAGGATTTAGCTGCTAATGCTCAGAGAGAGAGAGAGAGAGAGAGAGAGAGAAAGAAAAAGAAAAACCAGTATGCTGACACATCACAGATGGTCATCAGCTACTCACTCGTATTTGTCCCGTTAGTCAGCTGTTGCCCATCCCTGTTCTTGTAAATCACACCAGCCGCCCCCTGGTTTCTAAATTTATTCTCTGACCTCAAAAGTGGAATCATAAGTCAGATAAATCCCATTAGACGAGGACAAACCATAATGCTCCCATTATGGCCTCTTTACTCTCTTTTTGCCACTTTTTAAAGCAGAGTCATTAAATCACTTTTGACGAACTGTAGATTTAGCTGTGAGCCAACACGGCCTGGATATGAACCCGCATCGCCTCAGAGGGGCCGTGTTCTGTGGCTGGATCAGACAGTCAGAGTGGTACACAGGGGGCCTGAGGGCGCTCCGCCAGACTAGCTGCTCTGGTACTTCCTGTCCCTCAGCATGACCCCAGTTAGATAACATGCTGGAGAGGCATTGGAATAAAAAACATGATAATTAGCTCTGCTTCTCTCAAACTTTACCAGGTTATAGTAATAATTAAAATTTAATTCTATTTTATTTTTTGGCTCAGGTGGACAAGGAAGAGAATCCCCAGACCTGCAGGACTCCAAATCCCTGTCTGCTGAGTACTTGCAAAGGTAAGATAAATACTTAAAACTAAATTATAGGACTGAACAATTGAATGGAAGAAATACACTCTTACCAGAATATGACTTTTTTTAGACATTTAATTTATGACATTGAATTTTTAGTCTGTGAAATTATGTATTTGAAGTGTTTTAACGTAAAATTCACCAGCAAAAATTTTCTCGTAAAAACTCAACAGAATTTCAACGTAAAAATTTCATCAGCAAAAATTCAACATCAGAGGTGGCGGCTCAATCGAGTAACTATTGCTTTAGCTTGGGTCACCTCATTTGTTGGACATTTTTCTGGGCTACATGAATGTTTTTCTCACAAAAACACTTCTCTAACACCAAACGCAGACACATTTTAAATGCTTACTTTGAAATATCGTAACCCCGCAACAGTTTTTGCTGCCAGAAAAAGTCAAGTAATTTTGAAAGAAGAGAAGTTGCGCTTTCAAGTCCATTTAGTGTTATTACAGTAAATCCCTTTCTACTGTTGCAGGAAATCAGTCTCTCGGTCCCTCTCCCCCACGTTCGGTGAAATAGAGCAGCAGCAAATTATGTCGGTAAAATGGGAAAACCCTGGATGTGTAAAATTGTTAACCTAACAGATCAAGGGTCAGTCAGAATCGCTGAAAAAAAAACATAGCTTTGACCATCGCATAATCACATTGTCTGAAATCACAATTTCGATCAGAGAACGGTAGATCGTACAGCCCTACTACGGCGCGGTACTTGTTAACCGGACCATGGGTTGACGTTTGTGTTTTTTTGCCCTTCAACAGAAAAAGAGCCTTCAGATACACCCCTGGGCTCAATGAGAAGAACACAGACCCAGACAGTGACCAAGAGGACAGCAGCCCTGTGAGCCCCATGGTTCCCTTCTTAGCGAAAACCAGCAGTTCTGAGTGGAACAGCTCGGATGACCTCACCGGACCCCTCTCTGAACAAGAAGATTCTGTAGACGTTCCATCACGGAGAAATCCACCTCCTTTACCTCAAAAAACCTTTGGTTCTGACTTGTCTGGCATCCATGCAATACCGCCGAACCTACCGGCCCGGCTGAGCCCCCGCATAGAGCCCAAAAACGGCCTGCCCATCCCCTCAAACAGCACCCAGCGAAGGTGGATCGAAACGCCCACCGATCATAGACTTTCATCAGATGCCAGCTCCAAATCTGGCTCCTCAGACCAGGACAGGAACGATCTATCCGCCAGCGAAGGTGAGGACCGGTTACCAAGTCCAAAACCAAGACTGGGTGATTTTAAAGACTCCTCGTTGTTCACGGAGAAGGTTCTGCCCACCACTTTCTTCTCAGTGGACAGCTGCATGACGGACAGTTACCGGGCCAAGTACCACAGGAGGCCCCGGAAAGGGGAGGACCACACCTCATCGGGGGAAAGCGACGTGGATGGCAGGGGATTCGGCGTGACCAATCAGTACTTTGAACCTTCACGAAGCAAAACAGAACAAGGTAGGTAAAGGTCAAGTCAACAAGGTCACACAAGATACATCAAACATCTCCTTCATGTCTGTAAAATGTGTGTGTTGCAGGTCAGTCAGCTACTAAAACTGTTGCAAAGTGGAATCCGGTTACTCCGAGAGGCCTGGACGAGCACGGTTTTCTGTGATGGCGTCAGAAACATCAACTTTAAACCTATTTAGACTTAAAACTGGAAGCCAAAGAGATTGTAACCTGAAGAAGAGGTGTCTTTTCAACCATGTGGCTGCTGGAAGCTTTGAATTATCACTTTGCACAGTCGAGTGCTACAAGGGTACAAAAATTAACGATGTGTAGAATGTTTAGCCTGACTTTTGGAGCATTGAAGAATGTGTCTCGTAAAACCAATTTACACAAGAGATAAAAAAACAAGTCAGATATGGTTTATTTCTGTTTTCTTCCACTTAATCACTTATTTCCTATTTCAGTGTTATGAGGTGCCTGCTTCAGTTTGGTCTAACTTATGAGTCACTTAAGGGTTTTATAAACTATAAAAGACAAATTCTGGATTTTTTTTTTTACGCACTAAAACTTTCAGGCACATTCCTAATGTCAAAACAAACTATGATGTTGCTAATTCTGTCTGAAGTCTTAATTATTATTTTTTTTAGCTTGTGAGACCCTAACTAACTAAAAAACTCATGTTTTGATGAAGAAATCTTCAAAAAGGCATTCTGAGGTGGTTTATATTCGTATCAAACTGTTATTTTCCATTTGTATTGTTTGTTTTTAGTTTTCATGCAGGTTTTCACTTGCAGGATTATTTTTTTTTGGAAGCAGTTATCGATGTGATAGGTGACAGAAGTCGGTGTCTTCGCTCCTGGGCTGGATGTTTTGTATATGCAGCAGACTAATGCACAGTGCCTTTTATATTTTTCTATGTGGAGGAGAAAATGAAGCTGGAGCCATGATTTGTACAGTTTGATTTAAAAGAATTTTTGTAACTATTAATTATATTTTTATGAACTAATGGTAAATAAACAGCTTTATTTAATCGTATCTGTGTCCAGCCGTGATGCATTTCTGTTTAAAATACTTACGTTTGTTATTTTTGTCTATATAATGGAACAGATGAAAATGAACATTTAGAATGTGGTGATTTGCTGCCACCTGCAGTACCAGTTAGACCACCTTTTTTATTATATACCAACCTTTTGCTCCTGGATAAAGAAGAGAAATAAATCTGTAAATAAGTCTTTGATCCTTTGAACAAATTTTAATCTGAGTTTTATAAAGATTGCTTTCATTTAACTTGTTTTTAATAAAATAATGAAAGGCCGTACCATTAATTTGCTATTTTTGTAAAAGTAAATACACACAATATGAGCTTTTTGTTGCCTACTTACCTACTTTTAACACTAGAAAGGCCACCATTCCGTCACTACTATGCCTTGAGCAGTCATGTTGACTGCTGCATTTAAAGGTCAATAAATGCACCTTGGACATGACTTTTCTAAACTTTGTGTATTCCAATAGCAGGGGTTAAATTATGGAACAGTCTAAAACAGAAAACCTATATAAAATAGTAACAGTGTAGAATGGTAAATGGCCTGTATTGAATATTGTGCCTTATAGGGTTCTACAACCCCCCAAGGTGCTTTACAACACAGTCATTCACCCATTCACACACTGGTGGTTATGAGCTACATTGTAGCCACAGCTGCCCTGGGGCGCACTCATGGAAGCGAGGCTGCCGAGCACAGGCACCACCGGTCCCTCCAACCACCACCAGCAGGCAAATAGGGTTAGATGTCTTACCTAAGGACACACTGGTGCACCATTTCCAGGAACTAGAAGCACTTTGCAACACTCCCCAAGCAACAGAGAAGCCTAAAAGGAAAATGTCTCTGTCAATGGGCATGTACGACAACGAACCCAAGCTGACAGAGAAGTATAAATCAGTTTTAAAGGTGTAGAACGCTTGTTTAATCAATACATCTGCAGTGGTCTATAAGTAGGAATGAATTCCTTGTAAGTCGTAATCTGGGGAAGAAAAACACTGGTGCACCATTTCTCTGACCTAACATCACAGCTGAGCTTCAGACGGCAGGTTTTGGAGTCTTATTTCCTGATATTTGGACATTTCGCCCTGGACTGGACAGCAGCAACGCAACTCTACCACTGACCTGCAACGTTGATGTTTTATCTCCACAAATAACACAAGCCTGAAGGATTTCTGCTGTGTGGTGGAGTTGCTAATGCTAACGGTTAGCTTCTACTAGTCGAGATGTTCTCTGCTGTTTCCTGGACGCTAAACCAACAACAGCCTTCCCTGTTGTGAGTCAAGATGGGTGAGTCCATGAATGTTAAAGAGTGAGTAACATTGATAACCTGTATAGATGATTGTATAATAGTGCTGCAGACATGTGAAGTCATTATTTTGGCATTTTAGTGCAACTTACTTAAAATGTTATAATTCAGCCCAAAACCATAATTATATCTCCATCTTTAGGTAAAAACTCTGATTTAGAATCAGCCACAGCTGATTGCTGTAGAGCTGCAGGGTGACGTTTGTACCGTAATAAGTGGCTGCACTGGACTGGACTCCAACTGGGTCTCGGCCGCACCTCCAGCTGGCTCGGCCACTCACCTGCCTATATGACACGTTAGGGCTCAGAGCCACTTGCCTCCTTGAAAAAACCTCCTCCCCCCTCTTTTTTTCTAACGATCGCGGTGTGCAGGATATCCTCCAGGCTGCTGGTGCTTATAAGTCTCCTCTTTCTCCTGAGCGGTGAGTCTGCTTAGTTTGTGTGCTCGTGTGCGCTCGCCTGTAATATCCACTCGTTTTTCCGACTGAGAATCTCCGAGAGCGTACGCAGGGGGGTTAAGGGTGGTGCTGTCAATCATTGCCAGAGTGTCGCTCTCTCGGTCCTCCAGGTGATGCCTTTTTTGCAGGTATTTTTCTAACAGGAAGTCTGCTTGAAATAAGTCTCCACCCATGGTGCTACTCACCCTTTAAGTGACAGTGTGACGTAGATCTGTCAGGCTTTTCAAATCCTAGAGTTTCACCGTCTATTTTCTATCAGAAGCTAATGCAGGAGATAGGTGGAGACTATTTTCATGTTCAGCCTGCATAAAAAACTCAGAGTGATTGAATATTTATTAAAAAATAAGATTTAAAAAATTTTTTTTCAGTGTTCCACACCTTTACTTTGACAGAAATGTGTTTAGAAGAACAAGAAAAAAGGATTTTTTATGTAGCGCCTCTCTAGATGAAAATCACAATTAAGGTGCTTCACAAGAACAATAAAATAAAAACAAATAAAATGTAATATTCAGTATATTTTTCATAGACGGTGAACATGTTTTCAGATCTTTCTACAATTCTAAAAATTAAAACAAATTTTTTTTGGGGTAAATGTACCCATTTTTTTATTTCCCCCAATAGTGTCGAAATAAGAAGACTCAGAATTCTAAAGGACTTAACCGTAATATTTTTCAAACTGAAGGGGGAAGCAGAGGACTTTGCAGTCGCAAATTCTCCTTCCAAGCATAAAAATGCACGAGAACTCTATTTTATTTTCAATCATCTATTTCTTTATTTCAATAAACATCTGCTTGTTTTCAAATCCTGAAGGCAACATTAGGGGAGAAAACGGTGATTTAGTAAGCAGCTTCAGGCCAGAAAATAACCACCATTTTTTTGTTACTGGAGAACAGGAAGTGAGAATCCTGACAGTCAGTCCGCTGCTCCTCCTCGCATGGAAGGCTGTTCCAATTGCAGTTTTGTAGTGCTTTAAATTTCAACTGTCTTCTGCAGTCTGCTGTGTTGGTGTGTGTTGGTGTGTGTCTCCTCCAGCATCCGTCAGACGGGACTCTGCCTGTCAGAGCGAGCTCCTCCTCTGCAGCTGCCGTACTTCATTAAGGCCCATCAGCAGAGCTCAGTGCTTCACTGTCAGAGTCAGACTTGTGTTTTTTCATCTCTCCTCCCTTTGCACTCGTTCTGTTTCTGCACTCCATCTTTCTCATTCAAACCGTCCCTCAAGCTCTCTTCATTCTCTTCCTGATTTCTCACTCTGTCAACTTAACTCAGTCCCTTCCCTCTTCCTCATTTCTCTCTCTCTGCTCTTGAACGGCATCATCGTTCCTTCTTATCAGACACAACCCCATAAAACATCATCATTGTTGTGGATATTCTGCAAAAATACTCAACGTTTTCTTCTATTGCTTAAAAAAAACTAGAATTAATATTCGTGTAATGAAGATAAACTATAAATCCAGCATGGTACCTCTTTGACAAAGACTCTTGCTTGAGTTTCAATTTGATTTTCAAAAAAACTGATTTAACTATATTATCTATTCAGAAACAAATTTTTATTTCTAACTTTAAAAAAGAACACAATGACACATTTTTAAGCATTTGACACCCACAAGGTTTTCTCTGCAATAATAATAATTGAAATTTTTTGCAACATTTTAGAAGAGAAATTCTTTTTTTTGTTATTTTTGTTGTTAAACGATACAAATTTCCTTAAATTTCTGTGTTTTTATGCCTAAATGTATAGTGCTTTGTGTTTGCTCTATCTTAAAATGTGCAGCATGAACATTTACCAGCAGTCATTGTCATGTTTCTAAATATTATACTTTTATTTGAACTTAGATTTACAGGTGAAACTGGAAAAATTAGAATAAGGTGCAAAAGTCCATTTATTTCACTAATTCAACTTAGACTGAGAGACCATCTACAGGCTCAGGAACCCTTTGCAGGTGTTCTGGATTCATTAGCTGATTAGAGTGTGACACTTTGAGTCTAGAATATTGAACCTTTTCACAATATTCTAATTGTCTGAGATTTTGAATGTGGGGTTTTCATCAGCTGTAGCCATAATCATACAATTATAACAATAAAGGCTGAAATATCTGGCTTTGCATGGAATGAGTCTATCTCATATATTAGTTTCACCTTTTAAGATAAATTACTGACATAAATTAACTTTTGCACCATATTCAAATTTTTCCTGTTTCACCTGTAAGTCAAATATTTAGAAACCAGATGAATTATTCTGTTCACAGAGTCGACACAGACAGTAACATGGTGGTCCCACAGGGGTTTACCCACAAAGATTTTAATAGGCCCATGCATGAATCAAACCATCTGGGTCGCTCTGAAAACCCATATAAGGCCTACTAAAATCTGTGTGGTCAAACCCATGTGGGGCCACCATGGAGCCATATGGTTTACCCATATACACTGCTAAAAAAAAAAGGGAACACTTAACACAATCACTGGTTACCAGTTTCCTACCGGGCACAGTTCAAAATTTTGCTTTTTGTCTTTAATTTTTTCCAAGGATGTGCCCCCCCCCCTACTTAGCAGAGCTCTTAATAAAGCATGTTCCCTCAAGGTCATTGCGGTCGGCTGACCAGAACTTGCTTATCGTCCCTCGCACCCGGTTTAAGAATTGTGGTGATCGGGCTTTTCAAGTCCTTGCACCCTCTCTCTGGAACCAGCTCCCGCTCACAATCAAACAGTCCCCATCACTGGCAGTTTTTAAGAGCAGGTTGAAAACTCATTTTTATAGGATGGCTTTCCCCTAAAGTTTTGGTTTTGGGTTTTTACACTTTGTTTTACTGCCTTTTAACTATTTAGTACATAGGGTTTTTTGGTCTTAATGTCCTTTTAAAACCCTTTTAATTTTCTTTTATCTAAACTAATTAGCATTTTATTGTTCTTAGTTACGGCTATGTTTTTATTTTTGTTTTTAATGTTTTTATTATTTGCTTCCACCTTTTATTCCTTTTATTTTCTTGTTCAGCGCCTTGGGCCCCTCTAGAGGAAGGTGGAAACTGCTTTATAAATAAAGCATGATGATGATGAATGTAACTCCAAGTCAATCACACTTCTGTGAAATCAAACTGTCCACTTATGAAGCAACACTGATTGACAATCAATTTCACCTGCTGTTGTGCAAATGGAATAGACAACAGGTGGAAATTATAGGCAATTAGCAGGACATCCCCAATAAGGGAGCGGTTTTGCAGATGGTGACCATAGACCACTTCTCAGTTCCTGCTTTCTGGCTGATGTTTTGGTCACTTTTGAATGCTGGAGGTGCTTTCACTCTGGTGGTAGCATGAGACGAAGTCTACAACCCTCACAAGTGGCTCAGGTAGTGCAGCTCATCCAGGATGGTACATCAATGCGAGCTGTGGCAAGCAAGTTTGCTGTGTCTGTCAGCGTAGTGTCCAGAGCATGGAGGCGCTTCCAGGAGACAGGCCAGTACATCAGGAGCCTGGAGGAGGCCGTAGGAGGGCAACAACCCAGCAGCAGGACCACTACCTCTGCCTTTGTGCAAGGAGGAACAGGAGGAGCACTGCCAGAGCCCTGCAACATGACCTCCAGCGGGCCACAAATGTGCATGTGTCTGCTCAAATGGTCAGAAACAGACTCCATGAGGGTGGTATGAGGGCCCGACGTCCACAGGTGGGGGTTGTGCTTACAGCCCAACACCGTGCAGGACGTTTGGCATTTGCTTGAGAACACCAAGATTGGTGAATTCACCACTGGTGCCCTGTGCTCTTCACAGATGAAAGCAGGTTCACACTGAGCACATGACAGACGTGACAGAGTCTGGAGACGCCGTGGAGAACGTTCTGCTGCCTGCAACATCCTCCAGCATGACCGGTTTGGCAGTCGGTCAGTAATGGTGTGGGGTGGCATTTCTGTGGGGGGCCGCACAGCCCTCCATGTGATCACCAGAGGCAGCCTGACTGCCATTAGGTACCGAGATGAGATCCTCAGACCCCTTGTGAGACCATGCTGGTGCGGTTGGCCCTGGGTTCCTCCTAATGCAGGACAATGCTAGACCTCATGTAGCTAGAGTGTGTCAGCAGTTCCTGCAAGATGAAGGCATCGATGCTATGGACTGGCCCGCCCGTTCCCCAGACCTGAGTCCAATTGGGCACATCTGGGACATCATGTCTCGCTCCATCCACCAACGCCACGTTGCACCACAGACTGTCCAGGAGTTGGTGGATGCTTTAGTCCAGGTCTGAATTTTCCCATCTTTTTTTGTGAGTGCGGAATTTTTTTCAGTCTTTTGTGTGCAAATAAACAGAAACCTTAACTTCCCCTCCTTTTTTCCCCTAATTTCTTTCATCACTAACATCCTACCGCATCCTATTCCCTTTCTTATCCCTTGTGCCCGGTAGTGTACATGTGCAAACGTATACAGGCACAGGTCTTGGGGCCACTGCTCTTGTTGTCAATCTGACAAGCAGCAGGAACAGAATTATCAGAGAGAAGCTCTTTGACTTGAGGCAGGAGAGGGTGTGAAACCAGATTGCTCCAGAAGCTTTGAGAAATAGGACACCGTGAGGTCGGTGGAAATCTGAGAAGCTGAGGGAGTTTACATTTGTCTGTACATTTTCCAACCTGGAAAGGGTGAGAAGATGCTGAAAAGTATTTGAGATCTTATTAGAAATGCGATTCAAATTTAGTTGTCCTTGAAAAAGTCAAAAACACACTGCATCTGAAGCAAATATCTCCTTCTGCAAATATAAGTAATAAATCTATAATGGAAGTATGTGTGGTGCATTCTCATTAGCCACCACTAGGGGGCGATAAAGCACTACATTTCTCCATTTTCTGACCCAGTCCACCTTTTTTTCACTCATAAACCTTCTTGTCATTTTCCAACCACTACCATGAACGCATGGCTAAAAGTCTTTGAGGGGAAGAGCCGGGAAATAAAAACAAAACCTGTTTTGTTTTCCTCCTGCAGAGCTGAAAGCAGAGGAGCTACAAGCTGTATACAGATGTTGGAATCAGACACAAAGTAGAGAGCTATAAACCAAAACTAGATCCTTTTTGATCAGATGTACGATTGTGGTTTTTCCTCTCTTCTGTTTTCGCTTAAATCGACATTTGAGGTAAAAAAAATGAAATAAATTTGAGCTCATTTTGCAGCTTTCCCTGCCTGCATGTTTTTCTTGCCTTTTCCCAGTTTTCCCGGTCTCCGGTTCTTCATATAAACCTAAAAGCACCAAGCTTTGTTACCTGCAAAAATTGTAATATTACACATGATTGGAGCTTAGACTCTGCAATACAATGGATTAGACAGATTCAAATAAATGACATACAGTGCACATACTTGACTTCCTAATCAGTGCCTGCTGGTTACTTCCCCTCTCCGTGACTTTTGGGTGTTTTTAATTGCGATTTAAAATTCTAATCCTTTCTTTAGCTGAGAAAACATTTTCTTTTCTACATCCCTCCTATAATCTCGCTGCCTTTTCACAGAGACCACACTGATTGCATGTTACAGCTTTGACCCCGGCAGAAAGCTCATTTGAGAAAATGTTCCCGTCCTTTCTTTGCCTTGATCCCTAAGCCGTGCAGAGTTGTTAACATGAACTGTACAAATTCATACAAATATGACATCAGCTGTCATTTGATTCAAAAGACAAAATATTACTGTCATTGCGGAAGGATTTGACTTAATTTTTCTTTTAATTCTTGCTTTTTATTCAGTTTGATTTGTTAGATATGTGTCAGTAATGTTATGAAAAGAGAAATTAATGCCTCTGAACTCTGGTTAGTTTCTATTATTTTTACTATTTAATATTTTTTATAGCACATAAACTTTTATAGGAAAAAAAACTTTTTTTTGCTTTAAAGGTTGATTTTGGGTATAATTTTCAAGTATTGTTTAACTTTTTTTGATTAAAAAAATAGATTTTTCTACTGCCTTTCAAAATAAACCTGACATTACAGGTTTTGGGTGCATTAATAATAATTCATGTGTTTTAACATTTAACATTTATTTTGTTTGTTAATTACACCTACCTATGACTTCATATTTTTAGTTCCTCATTTTTTTCTTATAACAAATAAATATAAAAGGGGAGCAAGTTATACACAGTCTTCCGGGGGAGCCCCTTGAGAATGCCGTAGGAGTGGGGGGAGCCTCCGTCCAATCACCTCCGTTAAAACCTCAGTGAGAGCACGGGTTGGGGTGGGGGTAGTGTTCGTCTGTCCAATCACCTCCGCTGAAACTGCGGGCTAACCCTGGGTGGGTCAGTTGAGGGCTCCCCTATAGCTCCCCCGTAATTCGAACCCTGACTATAATAAAAATCAAGATGTAAATAAGTTAGCCAGGTCTCTAGGATTACTATTACGTCTCAACTTGAAAACATTATCTATTATAGTGCGAGAAACCACTGTCTTTGTACTGCTCTTCTTAAGCTGGACATGTTAAATGGTAAATGGCCTGTATTTGTATAGCACCTTCTTAGGGTTCTACAACCCCCCAAGGCGCTTCACAACACAATCAGTCATCCACCCATTCACACACTGGTGATGATGAGCTACAATGTAGCTACAGCTACCCTGGGGCGCACTGACAGAGGCGAGGCCTGCCGTACACTGGCGCCACTAGTCACTCGGACCACCACCAGCATGCAAAGCAAGTTAAGTGTCTTTCCCAAGGACACAACAGCAGCATTATCTGGTGGGAGCCAGGATCGAACCTGCAACATTCCGATTACTCGACAACCCGCTCTACCTCCTGTTGATTATAATATTTCATTTTAAGGTATTTTGATGTAAATTAACACTCATTTTAATGGTGTGCCATCTTGACCAAATCTAAATAAAATTATGTTTTTCTTCAAAGTATTTTTTCGGTCAGATGGACTGTGCAGTTAAAATGGGGCTAAATTGCCTCTGAGAGATAGTTCAGACACGTATTGGCTGATGGAAGAACCATCCTCGGTAACTGCCTGAGATTACTTGGTAAACACAGGTTCAAGTAGAAGCTCACTGGATGCGGAGAACTCAGTGATTTTGTGTCTGAGAGCCGAAATGGGGCGTGACGTATCGCAACCCGGTACTTCGAGGAGCGTTAGATTTATTTTTTTTTGCCGTCTCCCTGGAAACCATAACTGCTCTGCCACTGGCAGGCAGCCCGTCATGGATTCAGGTGGAGCATCTTCATGTGAAAAGCCAATCCGGAGTAGAAACAGTGGGGGGGTGCAAATGGCTCTGAAGTCTGCAGGCTTAAAAGTGTTGATAACTGCGGATTAGCTCTGCCTTCTCCCTCAGGCAGCTTGACAACAGTGTGGTCTCTGCCTTCCCTCCTGTCTGTGCTCTATACAAAGATACATACACATATGTGTGCATGTCTTTATAAGTTTTTGCCAAAAATATGGTTTGAAGAAGGAAAAGCCTCTGCATCACTGAAACATACTCAAACAATATGAGCTCATAATAATCTCTTCTTATTGTGTGCATTTGCCACAAGTTTCAGTTGACTGATCTTATAACTAAGAAGTATCTATTGTGGGGCTGTAGTATCTGTGTACTCTATCAATTCATTAATTGAGTACTTGAAAATGTTCAACTTTGTTAGCAGTGGCGCTGCAATGTTGTCACGGGGCCCCAAGAAAAACTGCTAAACTGCGAGTCTACGTTATACAATTATGGCAAGCCAAAGGGATAAAAAAATGCGAGTTATAAACTGGCATTATGTCCGCCAAAACGCTCGTTCAAGATGCGCGTTTTGGTGGATATAATGCTCGCTTTTAGAACACGTGAGTTTTTGCCCCCTTTGGTGTCAAAACTCGCATTCAGGACGCGCATTTTGGCGGACATAACACACGTTTAGAATGCACGCTTTTTTAATCCCTTTGGCTTACCATATACTGCCGTAAAGCAACACCCAGTCAGTACTTCCGGTAGCGACCCGAGCTCAAAAACTGTATAGTGCAGTAAACAGACGTGGGACCCCCCAACACTATCACAGGCACAAAAATGAACATAATAGATAATAGTATGACGCCAAAACTTTACAAAAAAGCATAATTTTAAGGTGTAAAAGTTGCGGAATGCTGCTTTAAGTCCATCAAACGGACATGAAGTATAATAAACCAAGAAAACAACAAAATGATTAGGCTACATGGTCACTAATAATAAAACAACACAAATTCACAGCAGTTCAGCACCACGGATAGCAACTGGATCATTTTGACACCCAATCTATTTCATCACAGAGCATCAGTATCTATTAAGTTTAGTAAAACTGGCACAGCGGCCCACAATGTTCATCAACACAATTTCAATACGTGGTAGGCTACTACAGGCCTAATCACCACTATTTGAAGTACATACGACGAGCCTAGCACCGATGCTCTGTATGTCCATTTTCTTTGCTCTCTCATTCTCTATGGACAACAGCACGGTCTGCGTGTAGCGGGAGGAGACCTGCTGCTGCTTTCAACCAAAAACTCGGGTTCATCTCCAGGAATATGTGTCCGGTTTTTGTAACTTGGCTTTTTCTTGCTCTCTTTTTTCCTTTTCTTTTCACTTTGCCGAGCCACTGTTATGCTTAAACACAAGTTATGGAAGTGCTTGTCTTCTCCAGCATCCTTCGTTTGTGTTAGAGGCGCCGTTCCCTCTCATCCACCTCATTGCAGGGACGGGCCCCTACCAAGCCCGGGCCGGGGGCCCGCTGCCCCCCAGCCCCCCCTGAACCCCCGCCCCTGCTCACAACGGAGAAGGCTGTTGTCGGTTTAGCGTCCAGGAAAGAGCAGAGAACATCTCAGCTAGCAGAAGATAACAGTTAGCATTAGCAACTCCACCACACAGCAGAACTCCTCCAGGCTTGTGTTATTTGTGGAGATAAAACATCAACGTAGCAGAGCAAACAGAGTCAGTGGTAGAGTCATGTTGCTGTAGCCAGTCTGAGGCAAGATGTCGAAATATCAGGAAATAAGACTAAATCCTGACTTCTCCATGCTGATACAGGCACTTCTGGGCTTCCCCCCCTCGAGTATGACCTACGAGGTATTCATTACTACTAGAGACCACTGCAGTGCACCTTTAACTCCACGCTTATAGTTTGAATAGCATGACGTTTGTTATTAGTTTACTTGTCTAAAAAGATTAAATGGGCTAAATTAAGGTTAGAAAGTCACTGAAAATGAACTTAACCAGAGTATTTAGCAAAAACTAGGAGAAAACTGTAGCTCTCACTGATTGGTTGATTCTGTTCCCTACCCTCGCCCCCTCCTTCCCCCACTCTGTTCTCAACTCCAATAGGTACGGATGAGAGTTGACACAAACAACCTGCAAGAAGTGTTCAAAAAGTCACATGCATGACAGGTGAGTTGTACACTTGTAAGAGAAGAGCTGAGCATGCAAACAGATCTGTAGACGTGTGTTCACAGAGATGTAGTTGAAAATGTTACACAACTTTATTTTATTTCACATGCATGTGAGTTTTTCTTACAAGGACATATTTCTCTTTACAAGTTTATGTGTGTTGATGTGCAGCTTCTTACATTCTGCTGCAGCTGTAGCCTTTCTGCGTGGCGTTAGCATGCCTGTGTGGGTTTTCTCCGGGTACTTCGGTTTCCTCCCACATAACAAAAATATGCATGTTAGATTAATTGGTGATTCTAAATTGCCCTCAGGTGTGAGTATACGTGTGTTCCTGTGATGGACTGGAGACCTGTCCAGGGTGTCCCCCACCTTTTGCATGGTGACTGCTGGAGATAGACACCAGCTCTCTACATCCCTACTCAGGAATAGGCGGTTAAGAAAATAAGAGTATTTCTTTGACAGCTTGAAGGAAGGTATGTTCCTCCTCATCATCATCATTACTGCAGCAACTCGGAATTCCTTTGACAAAAGCAATGTTGTCAAAAAGAACCTAAAGGGACACTAGTCAGTTTTGGCTTGTTTTTAGCACCCCCTAGTGTTTGTTGGCGAAACCGAAAGTAAAACTTATCTCTCCTCGTGCGTTCGTCACCTTAATCTAACTGCTGAAATGTCTCCCCAGTTTTCATTAGTGTCTACAGGAGCGGTTCATCACTAAATTAAACAAATCAGCTGCATTCATGATCTAAGTCCCAGCAGACTGGACCAGCGACTGTGAAGTTGCAAGTGGAATATTCTGGCCACAGGGGCCACAGGGTCTGGGTGGCCTTTCATTAACCCTGTAAAGGGTCATTTTAGCACATACTGGCTCAAGGAAATGATTTAAAAATATTAAAAAGTTGCAAAGTGTCCCTTTAATTCATTTTGAGGAAGAATATTTTGCAAAAATTTGTTTATGTTACAACCCCATGGATAATCCAGAATGCTACATTTAGCTAATCTCAATATTCCTGCTGGAATATTTTTTTGACTTTTTTATTAAAGCATCAGTGTCTTTGGCTATAAAAGTGTAAATCTAAATATTTCCCTTCTAAATGTGAAGATAAAAATACCTTCTTATTTAGATATTCCACAAATAATTTCACCTTTGATGTTGAACACACTAAAGAAGCAGTGCAATAGCTGATTGTATCTCTGTGAGATCAGCGCCGTCCTTCTCCGTCTGGTTTAAATCTCATCAATAATCTCAAGCATGCTCGCTAAAGAGCAGATACCCTAATAATCACCCGAATCATAAACAACTTAATTCTCATTAAGCTCCGTCACGGTTTATGGTAGATTTATTTTTTATGACCCTGTGATGAATATTCCCAGCTGACTATACTTAAGAGGGAGCCGTGGGATTATAGGCACTACTCTCTGTGCGCTGAAGGAAAACCCAGCCTGAAAGAGTAATAAATAAAGCATTTTTTATGTTATTGCAGTAAGTAGCATAACAATAATTTTGAATTTCTGGAGAAATTTTGCAAAAACGTCTCTTTTTAAGTGATTGTATTCATCACGTAGTTGTTAGAGTTAATGGAGCGTGTGGATTTAAAACTGCTTCTATAATGCAAAAGGATAAAGCTTTTCTTCTTCTTGGTCCTGCAACAATAATAATAATAATAATGCCATGCAGTGTCTGCTTTGCAGGGACGAAGGGAAGTGAGAGGTAAATATTCTCTGACATTTGACAAAACCCTGCACACAGACAAACACGAGCATACACAGAGACGGATCACAGCCCCCGCCGCTGTCGTCAAATTAATTCATTTTGGATTTCACAAATATGACCTGTGATTGCTGGTTGTCAGTGGGGGTACAGGGGAAGGGGGGTGTGTGGGGGTGGGTCAGTCAGAGGCTGATACATGAAATGATTGGGAGAGTGCAGCGTGTTCCCATTATCTTGTCCCTTGCATTGTAATTATCACTCCTGCTCTTTCTGCACCACTGCTCCCCATCTCTCCCCGCCATTGTAATTGTGATTGACTGGTGTGGCGGCCAAAACAGTGCAGTCTGAAAAGGCATCAGACCCACATCTCATAACTGCCCTGCCATTTGATCTCCTCCTTCACACTGACTGCTTCTCCATCTCTCCATCCCTCTCTGTTAGGGGTTTTTCCCCCCCCACGATTGAAGGGAAGTGTCAGCCAGACGATACGAAAACATGCTTGTAGATGAGTACGGATTCGACATGCCAAAGGAATATTATTCAGTGTTTTTCTATTCAGTGTGACTGAATGTAATTACAGTTTATGTTCAATCCAAGCATGAATTGATAATATGTGCTTTCAGTAGTGCTGAACACACTTTGGTCAGATAAATCAGTTACTAGGATAAAATAAAATAAAAAATTGAGTTTTGAACGTGCTCTTGATGATTTGGAGACCTTTTTTTTTGTAAAGGTTTAAATCCACCCCAAATTTCCTTGTGTTGTGCCTCCAATTGGTTTTAATCAATAGTTTTGCAGAGTTGTTTTTTTCCTCTAATTTTCAGGGGCGTGGTCCTAACTGAAGAAGTATCTCAGGAGATGGACAGGCTAACAGAGGTAGCCTCTCTGCTTTGGTGACGAGGGAGCGAAGCTGGAAGGCTAAACGCTCAGATTATTGGTTGATCTATGGTCATGAGCTTTGGTGAATGAACTAAAGAACAAAACAGCAAATACAAGCAGCCAAAACGAGTTTTCTCCTCAGAGAGGCCGGGTTCAGCTTTAGAGAAAGGGTCAGGGTCTCAAACTTCCACTACAGGGACTTTTATGTCGAGGGGACCTGGATGAGGTGTTTTGGGCGCATGGTCAGGATGTCCCCCTTTAATACCTCTCAGAGGAGGCTTTTTGGGGCATTTCCTTCTGGGAAGAGGAACTAAGGCTGACCCAGGACATTCTGGAGGGATTATACGCCTTGGCGCCTTGGGATCCCACCAGATGAGCTGTTACAATTGGCTAAGGGGATGACAGTCTGGGCTGACGTGCTCAACTGCTGCCCTAGCAACCTGGACGTGTGGCAGATGATGAGACAAGTTGTGTTTTGTTCAATAATGTCTTAAAATCTGACCTGTGTCTCATTCAAAAGACTCCAAATTAAAGAATGAGTCATGGATGTGTCCGGACTACTTAGTGAAAACATTGTTTTGTATTTGAGCTTAAAGAGACAGTGTGTAGTTTCCTGGCGATAAGGGGCAGCAGTAACATTTTTTTATTTTTGTTTATTCTTTATTTAACCAGGAAGGTCCCATTGAGATGAAAAACCAAGGGAGTCCTGGCCAAGAGGCAGCAAAAGTTACAGTTACAGCATCCCAGCATACGTCACGGTCGATGACGCAGTGCTCAGTGTGCCAATTCGGCAATTATTTGCACACTTGTGTACTACGCACTCGAAGCCTTGCTGCGCACTTCCTCTAAGCGCACTTCACAGAAGGGTGTAGGGCGCAGTACGAGTATTGAAATTGGGCCTAGGTTCTGGATCTGCTCCGGGTCCTGCGCCTGCTGATGACGTCACACTACGGCAATACCACCTGGCCAAATTATAGTGCATCTCTTTTTCAATTCTGTTCGTTCACATAGGTTTTGAAAAGAGTTTAGCAGTTTTGTTATTAAATTCATGTTTCTTACCATCTAAATATTTTTGAACGTGGTAACGCAACTTCCGTAAGTCATACGTCCAGCCAGTCATCTAGTGTGATGTCATCGGCAAGCGCAAGATCCTGAGCCGGCTCACGTAGAAGGAAACATGGCGTCCAATATGGCATCACCCAGAGACTATAGCTCCGTGTCTATGTATTTTAGACCCGATTTTTATGGTTATATGTTACAAAACCACCAATACTTTCCAACAACTGGACATCATTTTATTCATTTTCAACAACATTTCAATGGATATTGCCAGAGATTAATGGTAAAAATTCCACATTGTTGTTTTAAGAGCTAGCTGGCTTGAAACTAAGTGAGTAGCTAAATATACATTTAGCTGGACTAGTTTCTGAATATCTTTCTTTTACTAAGACCCAATTAACATAGAAAGGCTCATTTGTTCTTGATATCAGACGAAGACACGTGTATTATCGATTTGTGATCAGAGCAGTCCACATATGCTTCCGAGCAGACCAGAGCACTCTTAATACATTATACATAACAGGAATGCCTGATAAAATGATCTTTAGAGCCATTACGGTCATCTGGGACATCCCTAAGATCATCATAAGGGGTGAAGGGGGTAAAAAGCTGGCACAAATATTTTGCCATTATAATCATGCCTAAGATAGTAGCAGGATTGACCTACAACTCCGTCATGGCTAAAATCAAGGAGTGAACCACGATTGTGTCCAAACATAGACAACGAAGCAGATACCTAGTTTTGGATTTTACTTAGTTAGGAACAAACTAAGGTAGAAGATAGCCTTGTCACAAAGACCCAATTTGTTCTTTCTTTAGCTGAAGCTATAAAAATTCAAAGTTGATTAAGTTTGATAAAGAAAAATAGGTTTTGAACACCAGCAAAGAGATTCCCTAAGATCTGCTAGCTAAATCTATACATCCAGGAGATGATCAGCTGAGGGATTAGGCACTTCAGGTCTGTTTAAAGTTTTTTTTTTCTGTTACTTAAAGAAATGACTTACATAAGTATCAATGTCTTTGCTTTTACCTTCTCTCTTTGTTCACATTTCTCATATTTTGTTCAGCAACATGATGTCATGACATAGCCTAGTGAACTAGACCAATTCTTGCTTTGCAGAGTTTGGTCTAGGCACGCTTCATTGGAACCCTCACAGCCCAAACCACTGCTGTGTCTATCCAATCACAACTCGCTATAGTTTTGGTTGGGCCAATCACAGCGCTCTATATCATGGGCCAATCACAGAGCGGGAGTAGCCGATGACGTCAGCGCTGCGGCCGCGATCGCCGCGAACCCAAGCAACATGGCGGCAACTCGGAAAACACGTTCGTTTGAAAAGGCTTTGTCATCAACATTGGATTATTTAGACTCCAACGTGCGTAAGTCTGTCTGATATACTTAGCGGCTTCTTATTTTTATCAAACAAAGTAGTGCAATGTCCCAGTACACCTGATATTCGCGTGTTTTTCATACAAAAACGACAGAAATCATTGAAGCTAGATGCTATCAAAGCCTCCCGCTTTTCCGTCGCCGTGATTACGTCATGTTGTTCATCACTCTGATTGGTCCTAGCGCTATCCAATTGCGTGCTGACATTTTGAAAGACAACCGTAGATCCCGCCTCACGACTGAGAGCCGTCAGTGGTTCGTGGCCAGACTATATATACACATATATAGGATGGCTTGCCAGGCTAGTCATGACAGGAACTGGAGGGAAAATTAGTAAAACCAAAAGTAGCCAAAGTCCAAGAAAAATAAAAAACCTTTGGAAAAAACTGGAAAAACTATGAATCAAGACCACTTCAAAAGATTACAAGAAACTTTGGGTCCTTGGAAGCAAATGACGAAAAAATGACTCAAGATTTTTTACACACCACTGTTCATTCATTCAGGTTAAATTTTTGGCAGCAAGTTTCCTTGGGGCTTACAAATGCCAGACAGTCCTGCTCTGCGACAGGTCTGAATGATACACCTTGTCAGAGGGGGAAGTTCATCAGCAGCCACTGAGAGCGCCATCGATTGAGCTGCCCTGAGCCCAGTCAGGCAATGGATTGGATTTATTCCTCTTTGGATAAGGTCTGTGTACTCACATGCACTAAGACAGCCACGCATGCATACAAATCTCATACTTCTCTTTGCACACCTGTGTGTATTACATAGTTGCACGCCTATATACACACACACACACCGTCACGTGATGTTTGTCTGCACAACCCGACCTGTCTGAAAACCAGTGACATTCTGCAGACTCCGTGACAGCTGGGATCAGATGCAGTGATTTATTGTCAGCAGCTGCATGGACAGGAAAAAACAAGACAAGGAGATGCTACTTTGACAAATGTTCTGATATCTATCAGACATCTGTCTGTGCTTATTTTAGGAGTGAGAGATGAGTATCATCAAATCCATATTTTTGAGGACAAGGGATCCGGACTGATGGAAGATGACTTTCTTGCCAAACGCAGCAGCTCAACTGTGTGTTTCTTTTTTCACTTTGTGTTTTAGGTGTAAATGTTATGTATGATGATCAGTCAATCATTTGGAAGTACCACTAGGACGACAAGAGTAAACAAATCAGGACTTAGTTAAAGTGCCTTTTCTAAAAGGTTTGAGGCAGTTCGCCAGGAATGTGTTTTCAGAAAAGGCACATAAACCGAACTAGGAGCTAATTAGTCAAATCTCATTGTTGGATATATTACCTGTAAGAGTATAATCACCAAATTGTAATGTGATGCAGAAAATACACAATGGCAATCCATCTTTGACTGTGCCTCAAGGCACTTTTGTGTTTGTGCATATGCAAAAAGAAAACGGCAAGTTAGGAATTTGTGCTCCTTTTAAGAGAGCTGAAAGATTCCTGCATTTTTATTATCAATAGATGTTAGCAGTTCATTACAAGCTGCTCTGAATAGCCAACCATAGTCAGAATTAATATTTTTAGTTGACAAATTGTGAAGTGAGCATTTAAGCTGCAATGGCAAATCTGCAAAACAAGCTAGCTTTTAAACACAAACATGGTCACGGAATTCTCACCCCTCCCATTGGCTATCTGCACAAGGCCACACCCCCCTAATATGGGAACCTGCATTCCCACAGTAAACGAGAGAGCACAAAACACCAGTCGCAGTTTTCTACGTCCAAACGTTTTTGTTGTCCGTGACTTAAATGGTGTTTTTCTTTTTCTTGGTAGTTTGTCCTAAAGTTGAAGTGGTAGCAGCCGGCTGTTTCTCCTTGTCTGATGTTATTGAGTGGAGAACCTCTCACACCAGTGGTGTTCTGTTGCTAAATATGCGAGCGCGTAACGAATGGAGGACCCAGGGAAGTGCGGTGGTTCGCTGAGACCGACAACCGTATGGTTCAATCATTGGTTTCAGACCGAGTCGTGTTATTGGCTGAGGTTTTATAGCTATATATTTATAGCTATACTATGTTAGAACGTTGTTAAGGCGGGGGCATGAAAAAATGTTTTAAGCTAGCTTGTTTAGCAGATTTGCCGTTGTAGGTTTAATTTTTCATTATCTCAGCTGAAAAATTTAAAAATTTTACAATCATGGAAAGCCTAAAATATCCAGAGCTCACATTTTAAGTCAGCAGTGGTGAGTATTGGGCTGTTAAGTTCACACCCTGCTTCACACTGAGAATTATACTGTTATTACACTAGGATCAATGTAGACGACCATAAAATGCCTAATGTCAGATCTATTTAGTATAAAATAAAAATATTAGATCTATTTAAATCACATGTAAAAACCAATTACCTTCCAATGATCAGTTGCATGAAAGTCAGACAGCGTTGCTACAGTTGTAGAGAAGAGCTGCTGTGGAAGGCTGGATGTACAGGCAGGAAGAACATCTGCATAAAAATGTAGTTCATGGCCGTTGATGCTTAGAAAAAAAGTGATGGGAAAATATCAAGAAATGACTTGCAAACAGCAAATAATTGCAAACTCTGTTCTTATATATTTTTAAAAAATGCACATTTTTATTAATTACTTTAGATGTTAGTCAAAATAAAGATTGGTGATTTCAATCCAAAGTGACATTTATCTGTTTTTTCCAAATGAACTCTTCATATCTGTCATACAGTAATGGAGGCATCATAATTTGCATGCATGCATCATTTGCCGCCGGTGTGTTTTGCCTTCGGTCTGTCATCTTCTAAAACGCTAACTTTAAGCATAACAAAATAAGAGCATGCATGCAAAGCAGAATGCAACATTTTAATAATTGTTTTTTGCCAATATTGCAAATTTAAAGTACACCTAATTCTACGAATCACTTTAAATCAATCAAATTATTTTGCAGCACAATAAATATATACAATAATAATAAATATACACTAAAAATGAGCCCTTTTAAAATTATTATCAATGTATAATGAACTATTTGGACATATTTAACCTACATGTTGATTATTCAATATTCTTTCATTATCAGTTACATAAATATTTCAGAGCTTCGTTGTCATGCTGCAATGTTTTATGTCTTAACTTACATTTTATTTTGTGGGAAACCAAAAAAAAAAGTCCCCACATTCACTTTTAAAGATAATATTATCTAAATAAAATGCTTCAGTTTGATTTTTGGAAGAGCATTGGTCATTTGGGATAAATGAGATCCAATCATCTTTATTTTAGGAACTTTATTTGTCCCCAGGGAGGAAACGTAACCCAATAAGGAGTAAATTTACAGTCCCGGTAACTAAATGATGCCATTTAAAAGAGTGCTTTATGTTCTCAGTGTGCAGATGGTCATGGTCAAAGTTTCATCTGGTTCAAAACCTTGATGGCTCTTACTAATGAGTCTGTGTGGCTATAGCATCTGTCTGGATGTCTAATGTAGCTCACCATGTGGAGAGTGTCATTTGCCGTCTGGCCTATAGCTTCACTCTCGTCTCTCATGGCAGGGTTGACATTGTAATTAGTCCACAATCAAAACACCCAAAGAGGTTCAACTCCCCTTTTCACTGACTATAACAGGAGGAAGTGAAAGAGAAAGCAAAAACACACTATGTAGATCGGGCGGGGTTGTGACTGAAGTGTAAGTGATGAAATGTTGCATGCATTAGTGTCCAGAGGGGTAGAAGTGAGGGTACACTCATGTTTCTGCAGGGTGTCCATTTGTGTAAAGACTTCATTTCACCCTCAATAATCCTACTCTGCATTATGCAAGAATTGTAAGGGTTGGAATGAATGGTTCGAGTGATTCAGAAGAGAAACGTAGCTCGGAGTGAGACAATGAAAGTTGAAATTCCTACAGTTTGAGACTTTCCCGGTCCAGACTTGAAACTTTTCCAGTCAAGGGCTCTTCAGGCACCCTTTTACTCTATAGAAAGTAGAAAAACCAGGAGCAAATACAGGCGAATCGGCATAAAACCTAATGAAGCACCCACGTACCCGCTGTTACGAGGTAATGAGTGTACTTAGCTCTAAGGGAAAGGACATCTCCAAAGGATTTTCAGTATGTGCCCACTTCCCTGAGTGCTTAATCATGGTGCTTGATTATGAGCAGCCATTAGAATCCTGTGAGTCAGCCCCACTTGTACACTGCAAGGAATTATGGTGCGCTTGATTGAATTTAACATTTTTTGCCTCTGGACTGTGAGAGCTTGCCAGAAGATGAACAACAACAAAAAAAGCCCTTGTTGTATTATTGGTGTCTAACTTGGAGCGAGCAGCTTTGTTTGCAGTGTGTTGTGTTTTTTTTAGCTGACATGAAGCACCTCATAGCTCGCAGCTCTCAATCTGACTCGCTCACACTGAGCCGCCCTGCAAATCCTGCACAAGTAGCTCTTCAGTCATTTATACATGTGAACTTAGGCTGCTGTTGTGACAAGAAGAAGACATTTTCAGGAAGTATGGTAGGTATTTTATAACAAGAGCTGGAAAGTAGTTGGATCAGTTTTAGTGTTTGTAGACATGAATGTGGAAATAAATCAAAATTTTCATTGAGAACTCAGATTTTACTTTATCTGATACTAAAAGGTAACTAAAATTACCCGTAAATGTGAATGTTTTACAAATCTGAAGTTGTTTCCCTGTTACCTTGCAGTTTTTTCTGTCTTTATTTTTGCTTTTTTGTCACATACATGTTTTGTCCATAAGGACAGTAAAATAACGCTAAATATTTTTTTAAACTTTAAGCTAGAGCTTTAACATTGATCTCAGTGATTGTTGGGTTAGAAAATTGACCAGTTTCATATTTGACGTTACTCTACAGCCCTCTGCTGGCCAGATACTGCACTTAACAGTTTTGTGGAGCGGGTAGGTGCTCTAGAGGGCGCTCTTATATCTGCATTATGGCTATTTTCTGTGCAGTTAGCTTTTTCAACTTGCTGATCGTCAATAAAAAGCGCAAGAAGAAGAAAAAGAAGTTTGCTTTTCTGTTGGCATCATGGCGGAGCATGGAAGTAAAAGTAACAGAGTAATGTCTTTGGAGGTGAAGCAAAGAGCTAAAACCGGAGTAAACATCGGCATGACCTACATTAGTTTGAGGGAGCTAAAAGAGGCTATAAAATCACGGACTGATGGTGACCTGGCTTTGTTGCTACTGGACTTACAAGTAATAATATTGTTTGTCCAACAGTGTGGATATTTTTGATTTGGGGCTTATTTCGTAAGACTCGGCTCATGTTGGTGTTAGTTTGTTGTTAACGCTAGCTACAGCAGGCTGCTGCAGGGTTGTTTACGGTAGTTGCAATTCCACTTTCAACCAGTAGGGAGCACGAAACTGATCAGAAAGACAAATTTCAATATCAGACGTAGATAAACCTGTTTATTAAAGTAAAAAAATATATATATTCATTCATGTACTTACCTGGTTCTGTTTGAGCCACCGTCTCATTCTTTCACATAAAGAGGGCGGGGCTTAAAACTCGTACTGCAACCGACCACTAGGGGGTGTTTCAGGTCTTGTAGCTTCAACCTCCAAGTTCCATTCTTACAACTGGTTCTTCCTTGATTTTCTGATGCCAAAAACTCTGGAAAAATCAATATCTTGCTGGACAGAATTAGAATCCCTAAAAAAAAGGTGTTTTACGTTACCAGATTGATTTAATACGTTTCACTTTTGTCTTCTGGAGCCTTGAACATCTTTGACAAAGCATGTTAAAAATGTCTGGTTGGCATTTTTAATCCTTAATCACTCCCGTTTCCTCACTGTGCCCTGTGATCTTTCTGTCCCTTTCTCCTTTGTCTCTCTTGTCGTGCCACTGTGTCACTGTGCACACCTGCTTCATCCAGCTGTCAATTACAGCCCAGAATTACTGACTGGCACACAATTAGAGTATGTCTCACGCACCGGCCCACGCTGGTAATGAGTTTCCCCAGTCATTGATCAAAGTCAAAATCACCCTGGACCAGAGTTTTCCAATGTATATTTTTTCTTTGTTTTTTTTTTTTGGTGGGGGGTGTCTTTGCTGAGCCACTTGAGAGTTTTTATTCCTCTAACTGTATTTATAATAGATGCAAAAGTGAAAAAGATTTATTTGCAATTAAATAAGAAAATGCAATTTCTGTTTTTTTTTGGTGTTAAACCTATCTACTAAATTCAATATTCTTATTCACATAATAGATCCACTGACAGATCAAGTTAACCTGTCATTAGAAACAAAAATTCTTTTCATTTTGCCAACTGGTGTTTTATTAGATTGACACATATCAATACATGTTTTTTCTGTAACACATTTTAAGTATTGTCTATTTCCGTAATCTCAACCTTCCTTGCACCTTCAGATCAAAGTACTAGACATAAAATTCCAACAAATTTTTACTTTCACTATGACTTTTTAAATGTGACAATATAAAACACATGACATTGTTCCCTATGAGGCCAGGTCACCAGCTGTATGACATAATGAGAACATTCCAATATTTGCAAGACTGTTGTGTTAATGTTCTCATTGCAATTAATTCACAATTAAAGCATTAATCCGGAGTTTTCCCACTTTCGGGAATTATGTACGATTTTTTTACAAATCCGTAAAAGTGATAGTCTTAACCTGTACTTTGATATAATTGTTGGTGATATGTCTTTTTTTTTGCTACGCCCATCCCTTGCCCCGTAGAGCCCCATACTATTTGAATTCAGCACTGCTCAGCATTAGCCAATAGTGTTAAACACCTGCTTGTGTAATGAAGTCAATGACAGGGCGTGCACGAGCATTTGCATAAGTACTTAGATGCTGAGTTGGCAGCATTTCTTATAGAAAAGTAAGACTGTAATATATGACGTAAAAAAATTCCCATCTCACCCTCCGCGGGTAGTCTCATCCTTCCAAGCTCGGGTTCTCTACCAGATCCTGGGAGCTTGAGGGTTCTTCAGTATCTTAGCTGTTCCTAGAACTGCACTTTTCTGGACTGAGATGTCTGATGTTTTTCCTGGGATCTGCTTTAGCCACTCCTCCAGTTTGGGGGTTGCTGCCCCGATGACCACGGGCACCATCGATGGCTTCACTCTCCAGGCTTTCTCAAGTTCTTCTTTGAGGCCCTGGTACTTCTCTAGTTTCTCCTGTTCCTTTCTCCTGATGTTGCATCACTTGGTATTGCTACATCAACCACAACGGCTGTCCTCTGTTGTTTGTCCACCACCACAATGTCCAGTTGGTTCCCCATCACTATTTTGTCAGTCTGGATCTGAAAGTCCCACAGGATCTTGGCTCGCTCGTTCTATACCACCTTAGGGGGTGTTTCCCACTTTGACCTTGGGGCTTCCAGTCCATACTCTACATATGTTCCTGTACACTATGCCAGCCACTTGGTTGTGGCGTTCCATGTATGCTTTCCCTGCCAGCATCTTACACCCTGCAGTTATGTGGTGGATTGTCTCAGGGGCCTCTCTGCATAGCCTACACCTTGGGTCTTGTCTGGTGTGGTAGATCTTGGCCTCTGTTGCTCTGGTGTTCAGGGCCTGTTCCTGTGCAGCCATGATGAGTGCCTCTGTGCTGTCCTTCAGATCAGCTCTTTCTAGCCATTGGTAGGATTTCTTGATATCAGCCACTTCAGTTATCTGTCGGTGGTACATCCCATGTAGGGGTTTGTCCTCCCATGATGGTATTTCTAGCACCTCCTCTTCTGTTCACCATTGTCTGAGACATTCACTGAGCACGTTGTTCGCACAATGTTTCATCCTGGACAATGGCTCTCACACTCACTAGTCCTCGGCCTCCTTCCTTACAGCTAGTGTACAGTCTCAGAGTGTTGGATTTGGGATGGAACCCTCCATGCATGGTTAGGAGCTTCCGTGTCTTAACATCTGTGGTCTTCTTTATTTTACTTTTAATGCTTCTTTTTATCTTTCTGTCATCTATTCCATACTTTTGGCATTAGCTAAGTATGAATTTCACTGCAAAGCGGAAACACCATTCATCACTGTGAATGGGGCAAATCCTGAATCTTCATATATTTAAGGTAAATAGGAATTACAAGAAAACATGATCAATGACTTTATAATATTTGCATAAATTGTTATAAATATTTGGATTCAACCATCATCAGTATTTTAATTTGAACTGTATTTCTGAAATATTAATTCTTGGATTAATAAGAATAATTTGTATTTAACTTAAGCTACAGGTATTTATATACTAATCACTTTTAATCATTTATGTTTGGATGAGTGTGCTGAATCTCTGCTGTACGGAAGCCCATTCCCGCCACTTTGATAAAAAAATAGTTTGTCATAATTATGGTCTAGCTATCTCATAGTTAAGTCATAATTATGAGATATAAATAATTTTTTTAATCAGTTGCGGGAATGGGCTTCCAAACTTCTGTGTGCTCAAAGTAAAAAATAAATAAATAAAACAAGAAATGCATTAGCAAAAAACACAAGTGTATCTACCTTGACGGAAATGCCCACACATTTTACATCTTTGTATTTTCTCCTTCTCCTTTAAACTCCTCCGACTCCTTCGGCTGTGGCCGCAGATCATTTAATAGAGCTCTCATCTGAGAAAGGGGCTGCATGTACATCTACTTCTCATTATGCAAGTGTCAGGACTTGAGTAGTAGGCTTCCTGGCAAATAATGCAGGAATGACATTGCTTGTTTGTTTTTTCTTAGATATGAAAAGTGCTGAAGCAGGACTGAAAGAGGGGCTGGGAGGGGCGGAGTGACAAAGGCAGTAAAGAACACGGACCCACACGGTGTTTAGAAGCTGGTATGTTCAGGTTTCTTTGATTTGACAACCAGTAGTAGATGGAAACAATTTCCAGACTCGATAAAATGACTAAAATTTTACTCTTTTGCAGAATTCACCTGAGCGTTTATACCGTCTCTTTAAGATAAGTTATCATTATTAATCTTGCTCGGTTTTGTAGGGAAAAATGAAGTGAAATGTCAGATGTTTAAAAGAAAAAAGGTGGGTAAGATTAGAATCTTAAGAAGATGAGACAATGGATTAATCTTGGGTCATGGCTCAGCAGTGAGAAGTAGTTTGAGTAATGAGAAGAGGAAGCAGCGATAATGAAAAATCTAAATGATTAAACTGTGTGTTTGCATGCCATAGGAGGGCCAAGTGGTCATCCTGCAAAACTGTAGGTTATATTCTACCTTTGTTTTTTTTTTAATCTTGTCAGCCATCGTTGATCCACGCAGCAGAAAGGACAATAACTTGCTGTGATTTTGTTTAAAGCAGCTTTAGGAGGTAAAAGAATGGGAGAAATGAAAAAGCAGGGACCGTTAAACTCAATAGGACGAGTCAGATTTATGTAGCTGGTAGGAAGGTAAAATAGAAAAAAGAGGAGACAATAAAACAAGTACGATAGATTTCATAAAAACAAGGATTTGAGTTTATTCAAAAGCCCCTTTAAAAGTAATGATCCCATAACGGAGATACACAATTAAATCTGAGACCAAAATAAATGTTTATAAAATTTTACATTCTATCATATTCTTTTGTTTCCAGACATCACTTTTTAACTTCTAAAACCTGCCACAGATTTTATTATAGCAACTTTCAAATCAAGACACTTTGTTATCCGTAAGTGGGTCGTTTTGTTTAAATTAGGAGGTTGAATGAATGAATAGATGAATTAATGTCGCTGAAACACATTCAACAAAATTAGATGCAGTCCATGTGGAGGTCAAGAGATAAACAACAAATAAAATATATATTATACAGGTAAAATGAACACACAGATATATAATTAAACTATATTATATATAAAATAGGAGGGTAGTAATGAAGCAATAGTTAATAAAAGCTGTTAAAACAACATTTAGAAGTGAGCTACTGAATATCTTGCCTGTTGTAAATAACTCTTAGTATAAGCTCAGTTTGAAGAAACTGATTATTTCTGACTGAAAAGCTAATGGCTAGCTTAAAGAACACCAAAGAGCCATTTTGAAACAACTTTATTGGCCAAAATACTGATGGTGGTGTGTATAGATTCTATTCTAAAACAGCTTCTCATTAAAAGTGCATCGACTTTCATCTTGTTGATAAGCCTTTAAAAAAATGTTAGTCTTCAAAATCTGTTTAAATGTGATCAGTTAAAATTTTTATACTGCTGTAATTGTACTGGTAAATTTTAAGAATTTCCTACAGAGTGCAACAGTTAGCTGCTGCTGTCACTGTTAGCTTTTTAATTAGTAAATACACTGCCTGACCAAAAAAAAGTTGCCACCAAAACAAAAGGTCATACACTCTAATATTTCATTGGACCGCCTTTATCGTTGATTACGGCACGCATTCGCTGTGGCTTCTGCAATGTCACCAGATTTATTTCCACCCAGTGTTGCATTAATGTTTCACCAAGATCTTGCATTGATGATGGTAGAGTCTGACCGCTGCACAAAGCCTTCTCCAGCACCTCCCAAAGATTCTCAATGGGGTTCAGGTCTGGACTCTGTGGTGGCCAATCCATGTGTGGAAATGATGTCTCATGCTCCCTGAACCACTCTTTCACCATTTGAGCCCGATGAATCCTGGCATTGTCATCTTGGAATATGGCCGTGCCATCAGGGAATAACAAATCCATTGATGGAGTAACCTGGTCATTCAGTATATTCAGGTAGTCAGCTGACCTCATTCTTGGAGCACATCCTGTTGTTGAACCTAGACCTGATCAACTGCAGCAACCCCAGATCATAGCCCCGCCCCCACAGGCTTGTACAGTAGGCACTAGGCATGATGGGTGCATCACTTCATCTGCCTCTCTTCTTACCCTGATGCACCCATCACTCTGGAACAGGGTCCATCTGGACTCATCAGACCAGTCTTTACTAATGTGTTGGACAGTTCTGAACCCAGTTTTAGTCGTTTCTACAATCTCCTTAGATGTTTTCTCTGCCTGATGCATGTCAATGATGTGACCCTTCTCAAACAGACTAACATCTTTTCCACGACCACCAGATGTGTCTTTCCACATGGTTGTTTAAGAAATGAGAAGCAGCTCATTGCACCAGTTGGGGTTAAATAACTTGTTGCCAGCTTGTTACCGTGCAGTAATTATCCAATAGGAGGCTCGTACCTATTTGATTAGTTAAATCCAGGAGGTGACTTGGTTTTGGACAGCCAGTGTACATAACCACAAAATTGTGTGCAAATTCATGTATTATGTGAAATTAACAAAAAGTTCTCATCAACCAAATTTTTTAAAACTTTTGAGACTCGAGTCATTTTTAGAGGACTAATAACACAATAAATGATGACTTGTTGACATTAAATCATCTCAATGCTGAAAAACTCTAACAGGAAGTGACATCACCCACCTTGTTCCTGCTCAAATGCACCTCCACTGTGGGAGTAAATACTTCCCTAATGAAGAGACTCATTGCAGAATAACTGTAAAACCAGCCACTGCTCTCAGTCAAACTATTTGACTGTGTCAGCACAAATCCTGTAGTTTCTCTTCACTCGGCAGTGAAATTTATAGCCACTGATGACTGATTGCATTTCTTCCCCTCACAGTACCCGGAGCCTTCTGAAAGCAACCCAGCAGCACATTAATTTTTTCAAAGTCATCATCTCAAGTAAAGTGACATGCTGGAGAAATAAAACTCCGATGAAAACTCTAATTTTAGTAGTCCTTCATCAGCGCAGGCAATCAAAGTGTCGCGTTTTTAAAGAAAATGTTTTTTTTTGGGTAGACGGCGTTCGTAGAAGCTAGGTGTCACATTTGACTCGTTCTCTCCTCAGTAAATGAACCTGTATCATTTCAAATTAAAGGTCCAGTTATGCTGCTATGCTCGGGAGACCAAGAACAATCGGAACGTGTTTGCACGGACTCGGTGATGCAGCGTGCATTTAGAGGAATCACTGAGGTAGACAGTCTTACACAAGTGTCCCTCTAATTAAAGGTCTAATGTCTCATCTTGTGCAAGTCTTCTCCATTTCTTTTTTTGCCATTCATGTTGAAGGCAAGGGAACGCTCAAGCAAAAATAGACAATAAGGTTGATGAAAAGAAACTGATTAACCTGTCATGTTCCAGACAGGTATCCATTAGGCTCTTTAATCAAAGTCTAGATGGCATGAAATTGACATTTTCAGCCTCCTGAGAAGCATTGAACTGTACTGATGATGCCCCACAGTATACGTCAATGCACTTGCAGCTCTTCTAACCTGTACTTTAATTTGCCATCTTCACGCTACAGAGCTCCTTAAAAGACTTGTTGTTTTCTCAGTCTGCCACAGAAAAAATATAAATAGATGTCTATCGTCCACGGCGTTTTACAGGAACTTGAGATGCTAACATTAGAGTATACAAACAGGTGCGACTTGTCAGAATGGTGAACGATGACACACGCTTTTATTCTGGAACTCTTATTTAGTTTCCCTCCTATTATTTTTAATTATAGTGTTTTTAATGAAGGGTTTGGATTTGAGTTTTAGGATTGGTGATATGATATCAGACATGCCCTGATTGCTGGGTAGGTGACCGGAATCAGTTGGTTTTTCAGTTTGACCAGTGACCATCAGATTAAGTGACTCAAAATCCCATTTGTTTGTTTATTTAGTATTCAGTCAGGGCACCATCACAAAGCTTTCCCAGCACAGCATGTCTGAGGTGAGGATACGGACAAATTATAGAAAAATCAAGCATCTTCGCCTTTTTCCACTGTTGAAAAGTGAAGCCATGAAATCCTGTTTACATGGGCGGCCATGTTGTATTTTTGAATGGGATGAGTGGCTGAAAAGTCCTGCAAACTCACCAGTACCATGGGTTTTTTTTAAGCATAAAAAGACTAGTTAAGAAAAAACCAAGAACAAACAGCAACTAGTTTTAAGATGTATGAATCAACAGATGGCAACACCTGATAAAAAGATTACCTGAAGTGTATTTTTATTGACCCTATGATGGACTAGATCAGTGGTTATCAAATTGGGGTCCATCCCATCAATTATAATCCCTAAGCCACTTCCTCCTGATACCAAACCTGCATTGCCAGAGTAAACGAGAGAGCACTAAACACCAACCACCGTTTTTTACCTCTAAACGTCTTTTGTTTTCCGTGACTTCAAATGGTATTTTTCTTTTTGGGACTCTGGTAGTTTGTCCTAGGTCCAATTCCAATACTCGCACTTCCATCCTTGCGCCCTTTGATTGTGTGTTCCCAGCCAGGGGTGCGAGTGCGTAAGGTCTCCCGATTCTCAAGTGCGGAAGTTGACCACACCCCTTTTGCACCCTTAATCTGCACTTCGCCCAAGTCAGCATCGATGCGGACTTTGGGCAAGGCTATTACCCATAATCCATTGCTGTGTGGGAAGTTTGAGAAAAAGGTGCAGCAATGGCTCATATGGCTTTTCTGAAAATATGTATTTTCAAAAGAAAGAAGTTCATTTTAAGATGATTAATGATATTTATTCATGCTCTGGATGTTTTAGACTAGATGTATGTGGACAGCAATGAATGTAAATTTTGTTTGTTTGAAAGTTGTTAATAAAGTTTTTTTTAAAGTAGCACAAACAGTGACCAGCAAATCAGCATGCATCACGGTCGATGACGCAATGCTCCCTGTCCCAATTCAGCACACTTGTGTACTACGCACTCGAAGCCTTGCTGCACACCTCCTCTAAGTGCACTTCACTAAAGGGCGTAGGGCGCAGTGCGAGTATTGGAATTGGGCCCTAAAGTTGAAGTGGTAGCAGCTGGCTGTTTCTCCTTCTCTGATACTATTGAGCGGAGAACCTCTCATACCAGTGGTGTTCTGTTGCTAAATGCAGCTTATTTTGCAGATTTGCAATTGTAGATTTAAATTTAGAGCTTGTAAAATGAACTTGTTACAGATACACCGCTTCTGGTTTTCTGGGGTCAATACTGATTACTGATTCCTGTGCAGTTCTGACCTGCTGATACCAATTTTTTGGCAATTCAGATCTATAGTCCTAGTTATCCACAACTAACACTTTTTATTTCACAAATTCTAAATGACAGAAAAATTCTGGAAGTAAAAACTTCAATATACTGCTAGCATGATTTAGTGCGTAGCAATTTCACGTAAAGGTTAAAAAAAAGTAAGATTTTTTTACTGCTTCTTGGCAAGACAGAAATCTGATGTATGAGTTGTACAGATCACAGGATTTAGTAATCATACCAAATATTGTTCAATTCAGATTATTTTATTTTTGCATCTCAACTTTTAACATGAGAAACTTTTTACTTGCGAGTTACTAAAAGTTTTTATTATGATTCTTATTGAAATATTGGACAAAAACACAATCTGCAGGTGAGAGTTTCACAAAAATCAGAAACTGGAATCAGCTTAGGAAACTCCAAGCGGTACATCTCTCCCAAACAATGTTTACTGATTTCCAAGAAGGATTTCCTCTTTGAAGTCAGCATGTCGTATTCTGTTCCCTGACTTTTTTCATTCCCCGCTCCCTTTACTCGTCTCTTCGGCTGTGTTGCTGTCCTTTAGTCGGAGGGAGGGAGAGCACAGTTGTTTTGATGTAGGATTTGATAGATTTGTTTGCTGCTGAATTCATTTGCTCTGTATCAGGGAGCTGACAGGCCGTAAAATGAAAATTTGCCTTAGATTTTCAGCATGACGGTTTGGGGGCAGATGTGAAAGAATTCCCCGTGTATTCCAGATATGATTTTTTTCCTCTTACATCCTAACATACGAGTATTCGTGCTGTAGAAAATTACTAGTGATTATAGGATTCTTACAAACTCTGCTGGAGGTTCTTCTTTATATCTGTTAAACAGGAGCAACTTTTAATGATTTTTTCCCTCAATTACCTAAAATGCATTAGGTGGTGCTACCCCAATGAAATTCCAGTTTTACTTATTTTGTTACTCTTGCACTGAGACCCCTTGATTAAAAAGTGACAGTTATGGATAGAGTCCTGCTTTACAGGTAATTAGATTAAATTAAAATGCATGTTGTCATCTTGCGATGCCCACAGTCGCTAATTAAAATGAATGTGATGCAAACAACAGGAAGTATTTTCCTGTTAGAAAACAAGTTGAAGGGGAGAAAGTCAAACTAGAAACTCGCCTTTTTTCGTCTAATTTATTTTATAACCAGCTGCAACGACGACATCCTCACAATAGTGGTCACGTGGGTCCACCGTTTGCTTTTGTGCAAAGGAGAATTCTCTTTTACCGTCCGTTTCGGACCGTACTGACGGCCTTGATCGAGAGCAGTCACCGGGATGCGTTCCTGTTTGCTCGTGCGGAGTTGATGTGTGAGTTGAAATCAAAGCAGGCCTTGTCTCACCAAAACGAAGGTGCTTGTGGAGAGCGCGACACCCCATTGCTCTTTCCACCCAGTTGGCCAGCCGGTGTCACGGAGCGCGAGGAATGATGGAGCACTCTCATTCCGGTTTTAGAGAGTGCTGAAGGTGAGAGTCAGCTCGAGACCCGGTTCTTTAATCCTGGTCAGCTTGTTCAGCAAGATAAATGGACTTTGACACAGAGTCAGATCACACCCTGGCCTGGCTCTGAGAAACACACCCTTGTGTGTTTTTGCTTTCTCCATTGGTGAGTCTTAACCAGTTAAATAACTTGGCGGTAAAAATTCACAATGGAGCACAATTAGAATAAAATTAGGCTAAAAATTACATTAAAAAAGCATTTTACTCACTCAAAGTTTTTAAAAATCCCTACATAACAAGACATGTGCAGCCATCCTCCTTTTCCAGATTAATAGCTGTTGGTATTTTCCTTGAAGTCCAGATGTGCTTCAGATGGGAAAACCATGGGGGCCGATTAGAGGACATGTTCCACCCCTGGGACCACGACTCAGATAGCAGCTCATAAACATAGAGAGACGATTTAGGTATTTACTACAGTGCTGATAAAAGTAGCATTCATATATTTATTTATAATCATGCCAAAAATCTCATTAGTACTAAAGCTATGCTAGATAAGGAAAAAAACCTCAGTGATGTTCACAGGTGGAATATTTTCATTATTAACAATTATTAACAATAACTTTTTAAAATATTTTTAAACAGGACTATTTATTGTCTAATGTCAATAAAACAAAAACATAATAATCAGTTTCTAATTTATTATGTAATTTTCAAACAGTATAAGAGTAATAAAGAAATTAAATTGGCTCTCACCCATTTAGATCCTCCACTAGAGGGCAGTAGACACATATAGGACTGATATGGCAGGTTTTTGATGAAAGTACTAATCCTAATGCTCAATATGGACAGAAGAGGTTTATGTTACTTTGCAACAATCGCCCACAAGGTCACAACTTCATTGTTCCTGCTTTATCTGAGCCTAACCCGGGCTTTTCACACAATACGTAAGTGACACGTAATGTAATGGACACGTTTTTCCCGCAAGATCAGCAGTGCATCCCTTCCCACCAGCAGCGTTTCAGATGCAAAACGACAGGGGAAGCGTTCCACGCAGCTGGTCCCGCAAGATCATGCAATCACCAGAGAATTGCAAGATCATGCTTAATTTCAGCAGTTCACGCAATAAACAAAGAGAAAGATGGCAGCATGTATCCAAAAGATCTGTGCTTTATTTTCTTTATTTTTTTTTTGTCTTTTTAACTTTTGCTACAGAGATTTCACAGGTAATTGCATATGACATCTCTGTCTTTATGTATATATATATATATATATATATATATATATATATATATATATATATATATATATATATATATATATATTACTAGTTAGACAATAGGAAATTGTTATTTTGAAAGGTGCCTGATATCTTTCTCAGCTCCTGTGTTTGACTTCCTGTCTGGCCCAATCTGAATTGCTGAGCTTGACGAGTTTTGAAAGCATAGCTCATAAAAAATAGATTCAAAGTGTATATTTATCGGAGTAACACGACACAGTGTTTCTGGGACGCGTCCAAAATACGCCGCTTCACAGTCAGTGTTAACATTGATTATAATGGCAGCTAATATGCTTTGTGGATGTTACGCAATGCTTATGCATCTGGTGGAAATTCCAGGGTCAGGCAGGGTAGGACCATCAAGCGGTGGCTGCACGTATGAACAATTCAGTTGTTGCAGAGATGTCCCCTTCAGAGCTGCTCTGCCTGCATCTGGGAAGAGAGGACTGCTGTGCAAAGACTGGGCCACCTGTGAGTGCTGTGGGACAGCAAAGGGGCCCACTGCAGCACTTGGTGCTTAAGAACAGTAAAAATGATAAATGGTTTAATGTCAGAACTATAGGCAACTTACTTCTACCCAACAGGTGTTTATGAGAATTATTCTTTACAACCTCATCAGTTTCAAGAAAAAACAGTAAAAGCATAAAATAAAGTAAATTTTCAGATAAACATGACGACATGATCCATTAAGCTGATTCTGATCACTAGTTTTCTTTTTAGGTTACTCTCTACGTAGATAGATACATGAATCTGATGAAAATTACTCAAAACATCTCATTTAGTCATTTTTTTCAGTTGATTCCACTAAATCAGTTTGGTTTGCATTATTTATTTGTTTTATAACAGAATTCTGCTCTATCACACCACAACTTGTTCTAGTTTAGAACTGACAGAGTTAGTTTTGGTTGTCTACAAGGACAGAAAATATGTTATTCCAATGTGATTGCACAAATAGAAACAAAAATCCAGATTTTTAGAACATTTCTGCAGAAATTCTAAAACTAGTGGGACATTTTTGAAGCTCACCTTCCAGACTTCCATTGAGACAGCTGAGATCTGACATCCACTCAGATAGATCAACCCACCGAGAACCTTAAAGTGAACAGCCTATGTTTAATAATAATAAAACTTGCTCAGCGATGCCACTGGTTGTGGTCACACACACACACACACACTGGAGATCCATTTATCCATCCATTGTATCTGTTCCCATCTTTTCTGAAGTCTTCCCTCCTGCTCGTAGCGCAAATGGATTTTCATGCATCATCTGAGCGCTTGTATTGGAGTTGATGGAGTGAGGAGGATGACGCAGATTCTAGCTACACAACTCAGATTCTGCCAATTCTCCCCTCTGTCAACTCCGCACACTTTCTTTGACCCTTCTTGTTCGGACAGGTTCTCTTCGTTAATGGTTAAACTCCTACAGCTTTCCATAAGATGTGATAAAAGTGGCACAAATCTGTGGTGTTTAACAAGGTGTTTACGAGAACCCGGCATTTGGATATTTCTACATAGTATCACAAGCTGAATTTTTTAAATTACACGTAAGCCCCTGCCTCTTTATGTTATTGATTTTTAATGAATTTCTACGTTATGCATTGGGTTATATTTTAGCTCGTATTCAGGATGCTCCCTCCCTCCCTCTGGTGCCATCAGAAAGAATGAAAACTGATATTGTTCCCTTTATGGCAACTCCGCTTCACATTTGATTGCTTATCTCTTTTATTAGCTTGATGCTATTATGGCCCGGCTTCTTTTTGGCTTTCATTATCCCTTTTTTATGCTGCAATATTCTTTAGGATTTGTTATCGGAGGCGAGTTCATCTTGTCGCGTTGTTTATGCCTGATTGATTTGTGGGCTGCTGGTCTTCCCCTCCCTTCACCCCTTGGCTCGTGTCTGACTTGACTGCTTGACAAGGTTACTTATTCAAAGATGATATACATCTTTATTAGGAGAGAAGAATGCTTTATATCGTTAAGCACAGGCATCTATCTGGAGCCCAACACTTGACCAAAACCATCCATCAAGGGTTACCCAACAGCCAGAGATCAGCTTGTTTGCCCTCTCCGTGATCCTGAAGGACAGTGCAGAGCAAAGACAGCAAGAGAGGAGAGAAGTCGTGAGTGTTTGTCATGATGGGACCAGTGCCAGGGAAGGTTTCTACCAACTTTAAGGTTGATGAACATCATCTGAGGCAAACTTACATTGGGTCTCAAGATGCTAAGGACCTCATAAAACCCTTAATAATGCATAATCTGTTCTGTTAAATAGTTGTTAAATGTGTTAAAAAGGCAAAAATAATTTCAAAATGCTAAAAAAAAATACATCTGCCTTCTTAGCTTAGCATAAAACACAATAAGTGAATGGATCCAACTAGCACTGTCAACAAAAAAGTGTGTGTGTGTGTGTGTGTTTTATGGCAGCTCGTTAACATGTGCATTTGTGTTTATGGAAGCAGGTGTCTTTGTGGCTACTGCATGTATCCTCGTATCTTTTGGCGGACACTTACAGCTGTGCTTTGTCATAAAGTAGTCCCAAGTCTAAAATGGCGCCTGTGATTCCTTTATGTTACTAATTATTTTCACTTGCAGTCGATGTGATTATTTAATAATAATAATAATAATTCATCGAATTTATATAGCGCTTTGTTAGGACACTCAAAGACGCTGCATGCACTCTCACATTCACACACTGCTGATGATGGTAAGCTACTGAGTAGCCACAGCCGCCCTGGGGTGGTCTGACAGAGGCGAGGCTGCATTGTTGCGCCATCGGCCCCTCTGACCACCACCAACAGAGGCAATTTGGGTTAAGTGTCTTGCCCAAGGACACAACGACGGTGACAGACCGAGTGGGACGCGAACCCGCGACCTTCCGATTGCGGGGCGTCCACTTAACTCCTATGCCACCGTCGCCCCAAAGGTCACCAAGCAGAATTTGGACCACTACTGAGTGATTTTAAGGATATTTTTGCTCACAATGCTAGTTGGACCCATTCACTTACTGTGTTTTATGCTAAGCTAAAGCGAAAGGAGTACAGCCAGGTCAGAATGACTGGGCTGGTTTAAAAAAGTTTTTTCCCACTTATCTAACTCTGGGAAATATGTCAACAGACAAAATTTCAGTTTTGGGTGGAATATCCCTTTAAGGTTAGGACAAAGGCCTGGGGTGTGGGGTGTCTTATTAATGCATTACTTAATATTAACATTAATATTAAGCAGTTGTTAATACTTTTTTAATAGTTTATCAATGCTTAATAATGCACTAAGTAACATTAATTAAAGGACTCTTATTGTATTGTGTTACCAAAAACACTATTGAGTTTTCTACTATTACAGCAATTGTGTGTGTGTGTGTATTTTTCTTTACTTTACTTTTATATTTATTTGAAACACTAAGAAAATTAATATACTAATTGTAGAGATTAATAAAGCTAATCAGAATTTAAATCTGAATCTAGTATCTAAGTCACTTTTAGTAAAAACTCATGTTCATTCTCGATAAAAACAACATCCTTGGGAAGATCTACATCTGGAAACCTAAAGACACATGTATGAAAAATGTGATGAAATTCCCGATCATGAATGACAATATTGATGGTAAAAAGCATAAAAAAAATTATTTTTAGTCTAGCCGTTACGTTTGAATGGGTGTTTAGGAACTAGAATGTTACTGTCAGTGTCCATCATAATGACCCTTTACATTCTTCATGAGGTAGATGTTTTCTACACGCTTGATGGATTTTTATTTTTTCTACTTTTAGCACCCAAAAACACACAGTAAATTAGTTTTCCCAACATATTTCCTCTGCTTTAATGTCACATTAAATGTATTTGACTTTGAAAATAGTCATTATGGATTCGACTGAAAAAGGACCCTCGTTTACCCGGCGGCCCAACTTTGGGTCTTTATGCATTTATGCTTGTGTAATGAAGTTCTTTTTGCCCAGTAGTGATGGCAAATGTCATTAATGCTTGCAAAAAAATGATGACACAGAATACTCACATTAAGCCAGAGTGGAAATGCTAACTTGTTTTCTTTAAGACCTATCATTCTGTCCCCCTGCTGTGTCTAATGGCACTTGGCATCAATCCTCAATGACAAGTCTGTTCCATTTAGTTCTCACCATTAGGCTTTATAAACTCCACAGTCTAGAAAAGCAATCTTTTAGCCTGCAATGAATGCAAAAATATCATTCTTTTTTTCCCGTGTCCTGTCCGGCTGTAAAGCAATCGGAATTGACGTCTGAGTGCTGAAAACAAGCCTTACACTTGTTCTCTCACAGGTGGAGCGTTATAGATTCAGCTACAATGCCCTGCCTGATATCAAAACTTTATTAGAAATGCTTTTGGTTGTTTTTAACCCCAACGGACACGGAAATGAACGAGAAACGGGGAAGAAGAAAGGAAGAGGTGTGGGGGGGAGTTCACAAAAATAAACAATATAGGATGTACAAGAATCCTCTTCTAGACCTGCAGAGAGAGAGAGAGAGAGAGAGAGAGAGAGAGAGAGAGAGAGAGAGAGAGAGAGAGAGAGAGAGAGAGAGAGAGAGAAATACAACAGAACCAAGATATCACTGCACCAAACAACATAAGGATCTATAACAGTAACAATATTTGCTGAAAAGCACTCAGTAATAATTGATTCATGGTGCATTTAGTACCAACCACAGCCCAAGGCAATATGTCAAAAACACCCATGTCCATACTTGTGAGAGCACCATGTGAGCACTACTCTAGTAGTGTCCAATATTGAGTGTGAGGGGCCACAGACCTGCCCCCCAAGACCCCTGGAAGACATGGAGGAGATCAAAGTCCCAGACATCCAGAGGTCCCTCTGGAGCGTGGAGAATTTGTATTCCCTTTGCTTTGTGCAGCGTGCTTCCATCACCTGACTTTGTGATTGGCTACATGTCAACTGACTGAACACTTGTTTGTCCTCAGGGTATACCAGAAATGTTGCAATAATCTTTTAAGATTATTGGAAGGAGAGACGTGTGTCAAAAATTAACATGACTATCTTGTCGCGTGAACCAGACCTTTATTTGTGGCGTAATCAGGGCTTGAATAATGGGGGAGCTAGGGGGAGCTCGGCTCCACCGAAAGGGTAATGGGGTCCCCTGGAAGCCCTCAACTGACACATCCAGGGGAGGTCGAAAAATCCAGTTTTCAACCAACAACCCTAACCCTAAACCTAACCCATTTTTTATATGGACTCTCAGCGTACCGGGCCTTCTTTAGAGCGTTACTAAAAACAAAAGTAATGGGGTTACGGGAGGGGGTTCACACACACAAAACAATAAAAGCATGAGGTGGGGGTGTGTGCATCACTATTAAGTGAGACCATGAACTATCTCCCAGTTCAGTCACAGTGTCCGGCACCTAAGATGAGATATGACCTCGTGGTGAGCTGATCCAAGGAGTTCACAGGCTCATGTCAAGAACAGGGGGTGAAAGGGCACTCATCTGCATAACATCATCCAGGGGAGTTTTGAAGTCTTCAGCCTTTAAGGCCGACATGAGGGAGCCAGATTAAGATAACAGGAATTTGTTATACAGGATTGAACTTCTTGTTTTGCCTTGAGTCTCCAGAGCAGCTCCAAACAGCCAAATCAAGGGGGGGTCAGTTTCCATCAAGCCGAGCTGAGCACCAGTCTAAAGCCGGGCGTACACTGTGCGACTTTTTCACTCGTAGCGTTCAGCTTCAGCTCAAACTGTACGACTTCCTCGCAGAGCAAATCTCACGAGTCATGTACTCACACTGTACGACCCAGTTCTCGGATGCGACCTGACTGCTCACACTGTACGTCTGGCATGAACTCGTCACAGCTAAAAAAAAGTATATATGACGCAACACGTTGGTCTGAGTACGGGAGGATGAGGACGGCATTTGGAATAGAAGCGTACTCTGTTGCTTCATGGCAAGCGCTGCTTCTTGCTACGGTTAAAAAATCAATCTGACATAAAAATAAATGTCTGGTTTGTTCCTTAAATAAAAAAATAACAACAAAAACATTATTTGTATTATATTTGATCCACTTTTGATCAAAATCGATAAATTACCAGCATTTCCCGCTGTTAAATGAAGAAAAAAAGTTTATTTTTCATCACAACAAAGCAACGCTGCTTTTATTTTGAAAGTGGGTTAGCTATTTGGTTTGTTTTCGCTTCCACTTCCTTCATTTACGCTACTGCTTCTGTGTTTGCGCATGCGCCGTGTGCGGTTCTGATATTTTTGGGTCACAGACACTCGCATCACTGCTTCAACAGTGCGACACCCTCACGAGGGACGAGCAAAATATCAAACACGCCAAAAATCCGTCGGAGCTTACGATTGCTGATCGGCAGATGGTCATGTGGTGTTAATCGCCTCTCGTAACCCCCTGTATACTACACAACGCTCAGTGCAAAACTCGCCCCGAGCTCGTAGATTCTCGCACGAGGAGAAAATCGGCTCAAAAAAGTGAAAAAGTCGCACAGTGTACGCCCGGCTTAAGTTGTTCCCCATTCTGCAGACGAGGTCTGAAACCACAGCAAGATTGCTGCTCAGAGCATCAAGCATACGATTTAGTTCATGCAACGCATGGGTCTGAGAGTTCAAAGCAGATATAAGCTAAATAAAATAAAACATTAATAGATTCATGACAAAAATCAGCATAATTATCAATTTCAAGTTCTGTCTTATTCAGTCTTGTTGGTTCACAGAACCTATAAAACTCACATAAACCTTAATCATTTAAATAAAAACTCACCTATAGGTGTTTGCTTATATTAAGGAACACCATACTGATTTTTTATAATACTCTGGGGATCTTCCGTTTCATTACTTGGTAGAACTGATAGCTTTTAACCTCATTGACCAAGACGTGAATCAATGTAATGTAACACTCTACAAATGAGAGCTGTTCTAGGCCAGTTCAAGATTTCAGCGTTTAACAGGGCAGCTTCTTTCATCTTTATTGGCCAGCCTAATGGGCTTTCCCCAGAGCTTTTAATTATTCATCAATATTAAAGTTTAAAGCTGTGGGCTTTGGGGAATGGAATCATATGGAATTGAAATAAAGGTCATTATAATTAGATGTTAGTTTAACAGTTTAGACTGTCTTTAAATGGAATTGTTGTTCTTCAAATTAGAATAACTCTCTATTGTAGTGAAGTTTCAGTGGTTCTTCTGGTTTTTTGACTGTATTTCTTTGGACTTTGGCTGCTTTCTCACTCATGTTCAGTCCAGAAGTCAACCAATTATTAGTTCAAAGCTTTTATTGTTGTTTTTATTAAACCACTTACCTCGGTTCTGTTCTCTAGTAGCAAATTATTCATCAATTATGTTTGGCTGGCAGTTTATGCCCTTTAAATGATTGCTCATATTTGCACATTAGGTCTATGTTTGGCATTTAACTACAATTTGAAAGTTTATTTCCTTTCCTGGCACAATAGTGCATAAGTTGGAGGGACCTTCTTGGCATTGATTACTCTTGATTAAATGTGGTATACCTTTTGATACAACAGGGCTAGGGGTGATTCTCTGTGTCAAGTTAAAGTTTACCTATCTGGTTTTCTTGTGGTGATTGGATGAAGCAATAGATGGACCAACGCATCGGGCTTTGTCTGTGGTAATGAGGGCATTGCTCTGTTCTGTTGGTAAAGAAAAAAGGTATGGTGTTTACATGTCTGTCTACCTTCTATTTCTGATTTTTATCTATATCATTTTTCCCATGTCAATAAATTCAGTAATTAAAAAAAAATGAAAAGATGTGTGTAGGTTGGTGACATTCATGTCCCTTTAAGAAGCTGTACCACCTCGAGTCACATGACAACGTGACTCAACGTAATACATGTGACAGCCCCATCTAGTGGACAACTTTTGTTATTGCGCATACATGTAGTTATCGTCCATTTATTGTTATCGAGGCAAACTCCTCAATATACCGTGATATTGATATTAGGCCGTATCGCCCAGCCCTACTACCTTCCAACCCTAACCTATGGTTATGAGATGAGGATCATAGTCTAAAGAATGAGTGGCCTGGCTAAGCCTTAGAGATATGGTGAGGAGTTCTGTCATCTAGGAGGGGCATAGGGTAGAGCTACTACTCCCCCCCCCCATCAAATGGAGTTTGCTGATGTGGTTCAGGCATCTGATTAAGAAATTTGCCAGTTGCCTTATTTTCAGAGACTTTCTAGACACAGCAAACTGAGAGGTGACCTCAGGCCAGACCCAAAACTCTCCAGTCTCTATTGTATTTGATCTATTCTCACTACTTTGTATTGATGTCAGAATGGGTGCATTCATTGCAGGAATGGTGGTGGGAGTGTGGTGTTCCAAATCACTTTGTGAAATGGGATGAGAGCAATCTGATTCTTCAAACAGATTTTTTGGGATCGTGTTTTAAAGGATGCAATGTTTGCCAGGAAAAAAGCAACAACTCAGTGTTACTGGGCTGCACAAAAGGTCTTTGCTTGCTTGAAAACTTTAAAGTTCTTATTCAAGGCGTTTTCTCACTTTATACAGAAAAATGCAGTTTTTCAAAGGAGGCGTAATTTGAAAATCTCACATTTTGCATTATTTTGTGCTCTCTGGTGGGATTCTACTTCTACAAACATGAAAAAAATAACTGTCCATCCGTTTTATGTCAGAGTTTGGTTTCGGGAATCGTATGCTTCTACCAGTCATTTGAAATCATCCCCTATTGTGATATCACAATGAGAGACATTAGCATAGAACCACTCCTCACCCATTGATGTTTAGGGAGGCTTCTGCTCAGAACGTGGAAGAGCAGTGGCTCTCCTCTGAGCCCCTCTGGGATATGGTAGGTATAGTATGGTAGGTTTTTGAAGGAGTATCCAGTTTCACAATACAATTTTATTCGATCTCAAGATAAAGGTCAAGGTATAGTGGTAGTCAAAGAGATAATGGTAGCACTAGAAAATGGGGTTTGGTGAATGGATGATTTTAGTCTTCCTTAACTGTTTGGGTCATTCTTCTATCTTTAGAATTTAGATTTTTGTTATTATATTCATTGCTTTTTGCAAATTTCTTTTTATCTCATCGTTTTTTTTACTTTAATTAAACATTTGGCATCCAATGTAGCCAGCAAAGTAAGAATTTCATTGTGCAGAGAAACATATTTCCTATTGCATTTAAGGCGATAACGCCTTGAATCTTGAATCTCTGTTTTAGGAGATGGGGCTGGAGTTTGTACAATCCCTATTCCTTTTTCCACTTGGTTTTTCTGTGGTAACGACTGCATGAAGCCTGAGAGAAAGAAAATGGTGTGATGTAACTCAGCTGCTTCTGCCATAGCAAAATAGCAGTATCAGTAAAAATCAGAGTCTAATGCTAACAAGATGGATTTATTAAAGAACTATTAAGGCTTCAACAAGATATTAATAAAAATTGTTTCCAGTTAAAGTCAGGAGGTGGTCGTCGCCCAGCTAACACCAAAACTGCCTGATGCTGGCCCCAGTTCAGCACATAGATCCAAGACCACAGCTGTGGAGAATGTGAATCTGCTTATTAGCCGGTCATAACCACGGACCGGAAAAGTTTTACAGTCCCTGAGCACTCGTTCCCACCAAATATGTCCAGAAATGATGATGACATGCAGTGAAATCCCCTGACATGGGACTGGAAGGATGGATGTTAGATGAGTGAGCACAGTTTGAGCTATTTGAGCTACTTTATTTGTAGTTTGATGAATATTAAAGGTGTGGAACACTGAAAAAACATTTTTTAAATCTTATTCCTGATTATAATCAGTCACTCTGAGTTTAACATGCAGGTTGAACATGAAAATAGTCTCCTACACCTATCTCCTGCATTAGCTTCTGATAGAAAATAGACGGTGAAACTCTACGTCACACTGTCACTTAACATTCATGGACTCACCCATCTTGACCGACGACGGGGAAGGCTGTTGTTGGTTTAGCGTCCAGGAAACAGCAGAGAACGTCTCGGCTAGTAGAAGCTAACCGTTAGCATTAGCAACTCCACCACACAGCAGAACTCCTGCAGGCTTGTGTTATTTGTGGAGATAAAACATCAACATTGCAGAGCAAACAGAGTCAGTGGTAGAGTGGTGTTGCTGTTGGCCAATCAGAGGCGAGATGTCCAAATATCAGGAAATAAGAGTTCAAATCCTGTCGTCTGAAGCTCAGCGGTGGTGTGGCTCACTTCTAGCTCCTGAAAATGGTGCACCAGGGCTTTTATTCCCCCTGAGTACTTTTAATTATGACAGCAATTTTCACAATATTTAAAAAAAACGTGAATTTTATAGAAAAAGGTCAGCGGTATGTTATTCGTCATGACAGAAGCACAAGATTCACTTAAATACAGCATGATGGTTTGTATGCGACTGCGGTCGGAAGGTGAATCATAAATCTATGAGGGCTCTGATTAGTAAAAAGCCATGATTGACTTTTCAGTGAGTGATCGATGAAAGCCCTCAGAGCTGAAGGTTCAAAATGGCACGCCTTCAGTATTGATAAGCACTCATTGGACGGTGGAGAAAAAAAAGTGTAGTTGTTGGATTGTGTTCGGCATCTGCGACTCCCAGGTAATGGAACTGTCATTCTTCCTTTCTGAGATAAAAATCATCTTCCCCTCTTTTTTCCCCCCTTTTTGGTTCCTGCCGTCTTGAGCTTTATTTAAAGGGTTATATATTCAGCAACACTGCTACTGAAATAACTCTTTTTAATGCTCCTGTAAAACCAAAAAAGCTAGAATCTACTTATTTAAGGATGCTTAGCAACATAATTTGTGTTTTGTTATGTTTGGTGGTACCCAGTCAGCAGTTTCTCAGTATCCATTGAATACAGAATTTACAGCCTTAAAGCCATAGGAGTAATGATGGAGATGGGTAGGCCCTTTCTGTCCTCTTTATCACCACATCTCTAATTGGATTAAAGGCTGAGTAGGTGGGTAACAGCCCCATTTCCATGCCTTGTTTGCGGAGGGGTCAGCATGACATGTGACATGACTCACGCTTTATTTCTGGGTTTTCTTCCTACAGTTTTTCTATTTCCAGAGCAGGTGGGATGTGTGGGATCTGTTTTTTTGGCAGTTGACTGACTGTATGTGTGTGTTTGTGTGACCAAAGGAAGGTAATAGAAAAAGAAGAAGAAGAGTTCAAGAGTGAAGTCTAGAGATTCTATTAAGGCGGTTGCGTAGTTTAGAATGACTGCCAGGTATGCATCTGATAGCGGCTTTATTGAATAAAGAAAAGAAGTGAATGAATATTACATTCAATTGGAAACGGTTTACGGTTACAGAGTCCAAGGAAAATCAGACTGGTGACTGGCTGGAATAATGTGAGGCAGACTGATACTGGCTTTTCTGCAGCTAATGCAACTTTTTTAAAAATCAGGGGAGCTTATGGCCACTGTACAATGCCAGGTTTTTGGGGGAGCAAGGGCTTTTTTTCCCCTTTTATTTGGCAAATATCTTTCTCTGTCTGATAAAAAACTAAATATAACATAACTTAATAAGAGTTTAAAATAATGAAAAGTTGCTGCTTCTTAATTTTATTTCTTGGTAGTTGGCTACTTGTGCACCAGCACAGCTGATTAACCAATATTTTGGAGACAAGGTAAAGATACGCTGATTATTTGGTCAAGGGTTGATAATATCAGACATAAAATTGCTTGAAAAGATGCAAATTCTCAGTAGGAACCAAACAGTATTGGTAACAATATGTTTGTTGTATATATGGTTGGGTCACGAAGGGCATATTACGCAGTTTCAAACAAATTTGCAACATTGTAGCCAAGGCACGTTATAACACAACAGTAATTCACCCATGCAAACGCACATTTGTATGCTAGCAGTGATGCGCCACAATGTAGCCAGCAGCACTTGAGTTAACTGACAGAGGTGAGACTGCCACACACACATAAACACTGCCGTTTCCCTCTGACCACCATCACTGAAAAAGCTAACGGCTAGCCTTTAAATTTGCTACTGAAACAGTAAACATATATTGCTGTAAAGCAGGTAGAAACCTCCCACTGGCGCACTGACCCATGCCACAAAATTGTTAAGTGTAGTTTCTGGTCAGCAGGGTGCTGTCAAATGTAAAGTTGTTAAAGTTTCTTCCTCAAGAATCACTGAAACCAGGTTGAAAGCAGTAGCTTAAAGTCTTGAATACTCTTTAGTGTTACTTTAACTCCTCTGCCACCAATGCCCAAGTTTTGGTCCTACTGTGTTTTGTGTGCGGAAACACAAAAAAAACAGTACACCATACATAAGCCGATTTCACTCACAAACATTCCCAGGTCAGACGAGAAATCTTGCAAAACTTCTCAAGATCAAACAAAACTTATCCACTGCCTGAGATTACGACTGTATAGCTAAATTATTGTATTTATATCTATCTTCTTTTTGGTTGTACCACAGCAGGATTTTATTTATTTATTATTATTATCTTTTTTTTTGGTAGATTTTGTTAATTAGTTCTTGTTTGTGATTTATGTTTCAGACTTGTCGATCCGTTATTGTCTCTGCTTTCTTGTACTTTATTGACATTATTGTTGGAGGACCCACTCGAAAACGAGATGATTCATCTCAAGTGGTTTTATCCTCCTAAAATATAAGTTAATAAATAAATAAATAAATGTTGGACATGGATACAATTTGGATTCCCCTGCAGTTGCAGCATGCTTTATCGCCTTGTTTTCTGATTGGCTACATGTCATAGTCAACAAGTCGCACACTTGTTAGTCCTCAAAATCAGGCCAAGACAATCTAACATGTTGAATATCCCTGAATTTTGATCAGCGTTGTCCTGATGTCCACCCAAGGAGACCAGAGCACTCTTAACACTCCACACATGGCAGGAATATCTGATAAGATTACGTTTAGAGCCATTATGGTAATTGGGGGTATTCTTGAGGTGGTCAAGGGGGAGAATTGGGTCAACAATTAGCATAATTATCTTGCCATGTGAACCAGGCCTTACTTATGTCTCTTTGTAGTTGCAATTTGGTCACTAAGGTAACAGAAACTAAATGAAGAAGGCCTTCAAATGCCCAAGACTATTTTGAGACAAACTTTATCATGCACAGTACTTGAAAAAGTTCATGGCAAGATATTAAGAACCCTCTCCAACGTTACAATTTGGAAATTCCCTCATAAATCCTGTTTGCAATTCATTCAACAGTTGCAGCCCAGTAAGATACCAGGTCTAGTGGTTAAGCCTAACGTCTTTCTCCGCTTCGCTTTTTGACAGCTGTGCCATGTCTAATTTTGTGACAACTACTGAGCATGGAGCCCAGGAGAATGAAAGCGATAAACAGAACTCCATTACCTCTGTCACAGCAGGACAGCCATATTGGTTTAAACCAGTCACAACCTGAACAAGATGGATTTCCTGAAGAAATTGCACCATTATTGCTTCAACCGGATGGTGCTGAATGGTTAAGCTTAGTTTTCATTAAATATACTTTCACCGTTTTTCCTTTTTAACTCTGAGCTTAAAGCTTCAGGACGGGATTCTGCCCAGATTGTAGCAAAGCCTTACCTGTCTTTGTCAATAGTGTAGTGATGATTTCTGGGTCTCAGCATGTCCATGATGATTGAGCACATTGTCGATTTTAGGCAAAATTCATCCCTTATGCGAGGGTTGAAATTATAGGGTGAACATCTTGGAACTGAATTGGATTCACAGTTGAAGTTTGACGTCAACACAGATCTGATGGTTTGTGGAATCTACAAAGAACGTTGTTGACATCACCAACAGGTTTTTCCTGCATGGTAATTGTTAAAGTACGTACACATATGGTGGGTAAATAATAACTTAAAAATAGGCAAAGTTTGGCAGATCAATTCGCTGACCTAGGAATTAGTCAAGTTTGATCATTCAGCCAACTGCGTAATCATCTAAATATCAATCGAACAAAAGATAAATCAGCCAATTATGACTCATTGGTCTACTGATTAATCCATTAACTGCAATCCTTTGGATCAGAATAATCAGCTAATTGCAATCTGTTGCATTCACTGATTACATTTTTGATCAAAATCAAATGTCTCACTGATTAATAAATGAGCCAACTGTCATATGTTAGCTAATTGATGAATCAGTCAATTGGCTGACCAATAGGAGGATCTTTTGTGACGTCAATGTTTATGTTTTTCACATTGCATCATGGGACCTGGGTGGCAACAAACAGCGTATTTTGGCTATAATTCAATTGTTTTGCATGCTTGGAGGAGGATTTAGCGACGCAGATGGATCATTCTTGCTGTGTGGTTGATCGTTTGGCCCGTGGGAGGCTTGATAAAAAGTTTTATTAGAATTTCCTCCGTAAAGGAGCGCGAAATACGAAATAGATGATTGCGGGTGACTCGACTGTCTGAAGAAAGCCTGGATTCCTGCAGCAACGGAGTTTGTGTGGCTCATTTGTTCATGGTAAGTGCTTGTAACTAAGTATTTGTTAATAAGAGAAGATGCTTTAAAATATTCATCTTCGTGTAGTTTTATATCCACGGAGTCATTTAGTTTTCGCGTTCTGATTTAGGCGTCTCAGTCCGCGATCGTTATAATAATAAATAAATGAATAAGTAAAAAATAACAACACTGATTAATGAAGACTTACCCAGCTTTACAGTCGCCGTGAGGATTTATCCACCCACAGGTGATGTGAATCACGCTGACTCTGCTAGCCGGCCGGTGCCGACTTCAGCACGACCACTGCTTTACCGAAGTCACGGCTTCCTGTTTTGCAGAATAGTTCAGCCAAACTTTCCTTGAAACACAATAATCGTAGACCTCCAGACGTTTGAAAGCCTTTAACTGTTCATGAGTGAAGGGTCCAGGGCTTTCTGTTGAATAGGAATAAATGTCTCCCCAGCAGAGTTGTGGAGAAAACACGAAGAGGCGATTCGGACCAACGTTTTCTGTCATCCCAGAGCTCAAACAGGCTTTAAATAACTTTATTTTTGCCTTCATTACAGAATTTAAGCTTCTCTCTAACCCTCCTCCTGTGTTTATATTTTGGGGATTTCGCCCGTAAACTCGCGTGAAAGTGTACGTCGCGTATTGATAGCAGGCCGTC
>SSNS01000122.1:1020024-1038006 GCA_006937985.1 Aphyosemion australe
CACACAGCCACTCGCGCATGCGCACAACGTTGAAAAAATATGTCAACAAAGATCCTCCTATTCATCAACTGATTTCAATCGAATGGCTATAAATAGCTGATTATAGGGCTGCACAATATATCGCAAATGTATCGTCATCGCAATATCAGCATGCGCAATAGGCATATCGCAAAGAACAGAAAAATATCGCAATTAATGGTCATCTCAGATTTTTGCTACACAAAATGCATTTTGTCAATCAAACGGAAGCATGAAGTTTTTGACAAATCAAATAGAGCCCTTCACCCATTTGGCCAATCGGTTGGGTTCTTATAGGTTAGATGCCTTGGTGCCTAGGTAAACGGCACTTCATTTGGATGGCTAGCAAACACCTGAGTTAGTTTACAGAGCGTCGCAATGACTGAGGGTAAGACGTGTGCAGAAAATGTTAGCGAGAAAGAACTCATAATTCAAACAGCATGACTATTATTTCTAAGTACTTGTGTTCAACAAACACAAGTACTTTGAAAGACATGTCAAACACTTGTGGCAACCACGACAAATCTCTGTTGTCACCTCCAACGCAACCAACATGCTAATTTTATAATATAAACTTGCATGAGTTCATTTTGTTACTGTATTAATATTAATGATAGAGGATGGAGTGGTGTGTCTAAAGTATATGTATATATATATATATATATATATATATATATATATATATATATATATAAACTGCAGATTTAAGTATTTATTCATTTATCGCAAGTAATATCGACATCGCAATATTAAGCACTGTTATCGCATATCGCAGGTTTTCCTAATATCGTGCAGCTCTAGCTGATTATATATCAAACAATTGACCGACTGATTAAACACCCAATTTTGATCTGTTGGTCAACTGATTGGTCGACAGATTAATCAGCTAATTGTGACTATACTGCCAGTTGCCATCTTTTGACCTGATTAATCAGCCAATTACAATCAACTAGCCAACCGATTATTGTGTTGACTGGTTAGCTTTTGTCAATCTATTGATCAATTACAATCAATTGGCCAACTGAGTAATCACTGACTTCTGAATAAGCAATTAAAATGAATGAATTGACTGAATAATCATGAATATGTTCTACCTTTTGTACTAAGCCCATGTGGTATAACAGTATGACTAAAAACCACTCATCAGACCTTTGGAAAATTATACATTTCTGTTTCTAGTTTGTTTATTTTTCAGTGTGAGCTGAATAACTTGTCAAAGCTGAGAGCCTCTAATTATTTCTCCCCAGACTAAATTTCAACCTGTGCTGTAAATAAAAGCCCTGTTCAGGGTCAAGCAACCATATTGCAATTAGTCAGTGTTCTCCACATTTAGGTGGATGCTCGTTACAGCAGCAGCTTTCATCAATCAGGTTTGTTGTCTGATTTGGCACCTGGCTTCATCAGTTGGTACAACATTCTTTCGACAACTCTGATAAATAAACCTGGAAGAACTACCCATCCCATCTGCCCCTACACATGTCATCTGATGTAACACAATGGGATGGGAGCTTTACACCTTACTGAGTGGAAATCGGCACATCTTGGCTGCCAGGTGGCAGTAATGGGATTTATTCATTCAGATACTGGGGTAGGAATGGGGTTATTATGAACACCATGTGATTAAAGCTTTTTTTCTTGATCTGGAGTTTGCTTTGGAGTCCCGTATTAACCCTCTTGGTTGATATGACTGAAATTTACTCACGATGTTCTTGTGAAGTTTACATATTTTTAAAGTTTTTGTTATAAGTCCCAACAGCTGCTATACTCATAATGCCTTGTGTGAAAGAAACATGACTTTATCCTTTAAAGGATAAAGGCAACTCACTGCCGCCATCTTCAGAGTCACGCCAACTTGACGGCGTCACTTCCGCCGTTTATTTGCAGGCAGTAAGGGGCGTTAAGTAAACAGTAAGTAAACAGCGGAAGTGACGCCATCAAGTCGGCGTGACTCTGAAGATTGTGGCAGTGAGTCGCCGAAATCGTCAGTAAATTAAGGTAAAGAAACATCGTTATGTGTTAAAGCAAGAAAAACCGATGGAGAAAGAGGCCAATGTATTACAATTTTACATCCGTGCACTTTTTCTTGACATTTTACCTTCATTTTCTCCTAATTATCCCCTTTTAGTGGCTCCTAACATAGACAAGTCTCAAAATAAAAAAATGGAATCCACTTCCAACTCATATATATTTACTTACAGCTTTTGACACACATATTTGAAGCCATAGTAGGCAACTTTTTCATATTTTAAATCATTTTCTTGAGCCAGTATGTGCTAAAATGACCCTTTACAGGGTTAATGAAATGTCACTCAGACCCCCACCGCCCTCTGTGGACAGAATACCGCACTTGCAACTTCAGAGTGGCGGTCCGGTCTCTGTTGGACTTATTAAAGTGGAGCTGACATGTCAGCGCTGCAGTCTGCTTCCAGCACGTTTCCTGCATGTTTTAGATCATGAACACAGCTGATTTGTTTCATTTAGTGATGAACCGCTCCTGTAGACACTAATGAAGGCTGAGGAGACACTTCAGCTGTTAGATTAAAGGAAAAGTTCGCTTTTTTAGACATTAAGTTTTATGGGTTCCTTTGCCCACCCAGTGCTCTGTAACCTTTGACCCATTTCACACACACCCCTGCTCAGAGATTCTCAGGAGAGAAGTGATTCATAAACGTAGTTCTGGCTAGTTTCGGGGGCGATGTATCTGCGCCGTTTAGCCTCACAAAAGGATTAGCCTCTGAAAGCATGGCTAATTTACATCTCACAAACAAAGCTGGGTAAATTTAGTTTTTGTCATTCGTATCCCTGCGCTGCTCACCGCGGATATTAAACAGCGCTTCTTATGTCAGCTGTTTCACTGCCGAATGCCGAAAACATGTCAGACTCCGTCTCATCTGATGACGAATTTCATTTTAACACTATATCAGATGAAGAAGAAACTTATTTTACTACTAGGATATCTTTATGAGCCAGAGTACACGGATGAAGAACTGCATTTGCTACACAAAACACACACATCAACACAGATTGTTGACAAAGCTACTGCAGTCTATGATCAACCATCGGTGTAAAGATGATTGCATAAATAATGCGCTAAAATGCGAAGATGATTGCATGAATACAGCAGACATAGCGGAATAAATCATTTTTTAAAAACAAAACTTACCCAGATTTCTGGTACGGCCGAACTCTTCAAAAACAGTCTTTCACTTTTCCCGAACTTTTTCCTGATGTAATCATCCTCTTTGAAGTGTGCACTGCACAAACGAAAGGTTTTGACTCATTCCAGCCGAGTATCCTTGGAGTAGCCGATTGCTAAAAGCCACTGATGCCTTAGAGAAACGTCCTTAGCAGGAAAAGTGTCAAACCGAAAAGGTGATCCTGTAACATCCTTATTGTTACAACCCGGGAACCTGCAGGTATGCACCATGGCTCGATATATTTAAGAAAAACTACTTTTAAGTGACTTTAGAAGTTGTTGTTTCACTCATACAGCCAGGATTAGCAGCCAGACACGACACTGTTCTATTGCTGTGGTGAGCGGCGCAGGGATACGAATGACAAAAACTAGTCCCGTTGTAATGTGACGTTGTAAATTTACCCAGCTTTGTTTGTGAGATGTAAATTAGCCATGCTTTCAGAGGCTAATCCTTCTGTGAGGCTAAACGGTGCAGATACATCGCCCCCGAAACTAGCCAGAACTACGTTTATGAATCACTTCTCTCCTGAGAATCTCTGAGCAGGGAGGTGTGTGTGAAATGGGTCAAAGTGCTGGTGAAGGTTCTCAGTCATCCAGGTCATGGTAATCCAAGGGGTTCAAATGAAGGCAACTGGACTTCTTTGGTTTGGGTCAAAGGTTACAGAGCACTGGGTGGGCGAAGGAACACATAAAACTTAATGTCTAAAAAAGCGAACTTTTCCTTTAAGGTGTTTCACTTTTGCTTTCACTAACGGACACTAGGGGATGCTAAAAACAAGTCAAAACTGCATAGAATCCCTTTAACTGGTAACATTTTAAGGGAAGAAACTGAATTTTATGTTTAGATGACATATCTTCTTCCAATCATTTGTATTTGCTGGGCAGGAAGTTTTACATGTAAATTAAAGCATTCTTTTTTGTACATATACTTATAATTGTGTGTATTAGTTCTTCATACTCCCTATTCCACTTCACCTTAGGTCTCTCACACACACACACACACACACACACACACACACACACACACACACACACACACACACACACACACACACACACACACAAGTTCAATTTTCCCTTCAGGCTTTCAATAGGTCTTAAACTGCGATGGCCGACACATCCTTATTTCTTTTCTGTATGGAAAACGAAGGATGATAAAAGTGCAGAAGAAACTTTTTTTTTTTCATTATTTTCACAATACGTGCTCATTACTTCTTATCTAGACTACTGGCAGTTATTATTATATATATTTTTGAATAAACAAGAGATAAGTGAAATCCCTCATCTCTCTGCAACCTTGGCCGGAACCTGCAGCTTTAGATAATGAACGCAATTAAGGGCTCGGTGCATTAAACCTGCTGGTAAACAGAGGAGCTGCACAATGCTGGACTTAAGGCAGAAAACTGGAGATGAAAAACTGTATTTAGGTGGAAGATGACATTTTGACAGGAAAAGAGACTTATTTTATATTCAAGAGTTGAGGCAGGTTTTTATGAATAAACTGGTAGTCGTCATATAAAAGGAACGTTATTAATTGAAATGTTAAAGCAGGGTTTTCTCATTATTCGGAAATGCGTCATATATTAGCAGTAGAACTTCCCTGCTTTTGTTTGCAAATTCTAAACGACTTAAATGTGCTGATTAAATCTGCACGGCTGTCGAACTCATTCTAAAGTTGGTAGAAACCCAAGAAGAAGTGGCGAGGCCTGCCAAACTTACATCTCATTTGTCAAAATTTAACGACAGCTTTTTAAAGCAGGTCGACACCTATAACGACGCTGTCCTCTGGCAGGTAATTTCAGGTAAAGCTTATTAGTTTGGGTTTAGGTTGGGAAAACAGAATTTTAATGCGGACCGTCGCTGGTTCCAGGCTAAACTGTCAGTGTCAAAACCCCCAAAAGGTATCTATTGTATTTTGGCGAGTTTGCATCCCGCTAAAGGCGCTTGTATTTGAACATTTTCAGAAGAAGACAAACAACATGCCATTTTGGAGCCTCGGGCTCAGGCAGACCGAGCTGAAACCATCAAGAGATGGAGCAGCAGGCGGGAGAAGTTTGTGTAGTTTCTTTTTTTTTTGACATTGCCGTGCATCTATGGAGGAAAGGTGCGTGAAGTCGATACGGCTGACGTGTGACTGTAGTGACACACCGTGAAGCCATTTTATCTGCCGTGGATGGGAACAGTCCTGTGGCATTTTTCTAATCTGTTTTCATTTTCTAATTTCCTGAGTGTACCAACAAGGTCTCCCGAGAGTGAATACTTGTCAATCACAATGCAGAAACACCGTGCTTCACTGGAGTCGAGCAGCAACGTCGTACTGTACTGCCAGATAGAGAGACCACATGCAGAGATGCATTTTAGGAGATTATTTCAGCTTTATTTCATTTATTTAAACCACGTCAACTCTAATATATATATATGCTTTTAATTTAGTTGCTTCCTTTACAGTGGTGTTAAAAACAAAGTGCACACATAAAGAATAAAGTAAGTGTCCTCTAACCCGTTACAAATCAGGAGGTGATAATAGGCCTGCGCTTGATTATGACAGCTCCTTTAAACTCAGTTATAGTGCAGGCCGGTAGCAGTCAGGCCTTATTAAAATAAGAAGTTGTAGCTATGAATCTAATGTGTCAGAAGGGTGCTGAGGATTGTAATGGCTAAGCTGTCCTAAATCATGGCACAGCCGGCTGCAGAGAAGATAGATGGGAAGGTTTTTGCATGAATCTTTATTAGGGTCGTTCAACACTTTTGAATGCACAAAGACTTGAGTTTCTCATTAGCAGCTGCAGGATCCATTTCATCAAAATCTGTTCATTTATTAGCTTTTACATTTTTGGTTTTCTACTTTAAGCAGTTGTTAAAAGTTCACAAGCTGTTTTGCTTTAGACTGAATCACTATGGGGTTAGTTTGTGAAGAAAACTATCATGGTCAACTGTATTATCATGGGATTTTCAACATGTTGATAAAGTTAAAGTCCCTTTAGTCATCGTCACACACTGGTGAAATGACATCTTTGCATTTGACCCATCCCCGTAGGGAGCAGTGAGCTGCAGCAGCGGCTGCACTCGGGAACTATTTGGTGGTTTAATCCCCCAATCCAACCTCTTAATGCTGAATATCAAGTGGGGAGGCATTGGGTGCCATTTTTAAAGTCTTTGGTTTAACCCGACTGTGGATTTGAACCCATGACCTCTCAGTTTCAGGGCGGACACTCATACCACTGGGCCACTGAGAAGGTTAAACCACTACTTTGTGCAAAACTACATTTTGTTTAGTTCAAACATTGAGCAGCATATTTACTGTGCCTCGCAGCTCTCTACTGTATTCACAATTCGTTTTTTAATTGATAATAGCAACATTTATCACTCATCACATGAACTAGGACTTAGTCATGACAAATATGATGTCACATAATGATGAATCTGCTTTGGCCAAAATCTGACCACACCTGCTCTTCCTGCATCTGATTCCCATGAAAACGAACTTCTATGCTGCAGAGAAGAAAAGGAGAGCTGTTTTGGGGGATTCTTTGGGAGTGTGTAGAGGTGTGTCTTGGGCTCGAAGCTCAAAACGTCTCGGAGGAACCATCACAAGCTCTCAGTGGGCATTAAAAATACATATATGAAAAAGTAGAATAAATGTTGCTGAACCAGATGCTTTTTATTCCCTGCATTCTTTGCAACTGGGACCTACACTACCCATAATGCAATTTAATTACTGACAGTTTGATTGCAGTTTTGGTTGTGTTAGTGCCTAATGTAGCCCAAGACGGTAACTCCAAGCAGAGATGAGTGGGCTTTATAGGTGCACTAAGCTAATTCCACTGTAATCCCACCTTCAGATTTGTTTTTTCTTCTCTAAATTTGAAGTTTAAAGGAACTTGAAGCAGTTTGGGGGACTTTTTGTGGCTCCCTCTGAAGCCACAAAAAGGTTTGAAGAAACAGTTTCAAGTTGCAACATGGAAGTCTCTAAGACCCAAAACCAGATTGTGTGTATTTGGGTCTGCTACTGTTCAGCGGCCACATGGATCCTGTTTTATTCTTTTATCCTGCTCTGTAACTGAAATCAGCTCAGTGCAATTCAAAATAAATGATATAGCACAGATTCATGGCAAATAATCTCAAGAAGGCAACAATTCATATGTAAAGAAATCCAGATTCAAACCAACTGTGTGCACTTAATGCAATCTAGTAAAAGTTGCCCTATCTATGGAAATCAGCAGATTGAATCCTATGTTGAAGAAAAGCATGGGGCGATGTGCAACAGTGGAGGACGAGAAGAAGAAGAAGAAGAAGAAGAAGAAGAAGAAGAAGAAGAAGAAGAAGAAGAAGAAGAAACTGTAAGGGTCTTGTCTTGGGTCCCCAAGCAAAACGAGGATGTAGCCTGTTAGCCATTGACCACTGGGGGAGAGAATACAGTGGTCAGTATTATTCCATGATTTATATGTTGCAGTAAAGAGAGGGAGAGCTGTTTTTCAACAAACAGACATCAAATGACATCTTGTCACTATCTCACTACTGTTGCGGTTCTGTCTTGGTTCAAAGTTTGTCGGCCCTATAGGAACCCCTTGTGGTCCCAAGCAATTGCCTGCCCTACCTGTTGGCATGCAACACCTCTGTATAGCAGCATAATTAAAGGGTTGAGGCAGAATTTTTGTATTGTGAACCAAAAAGGTAGAGATTTTTTAGGAGCACAATTTAAAGCAGGGGTGCTTAATCCTGGTCCTGGAGGGCCAGCATCTAGCATGTTTTGATTGTTTCTCTGCTCCAACACAGTTGATTGAGTGGTTGTATCATCCGTTCAGCTGCTCTTGAAGCTCTGTAGAAGGCTGTCGATCACCTGCTTATTGAAATAAGGTGTGTTGAGGCAGGGAAACACCTAAAACATGCTGGATACCGGCCCGCCAGGACTAGGATTGAGAACCACTGCTTTAGAGTCATTTAAACTCAACTTTTCTTGCCTCATGAATGATAACTTATACCAATACTGTATACAGCTAGATTTCTTATTTATGGGTAAAATTTGGGCCACTGTGATTTTTCATCAGGATTGGGTCAAAAATTTCTCAAATTTAAATTTGAATTGATTGATTGGATTTTACTGGAATTATAGGAGTGCACATTAAAGCTGCAGTAGCAAATCTAAAAATCAAGCTAGCTTAGGCTTTTTATTAATTTTTTTGATTTTTATTTCATGAAGCTTTGTATTATGCTTTTATGTTTATAGGTTTGTGTCTATATTGATTTTATGGTAACCATTCTTTATCTGCAAAATGCAGCGGCTCGTCTTTTAACAGGATCTAGGAAGTGTGATCATATCACTCCTGTGCTTGTTTCCCTTCACTTGTCGCCGGTTCATTTTAGGATTCATTTTAAATTAATGCTATTTGTTTACAAATTGCTCCATGGTCTTGCGCCGTCTTATATAGATGATTTTCTGCCTGTGTACACTCCTGCCAGAAATCTGCGGTCTAGCTCTCAGTTTTTGTTGTTGGTCCCAAATGCTCGTTTAAAGACTCGGGGAGACAGAGCATTTTCTGTGGCTAGCCCAACACTCTGGAACAATCTTCCTCTTCACATTAAAACTGCTCAGAGTTTGAATGTTTTTAAGGAATTGCTTAAGACGCATCTTTTTGACCTGGCTTTTAATGTAGGTTAATTTCTTTTTGCTTTTCTTTCTGTTATTTTATTTCTATTTTATGTGTTTTATTGACTTTTGAATGTTCTGTTTTTACTATTGTTATTTTTTATATTTTTATGGTTTTTTAGCTTATTTTTCTTATAACATGCCTTGTTTATGTATGTACAGCACTTTGGGTTGCACGAGCAACAATAAGTGTGCTTTATAAATAAAGTTGACCTTGACCTTATGGTATCTGTCTGGTTGTTGTTTTATTAATTTGCTGTTGTGAAGCACTTTATGAATCTTTCTGAGAAGAGCTATACAAATAAATATTACTTACTTACTTTAAAACACAAACATGGTCATAGAATACTCACCCCTCCCATCAGCTATCATCTCCAGGCTGCAGAATGCTGGTGTCATTGGTCCCTCCGATCACCACCAGCAGGAAAGGAGGGTTTGTATCTTGCCCAAGGATACAATAATTGCAACAGACTGAGTGGGGCTTGAACCTACAACTCTCCGGTTACGGAGTGGGCACTTTACTCCTTTGCCACCGTCACCCTGATTAGCTCAATAGCTAAATTTAATCTGTTGTCCTAAAACAAGTACCACAAAGACAAGAAAATTGTGATTACATCAGATTTCAACAGATTAAAAGCTGTCAATTCAAATTAAACCTATAAAGTATGTTTGTGAATTTTTGAATATAACATTGTAGCCAGATCATAATATTTTTAATAACAAATACCTGACTATTACTCATCCTGAGGGAATCTTCATGCAGACACACACATAAGCCTATTTGCCAAAGGGGTAGTGAGAGGAAGATCTGCAGGTGGGCTAAATAAAAGCTATATTATTGGCAACCAAAAGAAAAAAAAAACAATCAAATTAAAGTAAATGACACCTTTTCAGAAAGCCAGCACGGGGTCTGTCAGCCTGATGGAATCCTCATTTCTGTGGACCATTTGGCAGAGAGAGTTGCACCCCTCTCTGTTTTTTTCCTCCTCGTTCTGCCTTAATGGCTACGCTGACAGTGACATGATATTCCACATAAAAAGAGCCAAGAGGAGCGAGACGGGGGGCAAAACTTCCATTAACGTGATCAGAAGTTGTGTTGCTTCAAGGCCCTGACAGGGTGGTGGCCCGTTATTGCCTTGTCTGTTTTCACAAGGCTTAAAATCTGCTAATGCTGTTACACAGATCGTCTTTCACCACACAGTTCATTTTGATTTGAGGTGTGACTGTTGTCCAAAGGAAATAGTTTAGGGAAAAAACTTCACTTGTAATCATGAAAGTCAATCAACCAATGATTTGGCTGCATTTATGGAAATAGTTTTCTAGAAAAGATGATAAATAAGTGCTATAGAAGGAAATGTTGTTTTTCTAGATTCTACAAAGCAGTAAGGAAACTATTTTTTGACTGAGAAAAAAAATGTGTATTACACATTTACTTTTGTACATAGTTGTAATAAAGCAACATAAAAGCGTTTTTAACATTTTAAGATATTGCTTTCAAACTGGTTTCAGTGGTTCTTGAGCAGCCTCACATGGGACAGCACTCTTCTGGCCAGAAAATGCACTAAACAACTCTAGCCGAGTGGGTCGGCACTAGTGGGAGGTCTCAATGTTCTTTACTACTTTGCTGTGCCAGTAGCTCTTATAAAGGCTAGCTAGCGAGCTAGCAAGCTTAGTTAGCCAGTTAGCTTTTTCACTGTAAAAAGCACAGAAGCTCTTTTATTGGCATCATGACGGAGCCTGGAAGTAAAAGAAAGAGTAATGATTTTGGAAGTGAAGGAAAGAAAGCATGAACTAGACTAACAAAGAGCTAAAACTAGAGTGAACATCAGCGTAGCCAGTGTTGCCAGACTGGAAATGCCAAATTATCATACCAGGATCTTAAAATTATTGTATTTTGAGAAAGATTATCGTACACTACTTAAATGCATCCTGACATGTCTGATGACGGGCTAAAATTATTGTACATTTTGGGATTTATTTTCGTACAGAGGGCTAAATTATACTACAAATACGATAATTATCGTACATCTGGCAACACTGAGCACGGCTTACATTTTGGTTTCAGTTTCAAACCATCTAAAAAAGTAGTAAGCAAAGTCCTATTTTTTTCCCTTTGTTCCAGGGCTGGGCGATAAATCAAAAATTTTTCGCTATCGAAATTTTTGACTCTAACCGATATAATTTTTCTCAAGTCAATAAATTCGGTAATAAAAAAATGAAAAGATGTGTGTAGGTTGGCGACGTTCATGTCCCTTTAAGAAGCTGTACAACCTTGAATCACATGACAACGTGACTCAACGTAATACACGTGACAGCCCCATCTAGTGGACAACTTTTGTTGTTGCGCATACATGTAGCTATCGTCCATTTATTGTTATCGAGGTGAACTCGTCAATAGACTGTAATATTGATTTTAAGTCATATCACCCAGTCTGAACAGCCAACATTCATTCATAAAAACATGCAAAATGCAACACCTTGTCTGGTGACATCGTTATCCGCAAAGCCTGCAGCCTGGTTGTTTACAACAGCCGTAATTCCATTTTCAACCAGTAGAGGGGAGAAGTAGGAAACTTATCAAGTATTACTTTAAATAGTTGTCTTTTTAAAATCTCTACTTACAATTACAGTATTTTTTATTTAGTTTTTTTCCCCCCAACGTTCTTTTTACACCACCAACAAAGAAACAAAGAAAAACAATTACGGGTTAAATTTATATTAAGCTAGCTAATATCGCAAGCCTATTCAAAATGCAATGTAAAGAGAAAAATATGAACAGAGAATGTAAACAGTACAAGTAATCATGTAAATTCTGAGTGTTTTATAGCCTGATTATATTCATTATTATAACTATAACTAGTCCTTCATTTGCTACAAGGCATTATGAAGTTTTTTTCAACCTTGTTAGCAGTGCTTTAAGTGGGCTGGTATGGATTTTTTTCTAGTATACCATGAGTAATGGTACTCTTTACAGGCATTTATCAGTCAAAATCAGTTCGTTGTTGCGTGATCCACAGGAGGAGATTTTTACTTTTCTTTTCTTAAATTGAAAAAAAAAAGGAAGATGCAGTTACTGTATATAAACTTAATTTGACTGTGTGAAGCATCAAGAATGATTTATAGGCATTATTAATTAAACTGAGTCTGTTCTCTACCTGCCAGCTATTACATTCTCCACACCTAGGGGGCAGTATTGTCTCAGATCATGTCTGCCATTGCAGTTCTGGACCAAGATGACAGATTTTCATGTGCTCATTACCATATTGGTTGTCCCTTCCAGCTGTGGTTGACAGAAAATGTACACCCACCCCCCACATGTGTGAGAAATGTGATTTCTAACAACAGGGTAGGCGCATTACATGTTAAACATGCATGCATGGTATAAAAATGTTATTTATTCCTGTCACGTTATGCATAAACTCGCTGTTTAAACCCTGTTGTGTTTCGTTTTTATGTTTTGACTTTTTATTGGTATTGATGGTCCAAAAAGAAAATAGGAAAACATTTCAGATCTCTGGAGGAACGCAAAAAGTTGCAGCCTGTGAAAGAGTTTCTGAATGTTAAGTTTAAAGACAATTGTCCATGCGGCTGTTCTTGAATGGCTTCTGTCAACTCCAGAGAGAGGACAAGATGAAGGACCAAGAACTGTCTCCATCTTTAATCACAGCAACAAGCGTTTTGACTGCTGGAACAGAACTGATCTGAAAACAGCAGCTTACTATCTGCTCCCTGCAGCGGTTCCACTGTGGATACTATTACATGATAAACACCTTTCCCTATCAGAACCAAGGCGCAGTGCAGAACTCAGTCCAAGAAAGTTTGACTCAGAAATAGCAGCAGTGAAAATTGTTGGGACTCGTTCTGCAACAAACACTGACTTAATTTGTATTTTAGCAATCAGCGTGCGTTTTTACAGCTGTTCCTTTTGATTTTTAAAATTGCAGTTAATGTTGAACACACGCGTTCACAGATCAAGCAAAAATGATCAAACAATAAACATAAAGTGAGGCAATATCTAAAAGCTGTTGTTTTGCCTGCCGTGGAAAACATTTCACTTATCCGTGTGGTCTGGATCACAGCAGGTCAAATGAACGGAGGTAAATGTCAGTGATGTGTTGCCTTCCTGCTGAGTGAACATCTTCCATCATCAGCTGTTCTATGTGCCTCTTCTTGTACCTACTGTGAAGTTAACTATGCATTGGAGTCTTATCAGAAAAGAAAACAGTGGCCTCAGTTCATATCTTCTGAGGGGAGAAAAGTTGCAAAGGTGTGCAAAAATATACAAGAAAAAGACTGCAGCAAACCCAAACAATGAATTTCTTTGGTGCAAACACGAGGTAAATAATGAATCTTACATAGTCTGGGTGTGAATAATGTAAATTTAGCCAGAAAAAGAAAAATAGAGCAGCTGGGTGGATCCTGGTACCTTCTTCTTCCTCTCATCGGTGCCAGCGAGAAGAAAAATGTCTTGTGTACACACACCCTGTTGATTTAAAAAAAATTATAATAATAATCTGCCTGACCTGAGATGCATTCTACCTGTTTTGGCATTACTTATTTAAGAGTGTGGCAGCATGAGGAGTTGAAACAGACCAAGCTGTTGTAACATCCCAAATGTGAGCGTAGAGGTAGTCACAGAGTTGAAATTGTCAGTGTGTGTAGGGGAGCGCTAGCATTGTAGCTTGAGGATATTAGCTGGCTATGGGATTTTAGCCTGGCACTGCAGTCTGCTTCCAGCATGTTTCCTGCATGTTTTAGATCGTGAAAACAGCTGAATTGTTTGATTTAGTGATGAACCGCTCCTGTAGACACTAATGAAGGCTGAGGAGACGTTTCAGCAGTTAGATTAAGATGAACGCACAGCGTTCACACTAGCATACACTAGGGAGTGCTAAAAGCAAGCCAAAAGTGCATATTATCCCTTTAATATAATTTGACTATATTAAAACAATACAAACTGCCAAAAGGTCAAGTAGCTGTTACATTTTGTTTGCAATTGCATGCCACATAGCTGTGCGCTATATAAAATTTGGTGCTAAAAAAATTTGGTGCTAAAAAAATTACTTACCAGTTTGCTGTTACTCCAATTAAAAAACAAAACAGTGCTCTGTCTCTAGCTAGTTTACAACAATTGCAGCCCAGTAAATTCTGACTTTAAGGACATTTAATAATTCAGTAATCCTCCTTTTACTCATCTTTAAAGTTTAAAGCCAAACAATAAGTACATCTGGCTTATATCAGACACATTTTATCTGTAGCACCCCAATGCAAACGATGCTTAATTACACTTCATACCTCCTTTGGTTCTAAGATGTTGGAGCATTTGTGTAAGTTCCCATTGTTGCAGAACATAGTCAGCTCAGATGATGATTTATGACCAGGCGGAGGCAACCTGAAGAGTCTTTGCTATCATTTCACTCAACAGTTTTGTATAAAAAGCCTACAGTTAGCAAAAATATCCCTGGGATGTCAAAAACTCTTCAGCTGGCTTTATGCCCAAGATTTAACCCAGTATCTCACTGGGCTGCCACTGTTGGCCACTAGTTGGACTACTTCCTGTTTTCCTGTTAAAAATAAGTGCAACAGTGTCTTTATTCTGATTAATTTGTTCATAATTCTGCCTGATTTCATTTGCACCTTTTTATTTTGCATCCAGAATGTCTGATTTTTTTTTTTTGCTATCCAATCAGTTTCATGGGTTGCCAATCAAAGTTGTCTCACATTTTCCAGAATTCTAATTAAAAACAACTTGAGTGGCAAGTTTCATGTTCACATGTTCTGAAATTGAGCAACACAAGTCGAAGCCCCTTAGATCGACCATATCGTTATGATGTGTTTTATTTCTTAAGTGTTTTCATTTTTTATTGTCTGGTTGTTGGTGTATGGATGTATTATATAATTTTCATGATTCATGACTGCAAACCAAATTTATCTACAGTACAATTAAAATGACCATACAATAATTTTGGAAATAATTTGGAAATTCCTTTGCAAAGGTCATTTGCAATTTGTTACCAGCTTAGGAAAATACACTTATGCTGAGAATGAATGACATCATCAGTACCAAACCAATCCTATTGGTGAATCCAAAAACGTCATAATAATAAATGCAACCACGGCGTGTTCCCCCTGTTTCCATCTTACACCAAAAACTTCACATAAGTTTCTTTTTTCCAATATACTGGGTCTATTGATTTCATTCTTGGCATTCCGCATATAAAACATTTCTTTATTAATATTGGTACATCTTTTTAAAATAGTTTGTTGGATTATTCTGGGACATTTTATCACTTGGCAATAGTAATAAGTAGAAATGCTTTGGCCAGCTGGAATCTGAACAAAAGATGGCAAAAAAAGAAAGAAAATCACAGAAGATAGCGTTGCATATTTGCCAGACTTGTAAAGTACTTTTGTAAATGAGCTGGATAATAAAAGCGTAAGACTTGAGCCCCAAAACCAATTTAACCCAGACATAGATGAACCTCAGGCTGTCCAATGTTGCAAAAAGTTCGATTTATCACAGAATTTCATCTAAAGCTTAAAAAAAAGAGTTTTCTTTTTTCTTTTTATTCGTATCCCTGTTGAAGGCTCTAGTGAACACAAAATGCTTTTGCCAAGGGATTTGTGGATGTGTATGAATTGAGACTTGGGAGCATTGGGCGTGCCTTTTGTTAATAGAATACGCATGGTTGGGTCTCCCTGGGGCTGTTGGTGATGAGAGTAGAATGAAAATGTTAATGTTTGCAGAGCTGTTGCTGGTTCTCCAAGACCTCTTCAGTTTACCGACACATGCACAAAAACAACAATTCAAGGGTATAAATAAAGAGTTTGAGAAAATTCTTGCATTATGTTTGGGATTGAACTGTCCAAGCAGCAAAACTACCAAGTTGTAAACTTTTCTCTGATGTTTAACTGGGTAAATATTTTAGAGCAGCTTTACTGAGAAGCCTTTTTTTAACTTCTTATTTTTGAAAATGATCGGTCACTCTGAGTTTTTCATGCAGGCTGAACATGAAAATAGTCTCCTACACCTATCTCCTGCATTAGCTTCTGATAGAAAATAGATGGAAAAACGTTAGGTTCAGAAAATCCTGGCAGATCTACGTCACACACACACATTCATGGACTCACCCATCTTGACTCACGACGGGGAAGGCTGTTGTTGGTTTAGCGTCCAGGAAACAGCAGAGAACGTCTCGGCTAGTAGAAGCTAACCGTTAGCATTAGCAACTCCACCACACAGCAGAACTCCTCCAGGCTTGTGTTATTAGTGGAGATAAAACATCAACGTTGCAGAGCAGAGTCAGTGGTAGAGTCGTGTCACACTGGACGGCCACAGATTTACAAATCACCCTCACATTCATCGTTTTTGTCATGATTCCGTTCACGACGAGGGATTTGGCTCTCTTTCGGCTCTCTCTATCTTTGACAGCCAAAAATCGCACAGTGTGGTCCTGGCGTTACACCTTTTTGATCCCATTGGGGAATTGTTTTCTCTACATTTGATCCATCCTTACATTAGTAAAGACCAGTTGGCTACAATTTGCGTTGCACCCGGGGGGCAACTTTGCAGTTCGTCATCTTGCCCAAGGATGCTTCGGCACGTGGCATGCTGGGACTGGGGATCAATTTGATTTTTCACTCCTGAGTGACTATTCTGGAGGAGTTCGTCGAATCTACAGTATTGTCCCAGAAAAGTGAGCATCAGATTTTTTTCCCACCTATACGACGGTCAAATCTCCTCTGTTCATGGAACTACAGAAGCTTTTATTGTGTTGTTGAAGGTATTTATTCTATTTCTGGCATGTAAACTTTGTCATCACCAGGTTCTAAATTTTCTACCAGTGTTACTGAATCATCTCTGAAAATTACTAAGATCTGAATTAGAGTGCGATTTTTGACATTTGACATTGAATCCCAAAGTTGAGTCCAATGCATGGTTTATTTCTAAAAACATAAATTTGAAAATTTGGGATAGAAGCTAACTTCAATACGTACCACCTCAAAGCTGCCCCCTTTCCATTGAGACCTATTTAATACAGAGTGAACAAAATGAAGTGTTTTCTGGTTCCTGCTTCTCCTTTTCCTCCAGCAAGTGTCAGAGGCTATGATTCAACAGAAAACAGATGAAATATTTTAGCAAATATTCATCCTGACAGTCCATAGATCAGAGAGGAAGGGAGCACTTGAATGCATGTTCACCGGCGTGAACAGAAGTGTCACAAAGGACATTTTCTTTAATCTTTCTCCTTTCCACCTCAATTTATTATTGCAGGACAGGATTTTGCATCAGTGTGTACCTTTAAAAGGAACAGTGAAGGTTTTTGAATTTGCCATTTCTTTTTTTACCCCAAAGCAATGATTTTTCTTTCCCCAAAGACTGTTTGGGTGCTTTTTCTATGGTGCATATCCTCATAAAGTTTGCTAAATGACTTGATGTTCTCGATAACAGCACTAGTCCAAACAATAGCCAGTTTTCTTTAAATCGTTCAACTTATTTTAGACACCTTGGCGATCTTGTTTATCAGCAGCTATTGTGGTAAAAAGATGAACTGTCAATCTAAACCCATTCTGATACCCAAAGTGGTCAACAACTAGCCTGGCAAGCCATCCTATATATGTGATTATATAGTCTGGCCACGACCCATAGAGGGAGCTCAGTTGTGGGGTGGAATCTACTGTTGTCTTTCAAACTGTCTTCGCATGCTATTGAACAATGAACAACGTGACGTAATCACCGCTTTGAATGTTAGTCAACGGGGCAGTCCACTATACACTGTTGAAGAATGTGCAAATACATCCTTTTTCTAAATAAAGGACTTAAGTACCTCTATCTGCTCTATCTAGTACTTTGCTATTGACCAAAATAAGTACAGCTCAATATTTTCTCAACAAATAAGAAACTTTTGCTCAGATGTTGTGTCAATCCAAAACAATGTCAGACCTTTAACTTGTACTTTTGTTTTTCCTCTGACAGTGATTTAATTAACATTATTATAACAGCTTATCTACACTGTAAAACCTGACTAGTTCCGCTTACTTGAAAAAAGCATGCAAACCAATTGTACTTAAAATTATGAGTACATGGGACTAGGTATTTATGCGTTTGAGCTACTAATAC